>CM044439.1:19343283-19358699 GCA_024363595.1 Xenopus borealis | reverse complement strand
TGAGCAGAGGGAAAAGACCCAGGAGGTGTGGTGGGCTGAGCAGAGGGAAAAGACAAGGGAGGCGGGCGGGCTGAGCAGGGGTGGCTCTGGGGCTGCTGCCGCCTGAGGCAGCAGCCGCGATGCCGCCCACCCCTCCAGCTCCATGCTTTGATCTTATAGCGTCGGAGCAGGTGGAGGAGGGGCCGCATCACTAGTGCAGCGAGCCTTGCCTCATGGCTGTAGCGGCCCTGGGGCTGATTAGAGAGTAAAAACAAGGGAGGTGGGGCGGGCTGAGCAGAGGGGAAAGACAAGGGAGGGAGAGCTGGCTGAGCAGAGGGGAAGGATGAACAGAGGGGATGAAAATGGAGGATGAGCTGAGAGCAGCAAGCACTGAGGGAGAGGCAGTGTGTTTAAATTTCATAACCTGACGAAATTTCCCTTTCAGAATTAAAACCTGTATGTCTTGAAGACTGTGATTTTGACTGCAGAAGTGTTGCCCCACTGGTGTATCATTTTATGTCTGTGATGGTTCTTCCTTGTGCTCAATTTTTGTCCTGTTTCACCATTGTATATGCCTCCTATAGAGCACCTAGTACATGTAATCATGTAAACCACATTATATATAGGACCAAAATATTACAGCGTTACGTCATTCCCATCAGCCCCTGCCCCAGTGGAGCTCACAATCTAACCTCCCTCTCACCTTAACACACACACTAGGGCCAATTTTATCAGGCGTCAATCGGGGCGGGAACTAGGGGTAGGCAGAGTAGGCATGAGACTAGAGCATAAAGCTGGGAGGGGCGCCAGGCACATACACCTTCCCCTAGTCTGGTCCTCTCTATCCCCTCTGCCCAACTGTCCCTGTGCATGGTCTATTCTTGCGTGCACACACCCAGTAAGTGTTGCAACTAAGCAAGTGGCCTGCTCTGGATCCAATTTATCTGCCTGAATTTGTTTGTAGTCTTGGATGAAGCAGGAATATCCAGGGGAAACTCACACAGACATGGTGAGAACATTTAAATTCCTTGCAGATAGATACTACTGTCCTCATGCAGGGGACACACACTGGAACCGTTCCAATAACCTTCTTAAGGCAGAACACTTACGAGGGCTCGCACAGAGCTGGTACAGGCATCCTCACAAAAATCTTTACTCTTCAGGCCGGCTCCAACACTCATCTGGATGTGTTAACACACAAAAGGTCTCTTTCTCAGGGATCCATTACCAGACAACTCCATTCACATTCTCTGCTCCCTCTGAGCTCCAGACATCTTCTTTCAGTCAAGCTCCACTATACTTGGGGCCCTGTACCCCAAGCCCACCATGGGCCAATCCACACTTGGGATACTCCATGCTCCAGCCACATCCAGCCCCAACTGGGGTGGAAGGGAAAAGAGACTTGGCACGTGGCAGCTCTGCTTTATAAAGAAATTTCACAATGGTGACACTTTCTGGCCAAATCTGGAATCTGCCAGAGCACACTACATGTCTAATTTAGGCCCACACTTAGCTGGCCACACTAAGGGATTTCCAACCATGTGGATATTTTCAGACCATAGGGGAACTCAACTCTATGGGCCCCTACAGAAGTTACTTCTTTTTTTTCTGGCCTGTCTACTGGATCTTCCACATCACCCTCACTTTCTTTGCCATTACAGAGGTTTTGAACAATAAAACTATGCCTCGTTCTGCAATTAACCTTTCTCATTATCTTTGTATTTTAATTCAGTTTGTTTTTTATTTAGCAGTAGAAACAATAAAGTTCTGATAGGATAGGGATGATGTTTTCTGCTGAAAGTAAATCTTACATAGAACAATTTAATAAGAATAATTAAAAACAAATGAAAAACTGATTTCTTCTCTAATTGATTTCTGTTTTGATAATTATCATCTAAATATATAACTTAATTATTAAGTTCTCGTATATACTAGTTTCATTCTCAGCTCCAGTATTCTACATACTGTACATAACAGATACTGCATGAATAATTTTGGCAGGTGAGGATAACAATTTCCATGCATACAGTTAGGACCCTACTTAGGGGCCAACAATTGACATGGAATTAATAAATCCATAAGTCATGGCAACAGCAGGGCCAGAACTAGGCGTAGGCTAGGGTTGCCACCCAGCTGGTATTTTACCGGCCTAGCCGGTAAAACACTGGACAAAGTCAGGGCCGGTATTACAAATTTACAGGCAATGTAGCTGCCGGTAAATCTGTAACACCCCTATTAAAGGCCCCTGGCCCACCTACTGCACTCGACCTGGGGGGTCCTGAGGTCAAAAGGACAGGCACACCTGCGGCCTTCCGACGTTGCTATCCACAAGCCACCTAGAAACGAGTGGGCACACGTGAGTCTGATGCGCTTGGATGCGCACACCCACCTCTATATGGCTGGGCATCTGGGTAAGAAAGTAAGGGCTCCTTATATAGGGATAAAGTTACAGATTGTAGCTTTATTTGGCACAGTGAATCTTCTGAATTCTTGACTTTTTACAGCCCCAGATCGTCTTATTTCTACCTGTAATCTGACACGTCCTGTCTTTCCCCCCCCTCCACCCAGACTGACTTTGTCTCCTCCTCTCGCTTCTGAGTGATTGCCTCTTGTTGCTCAGCAACGGATTTGGCGCCTATCTGGAATCCCAGAGCTTATAATCAGTGGGGGGCTGGGGTCTCTGGTTGCATGTTTGTATACTCTTGAGAAAGATCCCTGTGAGGAATCGAAACGTCGAGTTAAATAAAAAGTTTTTCTTTATTTCGCCTGAAAAGCCTGTGAGTGCCGCCATTCTTCACCTATACATTTACCCTGCTGGCTTGGGCACCCAGGTACTCTATCCTGTAAATGGTGTGCACCTTTAGGACTGTGATGTACTATATATACATATATATATATATATATATATATATATATATTGGGGGAAGCCCTATATACAGCATAAATAAATCCAAACAAGCAATATGGTATTTTGGAGGGGGTATCTGGACCTTATAATCAGATTTTATATGGGGTCACTTATTATGTGTTTCAAATTGGAGCACAGGGACCTACGGACCTCTCAATGAATGTTGTGCTGTTTGTGTTCAGCAGCACTGCATTCATTAGGGGAAGGTAGGCTATTGTTAGTGCTCTTGCCCTGCAGTCTAGGGTCTAAGTGACCCCTATAGTGTAGTCATTTTTCCTTATAATTCCAACTATTAAAGAGCAGCTAACCCATTCTTCTTTGGAAGTATAAAAAGTGTCTAAAGAGTCTCTAAATGGCATCTTGCTCCCCAATACTACAATATTGTACCCAACGTTATCCATGTTTAGCAACTGAAAACTGTGCAGCAGTTATTAGAAGTGTCATTTTGTTTTATTTCTATTGAAATTCATTTAAGTGAGTAAAAAAAAAAGGGGGGTGGACATACGTAGATGGTATAGTTTAATGAATATGATGTGATGCTGGAATAATCCAAATAATGTTTCTATTATCACAAACGGTCAGCTGATTCTCCATTCCCAGTCACATTGTTTTCACTCCAGTTTACTGAAGCAAAACACCTTTAATTAAACATGGGAAACTGTGCCTTATGAATAAATATGAATGATAATTTGGTCCCCTGCCTGTATAATTGCATTCGTAGACTGAGACTTTAAGAGAAATCCTTGACCTACAGAGATTTCTCCCCCATTAGCAAAAACAACTTTCATTTTGCAAATTTGGCCTTTTTTTCCATTATTTTGATCTCCGGATCTCTTTCATTGATACGAAAAAGAGAAACCTGTTTTATCCATGGCACTTTCTAGCAGAAAGGGGCTTGTAAATCCTGTCATGTTTCTCTCCGGAGGTTAGAAATAGCATATGCTACAGGTTTTTTTTTTTTCATTTAGATTTAGTACCAACGGTGTGGGTATTAAATTCTGGCAGAGACCTGAGCAGATGTAACCTAATTCCACTGTTGTAAGACAGGACAAATATTCAGCACAGGCAGACGGTGGAAACGATTCCTGTCATATCATAAATCTGGGTCTCGCTGGGCAGGTTACTGAAGTGCAGAGGATTCTAAATTAAATCTTTGCTGACATACAAACATCTGCTCTGCTATCTTCATAAAAGGTAGATAATAGCATCCCCCCCCCCCGACTGCCTTTTTTTTTACATTTGTCTTCCTGATTTGTATTAGGCTGTTCCATGACTGCTTTGATAAAAAGGCAAAAGGGACATGTGCCTACCAGGGAAGTTGGGTCCACCTTGAAACTCTACAACTTCATATTTGGACTAATGATACAAAGGAATTTTTGTTATTTTCTGGCTGGCATCTTTGGTCTACCATTCTCATGTATGTTGGTCCTGGGTGGGGAAAGTTGCTGCCCTGTGAGACCCAAATTTCAGGTTGCTACCTTTTAACTTGTGAAGCTCTGGACAGGGGGTGGTCTGAGTGATTTTGATGGCAGAACTGATGATGTTGGGGCAAAATGATGCCCTATTGGAGGATTTATATAGTTTTATAGCTCATATCTTTGGTCTAGTGATGTGAGGGTTGAGAAAAACTCAACCCATATCTGACCCTCAGTCCAGACCTGATGGGGGCTTAGGTTGGCAACAGGTATGCAGGGGGTGTGAGCTTGGGGCCTGCAGTATTAATGGATATGGCTGGGCCTGGGCCCATTGCTGGCTGCTGGCCTGGTAGTGGCACAGGTATAGATCATGGGGGCTTGGGTTGGGCACAGGCACACGGGGGGGGGGGCATGGGCTTGGGGCCTGCAGTATAAATGGTGGATATGGCTGAGCCTGGACGGCCCTGATTGTAACCCTTGCCTAGGGTGCTAAACTACCTTGGCCCCGGCCTGCCCACGATTTCAAAGTCGGATACACATGGACACACCTGTAGCTTGATATTCACATTCAAATACTAAATCTAAATACCAAATCCTAGACCATGCAGCCTCCTTGATATGAACATGTAATTGGCCACTCTCTGGAAGCAATCAATGCCATGCCGGCCAAATGCACAAAAGAAGAGCAATCTGCATATCTGGCCATGTGGGATGTTACTGTTCTTCCCTCACCCATTGGCACCAACACGTAATGACAAATACTGTGGGTAGGGATGTAGCTGCTCATTTTGTCCTTTCTGTAAATTAAATGTGTCTCTCACGCAGTGCCTAGCGTCTGTTACAGCTTCTCCTATTTGTACATTAACACCTTTGAGTTACATTTTATTGTGCTGTAGAGATATTCTGAGACAATTCGCAATTGGTTAATTTTTTTTAATGTTTGTGCTTTTGAGTTATTTAGTTTTTTATTTAACAGCTCTCCAGTTTGCAATTCTAGCAATCGTGTTGGCGAGGTTCAAATTACCCTAGCAACCATGCACTGATTTGAATAATAGACTGGAATATGAATAGGAGAGAGTCTGAAAAGAAAGAAGAGTAATCAAAAGAAGCAGTAACAATGAAAGTGTAGCCTTGCAGAGTATCTATTTTTTTAGATGGAAAGCTGGAAAGTCAGAAAAAAAGGCAAATAAAAAACTATAAAAATTAAATGATGAAGACCAACTTAAAAGTTGCTAAGAATAGTCCATTCTATAACATATCAAAGTTAACTTAAAGGATAACCACTCCTTTAAATGGTAAGGGGGATTATAAATGTTCTTATGACAAAACCAGAACCAGTTGATTGGGAAAAGTTTGATTTAAATATAGTGAATAAAGTACCCCCTCTTGCAAAGGGTTTTATAAAGTACCAAGGAGTAAAACACAAGTGTTTTTATGCAGGTCATGGAACTCCAAGGTAACTTCCAGTAACGCAACTGGAGGGGGGCAGACCGTGATTCAGGACGTGAAACCAGGCCCCTGCCCCCCTCTGTATGTAGTTATCCGCTTCGAAATCAGCGATGTTGGGGCCCGGGGGGGGGGGGGTGCAGGTCCTGGCCCAATCGCACCCCCTGCTCCCCTTGTATTTCCGCCAATGGTAACTTCTAATATCCTCATATTTTCCAACAGGGGGTACTTTATTTATTATAATACACAAGTTTTGGTGAGTCATGTGACAAAAAAGACATCAGTACTCACCATTTATTACTGATGACATCAGTACTCACCATTTATAAGGATATCATTTACAAGATATTCATGGCTTTTGTGTATTATATAAAATATAAATCCTAAGAATCCCGGAAGTGCACGCCGCACGCACTAGTAGCCGGCAGACTAAGAAGAGGAGCCGCACCACTAGACCGCCAGGGTAGTATTTTCTTACAGAATAGGTCTGAGCTGGGGGAATGGGGTATTGCAGTGATGTAACTTATAGAGGAAGCAGATCCCTTTTAGTTGCAGGGGGCTGGGGGAAACAGGGGGCCCCAGACTGCAGGGTCTTCTTTCTCTGTAGAAAGCTGGTGATTGGTCCTAGGGTGGGAAGAGTTTTGCTGAAATAAATCAAATTATCATTCCGACTTTGTGATTGGTATAACCATGTAAACATTCTAACGCTCTGATTGAACATAGTTTGCTTCTATTGATGTTATATTCCAAACATTGGCTACATTTGTGTTGTCCATCAGTTGGCTCAGTACCCCTAACCACTTGGAAATTGGAGACACGTGGTCCTAGGGAGCAGAGAATGGGCACACATTTCATTATCAATTAGATTGGATTAAAAAAAAAAAAAAAAAAGAGGTGGTTCCCATCGGGCACATAAATAATGTACCGTGCAAAAGATAATCACTTTAAAAGAGATCCCAATGACAGCAAGCTATGAATGTGTCCAAAGGTAATACACTTAACAATATAACGGTGAGCGCCCCCGGTAGAAGACATGTTATAACTCAGTTGATTAAAGCCGTTCTAAGCAGCAATCTGATAGACTTGTATGGGTACAGTAAATCAGGCTTAAGTCTTTCTATCTGCCGTCTGTGCTGATTTATTTAGCAGCATCTCCCATCGGTTTTGTATTGATCCAGGACAGAATGATGGGATAATAGGAGCTTATGAGCTGCTGATTACTGGCTGGGCTAGGGGTGGAACAAGATGTTTTTCAGCTTTGTTTTCTGATATATCATACATGGTCCACTGTTATACAAGCAGAGCAAACCTCTCGGAGAGCTGATCATTTTAAAGGGAAAGTTAAATGAAAGTAAGCAGACCATGCACCTGGAGACAATGCCAACATAAAATGAAATGCAGGCACATAGCTTGCATTGCTGCCCAGTGTCGGACTGGGACACCAGGGGCCCACCCAAAAACCTTAGGCCGGGGCCCACCCAAAAACCTTAGGCCGGGGCCCACCCAAAAACCTTAGGCCGGGGCCCACCATAAAACCTTAGGCCGGGGCCCACTCAGTACTAATGTACTTCTCCTAGTTTGTTTTCTTTACCTACTATAATCTATATAATCAATTATTCCATCTATTTAGCCACTTTTATCTCATATAAATAGGGAATGGCCATGAAATAGGCCAAAAGTTTAGCAGCATGAGGGCCCACTGACACCTTGGCCCACCGGGAGTTTTCCTGGTATTCTGGTGGGCCAGTCCGACATTGTTGCTGCCTTATTTTTGCATAGGAGATAGGAGTAAATATACCAGGTATGATCCCTAGTGTCCAGTGCCTTGTACTTTGGGACAGAGATGATGTCACCAGATATCCCCCCTGATTCCCTCTATGAACATTCAACTCAGGTAGGGAACATTTTCCTATACTAAAATAACTAAGGCTCTGACCTTTATTTTCCCAAAGGGAACAGCTGTATGACATCCCAGTGCTGCCCTGGCATCCAATTTTTTTTTTAACTTCTGAGGGGCCCTGACCACCAGTGTTTTTTTTTTACTTATAAAGGACCACCAATGACTTTTTATAACTTGTGTGTTTGGGGGAGGTTTACTGTTTTTGGCACTGATGTCTGTGTGGCCTTTTTACTGTGGTCTGGGGTAGGTGGGATCTGGGGAGGGCTTGGGGGTCCGGAAAATGTCGTTGTACGGGGCCCCCCCGTGATTTCTGATGATGGCCCTGGTCAGCTCAATGACGTAACCAATACCTCCCAACATTTTGGAGGGACAAAAGCTTAGCAGTTTTGCTATTGAAGGTGAATGAAATAAACCCACATTATAAACCCCTCCCCCCATAGACCCACCCTCCCTGCTCTTCCCCAGCCTACTTGCTACCCCAAGCAAATGCCCCTAACTTTTTACTCACCCCTCACTGCAGATTCAGGCGTCAGAGTTCACAGCAGCCATCGTCTTCTCTGGTAATCTTCGTGTCTTCTTTGGGCTCTTCGGCGATTCCCATGAGTTTCAGCGCATGCACAGAACAGGATTTTGCTCCAACTGCGCATGCGCTGAAACGCAGACAATATACGAAGATTACCAAAGAAGAAGAAGATGGCTGCTGTGAACTCTGACGCCTGAATCTGACGTGAATGGTGAGTAAAAAGTTAGGGGCATTTGCCTGGGGTAGCAAGTAGACTGTGGAGGGGGAGTCTATGGGCAAAGGGGGGAGGGTTTTTTTAAGGAAGGGTTTGGTTCTCCTTTAAGCTGTGAGTCTAACTTTTCCCAAGGGGCCGCCTTATCTAAATTGTTACAATTACTTATTTGCTTATCTCAAAATTGTTACAAAAGTGTCACCTGGTGGCTGTTCTGGACTCTCTGCCAAAAGCCAATTTAGTCAGAAACGTTGTATCTTTTTCTGGCTGTTCAGTGAAAATGTGGGACTGCGGGTTGTGCGGTCAAAGGCAGGACTGTCCCGTTGAAAACAGGACAGTTGTGAGGTATGCCCACCACCGAGCCCTCTGCCTTATTCAAGTGATTGAAAACCTGTTGCTCCATATTTAGAACAACATCCGCCCCCCTCAAGGTTGTGAAAAAGCCGATTCTAGTGAGAATGTGGCGCATTTTCTCTTGGCTCTACGGAGACAAATAAGAAATTATCATATTCCCACTGGTACAGAGCGGCCATTGTGCCAGGAAGAGATGGCTGTATTTCTGTATATTTTGCATTTCTGGCTCATTTAGGAGTCTGATAAATATACTCCGTTCTTCTCAGCCGCCTTCTGTGATTTAATCCCACTCACTAGGGATGTATATTGAGATTGCTTCTCATTTTCTCTTGCCTTTCATGCATAGAAATGTCAAGTTCCTAGAAGCCCAATTGTACTGCTAGTGCCTTATATTAAACGTAAATGTGTGTAGCTCTCATGTCGGAGAAATACAGAGGCTTAATATAAATATAAAGACACATGAAAATGGCCTAATGTATATTTTCAGGCCAGGGTAAAAAACCTGGAGGGCCCCCGATTCTTGTGGGCCCCGATGGCCCAGGTCCGCACCCCTGACTACTTAATGCTGCGACCCCAGAGGTTGCGTCAAAAAAATTCATGCACACAGACGCGGCACCGCACTCAGACGCACAAACGCTGCGCCGCGCATTTGCACACACACTCCAGCGCGGCAGGGGGGCCCTGGGACAGTAACCCTGGTGGGCCCCAGGCTCCCCAGTCCGACCTTGTTTTAGCTGAATATTCTATGGTAACCGGAAAGGCTATAGACTGTTTTGTTTAAAGGACATCTTAAAAAGGGTGGTTCTTCTTTAAGTGAACTTTTAGTATGTTATAGAATGGCTAATTCTAAACAACCTTCCAACTGTCCTTCATTTTTTGTCATTTTTGGAGCTTTTTTTTATAATTTGCCTTCTTCTGACTCTTTCCAGCTTTCAAATAGGGGTCACTGACCCCATCTAAAAAAGAAATACTCTGTAAGGCTACAAATATATTCTTACTGCTACTTTTTATTATTCAACTTTCTATTCAAGCCTCTCCTATTCATATTCCAGTCTCTTATTCAAATCCATGCATGGCTGACCCTAGCAACCAGATTGCTGAAGAGCTTCTAAAGCTGGCCATAGACGTAAAGATATTTGAAAGATCCAATGATTATCGTGAGACCACGATTGTCTCAAAACGATCTGATGTGTCCATCAACTAAAAAGACCATTTCAGGTGATATTGCCAGCAAAAACTGAAGGATCGCAGCCTGCTTGCGCTGCAAACATATGTAGATTGCATGGGGAGCGATAAAGATTTTCTAACCTGGCCGATCAATCATCAGTCCAATGTCGGACGAAAAATCGTGAGACGAACGATCGTTTGTATCCCACTAACCGCACGATAATTTGAAAGATTGGTCGAACTTCCCTTAGATCGGTCGTTCGGCAGGGAACGATCGTTGCGTCTATGGGGAGCTTTAATAAATAAAGCTAAATTACTCAAAAACCACAAATAATTAAAAATGAAGAACGATGGCAAATTGGCTCACAATATCACATTTTAAAATCATACTAAAAGTTAATTTAGAGATGAACAACCCTGTAAGTCTAAAATGTGAACCCATTTCCATTCCCCCACCTACATTATGGTTTTACATCTCATCACAGTATTCCAGTGGGCTCCATGCTTGAAGCGGGTCCCTGTCCCCTGTGGGCCAGGGATAACAACACTGTTAAAGTGCTTTGTGTATGGGTCTCTAAAGGAGTTGTTTGCCTTTAAATTAACTTTCAGTACGATGTAGAGAGTGATATTCTGAGACAAGTTACAACTGGTTTTCATTTTGTGTTTTTTGAGTTATTTAGCTTTTTGTTCAGCAGCGCTTCAGTTTGCTATTCCAGCAATCTGGTTGCTAGGGTCCAGATTACCCTAGCAACCATTCATTTATTTGAAGAAGAGACTGGGATATGAAAAGGAGAAGCCTGAAGAGAAAGCGGAGTAATTAAAATGTAACAATAACAATAAATTTGTAGCCTTACAGAGCATTGGTTTTTAGATGGGGTCAGTGACCCCCATTTGAAAGCTGGAAAGAATCAGAAGAAGTAGGCAAATCATTCAAAAGCAATACAAAAGGAAAAATGAAGGCCAAGCAAAAGTTGCTTAGAATTAGCCATTTTATAAAATACTAAGGGGCAAATTCACTAAGCGGCGAAAATCCGTCAGTGTTGCCTTCGCTAACGTTCGCCACACTTCGCCAGGCGAATTTTCGCCAGTGCTACGCAAATTCACTAAAGTGCGAAGTTACGCTCAGGTCGGCAAACGGTAGCGTAGTTGCGCTAGTGTTACTTCGCCAGGCAAAGCGCATTTACGCTAGCGATGCCTAATTTGCATACTGCGTAAATTTCAAAGTATAATAGAAGTATATGTTACAGCCACTACATTCCACTACACAAGCCCAGGAAACCTTTAATAAATAAAATAAAGTTGTCATATTGCCCTAAACATGTGCCCCCTGTATAGTTGTGTTGCCATATGTTAGGAAATGTAGGGGGGGGAAGGAGGGTAACCCCCCCCAAAAAATTCTCTCTTTTTCAGACTATCATCCTACAAAAGGTATAAAACAGGCCAGCATTTTTTGAGACTTAGAAAAAATGTCCATCTTTTTTTCAAACTCCTATCTATTGTATTGAACTTCGCCAGGTCTGACCTGGTGAAGTAACGTCTAGCGTAAGAGGTAACATTCAGTAAAATGGTCATCTTAGTGAATTTACGATCCTTTGTCAGTGCGCAACTTCGCCTGCCGTTAGGGTGCAAAGTTGCGCTAGTCTATCTACTTCACTTGATTTTGTGAAGTTATCAATTAACGTCACGCTGGCGAATTCGTGGTAGCGTTAGACGCTTTGCGCTTTAGTGAATCTGCCCCCAAAAGTCAACTTAAAGGTGAACCACCTATGATTTTGCAGCCCTTTGTGCTGAGAGTAAAAGGTTCCAAAATTGATGAGAACACAATTGCTTAGGGGTTAACTCTCTCCCATGTGGGTTTAACAATGGAAAGCCGCCTGGCCCCCAGCAAAGTGCATCCCAATCCTATTTATTAGTGGATAAAACATATTGATGTAAATGAGGGCAGATAAACACAATTCCTGTCAAAGGGAAATCTCAGTCATTTTCCAAGTTCCAGATGAAGATAATTTAATTATAAGAACAAATTGGATGCTTGGCTGATCCAGAGGAGAAGGGGCGATGTTATAGTTTAATCTTAATGTCAGTTAACTGCCAGCAACATTATTAGTGCCCAGAGCAACAATTCCACATATACTCACAGAATCAGAAGGGCTGAATAACACAATTATTGAACAGAACGTTGTATTCTGTCATATGAGAAATGTATTAAAGGGCCACTATACACTGAAAATGCTCTACTGAATTGTGCTTAGTACAAGGGATATCTATGCTGCCACAGTTTTATGGTATCTCTCTGTACAGGCTATGAGCAAACTTAGGGACTGTTCCTGCTGAATTGTGCTTAGTACAGGGAATACCTATGCTGCCATAGTTTTATGGTATCTCTCTGTACAGGCTATGAGCAAACTTAGGGACTGTTCCTGCTGAATTGTGCTTAGTACAGGGGAATACCTATGTGACATAGTTTTATGGTATCTCTCTGTACAGACTATGAGCAAACTTAGGGACTGTTCATGCTGAATTGTGCTTAGTACAGGGAATACCTATGCTACCATAGTTTTATGTGATCTCTCTGTACAGACTGTGAGCAAACTTAGGGACTGTTCCTGCTGAATTGTGCTTAGTACAGGGGAATACCTATGCTGCCGTAGTTTTATGGTATCTATCTGTACAGACTATGAGCACATTTAGGGGACTGTTCCTGCTGAATTGTGCTTAGTACAGGGAATACCTATGTGACAGTTTTATGGTATCTCTCTGTACAGACTATGAGCAAACTTAGGGACTGTTCATGCTGAATTGTGCTTAGTACAGGGGAATACCTATGCTGCCATAGTTTTATGGTATCTCTCTGTACAGACTATGAGCAAACTTAGGGGACTGTTCCTGCTGAATTGTGCTTGGTAAAGGGTGAATACCTATATTCATTTGGTAGAAGCCAAAGTAATAACACAGCACAGGTATCAGTCCAGTATATTGGCAATTAGAAGCACTCTTTCATACTTGAAGCGGTAATTGAATTTTTATTATATACTAGTAATTAGCTAATTAGCTTTAAAACCTGGACTGACCCTTGTATGTTGTTGCACGGGAAAACAAACAGATCCAACCACAAAGCAGACTGTCTTTCCTCATAGGAAAGACTTTTTTTTTATCCTACAACTGATAATTTCACAAAAATAAATTAGAAACTTGTTTTTCTGGTAGAAAATCATTAAACCCTTTTCAAAACCACAGGAATTGTTAGAACTTGGTGGCCGTTACAGTAAAGAAAACTCTCAGTTATGGATAGTAAAACCTAATTTCTTTTAGATTATATTTTTTGTGCACCATATTAATTACAAGATATACGAGTGCGTGAACAGTATATTCTATTTTCTCCCGTTCCTGTCGCACTAATATGTGTGTGCACCCCTTAGTTAATTTGGTTGTTGTTCTCGGAGCCTTTTGAAGTTGCTTACATAACATTAGGTTCATAGATAAGCCCCCAATTCTTGCACCTATTATTCTGGATATGAATGCGTTATGCAATGGCAGAAGTATGACTGCATCTCCTGAATGTATTCTCCTTTGTATGAATGTTTAAATGCTACTTATCTGAAACCAAGGGCTATTGGATATCCCCCCCCCATGGCTTCTACAAGGGGATACAATAAAATCATACCAGGTATTCCCTGTACAAAACATTTTTTTGGGTATGGGGCATTTTAAATAAGAAAGGGCAAGGAAAATAAGATGCTTCTTGCCTTAGAACAGTGGTTCTCAACCTGGGGGTCGGGACCCCTTTGGGGGTCGAATGACCCTTTCACAGGGGTCCCTTAAGGGGTTCCAAGAGCAGGTTCATCTCTCTCCCCACTAGCCCTGGGGCAAGGTTGTAGCTATCCGGCCTATACAAAGAGATACAGTAAAACTATGGCAGCATAGGTATTCCCCTGTACTAAGCACAATTCAGCAGGAACAGTCCTCTAAGTTTGCTCATAGTCTGTACAGAGAGATCCCATAAAACTGTCAGCATAGGTATTCCTCTGTAGTAAGCACAATTCAGCAGGAACAGTCCTCTAAGTTTGCACATAGCCTATACCAGAAGTGCCTATACTTTATTAATGCAATTGCAAGGTCTACTTTTAGTGGTGTTATTATGGTCTATATCCTTAAAAGCATTGTTAGCGTTACTTAAATATTGACTTATAAGAGTGTATATAGCTATATTTAAAAAACAATAATTTCTTCTGTAACCTTAACATAATAAATATCTGAATGAAAAGCTTGACATGAGAATGTGATTTAGTAAAGCTGTTTGTTGACAGTTTATTGAGATCTACTGATCACCAGCTAAAGGTCTACTGGTAGATCCCAATCTACATTTTGGGCATCCTGGGCCTATACAGAGAGATGCCATAAAATTATGGCAAAATAGGTATTCTTCTGTATCAACCATACCTCATACCTGAGAGCATAGTGACCCTTTAAGTTGATGCAGCTAAGGTAGTAGCATCTCCAGGGTGAGATTTGATTTAACTTAGCAACCAAATCTGATTTTCTGATTTGTGTTAAAACATTAGGATCAAGGAATTTTTGGGCAGATATAAGGGTGAAAGTTTGGTAATTACTCGTTTGATCCTTGAGTGCACCTACAGATCCAGGGACTTACCCTTTATTCCAAGTATTTTTTCAGTTGGATCACTGAGCTGAAAATGTTTGGGCCACAGAACACCCCTTATCCACCCATGTACCCCTCTTTCATTGGGGATGGATAGACACTTTGTGGGGCCGAATAGACAAGCTAATTAACCTCTTCTACACCTTCTAGCACAGCAAGCAAGGACATTTGATGGGAGGCTGTCCCAACTTTACAGTTTTACAGATATAATGTAACTCCTTGAAATTAAAGAGACAGGGAAGCAAGAACTGCCCATCATTGTGATTATCACAAACCCATAGAACCCTGTTGAACATCAAGAGCCTGAGTTAAGTGTCTCTGTCAGTAACAGTCCAATCAGAGTGATTAGGAAACATTGTGCAGAAGCCACAGGGATTGTTAATCCAGCTCAGATGATTGGCTAATCAAGGTTGGATTGGAAGACACGGCCAAGATTATTTCTCAAGAGCACTGAATTAATAAATAAGACTATAAGGGCCCTTACACATGGGCGTTTTCAACCTGCGTTCTGTTTGGCTGCATTCAGCCGCGGGGGAGTGCAGGTCTAGACACACTCCACTAGTTTCAATGGCGTTGTATCCAAGAGACGCGACATGCTGCGTCTGAACCTGCGTTCAGCGCTTTCACGCATCTCGTGGGTACAACCTCGTTGGAGTGCGTCTAGACCTGTGTTCCCCTGCAGCTAAACGCAGCCAAATGGAACGCAGGGGAGCGCAGGTCGAATACGCCCGTGTGTAAGGGCCCTTAGTAGTTTGGTGGAGTGGGGGGTATCTCAGAATAAGCTGTAGGAGATGGAGGTAGATAATCTACAACAGTTTAGCACCAGATTATATATATATATATATATATATAT
>CM044439.1:19328923-19340579 GCA_024363595.1 Xenopus borealis | reverse complement strand
GAAGCTTCCAGTAGCGAAACCCAATGCCCCGGCACAGATTTCAGCACAGAAACGGACACTGACTATTTGCAACAGAACACAATTCTTCAACCCACTGGCTTCACACAGGGGAAATCAGATATCATAAAAAGTCCAGCTTTCCACCCTCACTGGTGTTCTCTTTACTCACGTTTGAGTTTTAGCCCTCACTGGCTTTCAGTGGACCACAAGTCCCAGAATCCTCTCTAGACACACTTGAGACTCTCTTGTCTCCTGTGAGTGGTTTCTCTAGTGCTCTGCCAGGCCTTTGGAGCACACTTATTCCCTGGTGTTCAACAGCTCTTATTCAGTGGCCCTTACCCGTCTCCAATCCAGGAGGTCTCTAGGGGGAAACAGCAGCAGCTCCACACCTCCTTTTAACTACCACATACCTGTAGTTAATTACCTCTATCTGGCTTTAGTTTGGCAGCTGCAAAACTTTACATAGAGTAAGGGATGAAAGCCCACCCTGCTCTCTTCCATCCACTCCAGGGACCCATTATCTAGCTTTTCCCAAGCAGCAACACAGTTTTCCCTGTAGTTTAACGTTTCACCAACCTAATACAGGTGAAAGACAAAGGATATTGTATTGTGTTTAGACACCCATATCTTACAATATATATAAATGCCAAACAGCAACAGGCTCACAATTTCGCATGATTCTGTGTGATTTCCAGGCATCTATGCATGTCCTGCAGCTGTGCAAGGTGTCAGCTCTGCAGAAATGTATCCCAAAAGCTCTGCCGTTATTGTGATTGGAGCATGGGTGGATAGTAGTGAAGTGCCGGTTGAGAAAACCCTGACCCAAACCTGACAGACCTGCACCCGCTTGCACTCAGCTTCCCCCCTCCATTTATAGACCCTTGCAGCTGCTCCCCACCCTTTTTGTGACATCCATTGGCAGGGTGAACTGTGGGTATCAGGCCAGCCTGCACATCACAGTGGATAGAGCCAGGCACTGATACAGTTACTGCCTGACATTATAGGCAGACATCAGACACAGGCCATACATCAGGGGAGTAACTATATTATTTATATTTGTAAATATATGTATATTTTAGAACAGGTGGCAGTATGTACATATATAAGCTTGTGTGTGCCAGCTAAATGTATGTTATACAAAGAAAAAATGGCATATTATGAGGTATTATACATTATATATTTATCCTTCTGTTATCATATATGAAATTGGCACTGTATTTATCCTGCTGTGTGTTAAGAATTGCCATCCAGATCCAGCTGGCATAACGTACCAGCTATGTACATGCCAGTAAATTCATAATCCTTATTAGCTCTGCCTGTGGCCCGTCCCTGATCCTGCCCAATTTTGCTCCCTACTCCTACTTCATCCAGTCCATTACCTCTTTCATCCCCCCTTTTCCATGTTTTGCCACCCCTTTGACTGCCAGTGCCACAGCTTTGCCCACATTTACATCATAGCCCTATCCAATTGTTTCATTAGTCTGCCCCTTTTTGGTCTCAGTCCCATTTCCAAGGCATAAGCTGGTAAGGACCAACCAGAAGGTGGCAACCCTAAATATGTTATGTCGTATTATATATGAAATTGGCATTGTGTTTATCCTGCCACGTGTCCTGGGGTATTATACATGGAATTGGCACTGTATGTATTTGTCATGTGTTCTGGGGCATTATACATGGAATGGGCACTATATTTATCCTGCCATGTGTTCTGGGTATTATAAATTGGAATTGGCACTGCATTTATCCTGCCATGTGTTCTGGGGTATTGTACATAGACATGGCAATGTATTTATCCTGCCATGTGTTCTAGGTATTATACATAGAACTGGCACTGTATTTATCTTGCCATGTTTTCTGGGGTATTATACATGGAACTGGCACTGTATTTATCCTGCCATGTGCTCTGGAGTATTCTACATGGAATTTGCACTGCATTTATCCTGAAATGTGTTGGGGTATTATACATAGACTTGCCACTGTACTTATCCTGCCATGTGTTCTAGGTATTCTATGTGGAACTGGCACTGTATTTATCCTGCCATGTGTTCTTGGGCATTATACATGCAATTTGCACTATATTTATCCTGCCATGTGTTTTGTGGCATTATACATGGAATTGGCACTGTATTTATCCTGCCATGTGTTCTAGGTATTATACATAGAACTGGCACTGTATTTATCTTGCCATGTTTTCTGGGGTATTATACATGGAACTGGCACTGTATTTATCCTGCCATGTGTTCTGGAGTATTATACATGGAATTTGCACTGCATTTATCCTGACATGTGTTGGGGTATTATACATAGACTTGGCACTGTACTTATCCTGCCATGTGTTCTAGGTATTCTACGTGGAACTGGCACTGTATTTATCCTGCCATGGTTTCTGGGGTATTATACATGGAACTGGCAGTGTACTTATCCTGTCATGTTTTCTGGGGTATTATACATGGAACTGACACTATATTTATCCTGTCGTGTGTTCTGGGGTATTATACATGGAACTGGCACTGTATACATCCTACTGTATGCTTTGGGGTATTATACATAGAACTGGCACTGTATTTATCTTGCCATGTTTTCTGGGGTATTATACATGGAACTGGCACTGTATTTATCCTGCCATATGTTCTGGGTTATTATACATGGAATTTGCACTATATTTATCCTGCCATGTGTTTTGTGGCATTATACATGGAATTGGCACTATATTTATCCTGCCATGTGTTCTGGGGTATTATACATGGAATTGGGACTGAATTTATCCTGCCATGTTTTTTGGGGTATTATACATAGACTTGGCACTGATATACTGTTTAACTCTTTCTCTCCATTTTGAGAGTGATAGGAGTAAATACCACAGGAGTAAGGTGGATATTACAAAAGGCTTAGCACTTTGCAGCTATTCTTTGCCCACAGTTTATAAAGGAGGCTAAATATATGATAGATAAACCCTATCTATAAATAAGATTTATTTTACTTTCAACCAAATGAAATGTATTAAAACTAAAAGACGTTTATATGCCATATATGAATAAAATGTCTTTATGAATGAAAATGCTCAGTGTATATAACCCCATGCAGAGACTTTAAAAGGAAGTGACTTCCATTCTAAATATAATCCATTAATGGGATCTGTGCGACCGCAGGGACGTGCAACCCTGCTGCACTGAAACAATAAACAACAAAATTAATGGATTCTAATGGGAAAGCCTCTGGCTTAGGAAATTGGGATCTAAAAGCTTTTAAGTGTGTTTATAGCGAAAATCTAAGTTATATTTATGAATATGAATTATCAAAAAAAACATTATGGAAGGGCCAACAATAAATTGTTGATAATAAATTGTTGGTTGAACAGAGACAGAAGTAGTGAGATGTGGGGCAGCTGTTGTGTACGTTTGGGAACATTTAAAACTCGGTGCAAAATGAATTAATGTAAAGTCAGTTGAGCAGTTTGGTTACTTAAATGATGAAACTCTTAGGAAGGATACATTTCTTTATATTTATTCAAAATGATTGCCAACAACACTAGCACTGAGGCATTCACTCTGCCCTGAAGTTGAAGCATAGGTCTGGCAGTTATGTGTAAAGCTGGCATTAGTGCTGATTATTAGACTATATCGGACAAACAAATGAATGAACGTTCCAATCTTCCTAACCTGCAATTAACCATTCAGATTAAAATAAAGTAGCAAAGAGAACAAATCACACGATGCTCAGGCCATTAAGGGCCCTTACACACGGGCGTTTTGGACCTGCGCTCCCCTGCGTTGCGTTTGGCTGCGTTCAGCCGCAGGGGAGCGCAGGTCTAGACGCACCTCATTTTGTTCAATGAGGTTGTACCCACGAGACGCGTGTAAGCGCCGAACGCAGATTCAGACGCAACATGCTGCATTTTTCCTGCGTTTGGCGCCTACATGCGTTCGCGTGAGTACAGCCTCATTGAAAATAATTGAGTGCGTCTATACCTGCGCTCCCCTGCGACTGAACGCAGCAAAACGGAATGCAGGGGAGCGCAGGTAAAAACGCCCGTGTGTAAGGGCCCTAATTGACAGACAGCAATCATTCGGTTTGATTGGAATCATCCCATTTATGTCGTCAGATAGACAATACATGCAGAGATATTATCAGTAGCCAATATAAATCTTTTACCTGCCTGATCGACTGAGCCCCAATCACTGTCACAATTCCAGAACTTGTATGTGCTTGTGAGGGGGTGAAATGTGAATTAAAGACATAAGTTAATAGCATGGGCGTCCACAGAGGGGGGGCAAGAGGGGCAGTGCCCCCCCCCCGGACTGTCCACATCCAGGGCTGAATTATCAATTATCAGCTAGGCACTTAGGGCCCTCCTAGCTCAATGGGCCCGGGCACCCGGGCCAGAAAGGATACAGAAAATCACCTCTGTGACCCCCTGCTGGCCGCATCTTCCGGCTTCCGGGACATCCAACGTGCTGACGTCATGGCACAATCGGCGCCCTGACGTGATGGGCCCGCCCACAGACGCCTCCTTGCCCCTCCCTGGAAAATTTCCTACGGACGCCTTTGGTTAATAGTGCTGCTCCAGTAGACTTCTGCACAGAAATCCATTTCTCAAAAGAGCAAGCAGGTTTTTTTATATTTCATTTTGAAACCTGA
The DNA here is from genome assembly GCA_024363595.1 of Xenopus borealis. Lineage (NCBI taxonomy): Eukaryota > Metazoa > Chordata > Amphibia > Anura > Pipidae > Xenopus > Xenopus borealis. Next base: position 19,335,941 of record CM044439.1, on the reverse strand, counting down.
CATGGGGCTAGCCATTTTGTCAATTGCCCAGCTTAGGGGGTGTCATGTTGTGATTGGGGCTGGGGGCCTGGAGGAGGGTTGGGGCCCTGTGGTGGAAGCCAGGGTGGGGCTTGGACACTCCAGTCTAATGCTGAGGAGATGCCAATAATAGCTACACTTATCAGAGCATGAGCAGAGATATTGACACAAGCTGCAATGGGGACCTTGGTGTTGCCAACAGGTGAATCCCATAAAAAAAATTGCTTAGTAAATTATATATACAAATAGCAGAATTGGCTCTTACTTCTTCTTTATTATAGGCTGTAGACGAGACAAGCAATTTGTGACTCACACATGCCCATCTGTTGGAAGCTGAATTTTTGAGCCAGAGAAGATTCACATGAAGTAACAGTCCAGTAACAGTGATTCCCATCACATCATTCCCATCACAGCATTACTTTCACTTGATTTTTTTTTCATTAAAATGCCTATAAAATGGTGTATTTTATTGGGTTCAGACACAATATGACCCATGAAGAGGGGAGCAGTGAATTCCACGTTCTCTTAAAATCCTCACTAGGGTGTTCCACAGGCAGTGTGTTTTCTATTCAGTAGTGTCAGCAACTGACTTTTGATCACCCCTATTGACCCCAAGAGGACTGCAACAATCAATATGTCCATAAAAATGAGGGCTCACATTTGGCAGATGTGCTTGATAGGTGTGCCTGTAGAATGGGCATGGGTAGGACCACCATCAAGATGTTACAGGTGTTACTGCAGTCAGGGGCACATTAATATTATTATTTAGGGTTTCCAAGTATAAACTGAATTTGCACATTTCCATTGCAGTTCTTTCAGCATTGGGTATCCAGCTGCCTGTCTCCCTCTCGCTGCAGCAGCAGCACAGCCTTTGATGCTTGAGAAATAAAAAGCCTTAAGGTTCACTCTGCGGCGGAATTGGGGCCTTTCATGTTGACGTTTAAAAAAACTTTCAAAAAAGCAGTTCGGAATTTTAGATTTTCATACACAAAACTGAAGGACTGTGACATGTCATGGGGATTAAATAGAGAGACTGCACTGATGCTTTTCCCATGGGAAGATGTTTTGCCTCACCAAGTGGATGTGGCTGTTAATAAGGGAGAGTTGGCCGCATACTGACAGGCTGGAAAATAAGGATTTAGGAGGAAACATCTTCATTTACACAACTGGTACAAATGGTATCCAGGGCCAAACATTTTTTGAACCCACAGATTGCCAGTCCGGGCCTGCAAGATAGAGACAGTAGAATAAGATGGAGACAAGTGGGGGGTGGTTTCTATTTCTCAAACTAGGCAAGTGGAAGGTGGGTGAGAGAAAGAATTATGGGGAACCTGGGGTAGATGGGGTAGTGGGATTAGTAAGGGGTCATGGGGGAGGAGTGAGGGGGGCATACATTTTATAAACTAAGGAGGTCCCTCTGTTACAAGGAAAACAGACTAATACTAACTTAACATATAATTCTGCTCAAAGTAATGCACATTTAAAAAGTAAAAGTAGTGACCTCCGCTGTATGCTGGCAAATGCACGAAGTTTGTCAGGTAAAATGGGAGACCTAGAATTATTTGCATGCTCTAAAAATTATGATATAATTGGTATCACCGAGACCTGGTGGGATGAAGCATGTGACTGGACTGTGAATTTAAATGGTTACGCCCTTTTTAGGAGGGACAGAGGGATTAGAAAGGGGGGAGGAGTGTGTTTGTATGTAACGCCTGAATTAAAGCCATGCACAAAATAAATAACCATTACGAGCACCGGTGAGGGTGTGGAATTCCTCTGGGTAGAGATTTTGAATGGGCAAAAGGTTACAAAAAAATTTACCATTGGTGTATGCTATAAACCAGGCCCGGACTGGCAATCTGTGGGTTCTGGCAAATGCCAGAGGAGCTGCTAAAAGGTGTCATAGAAAGTAAAGATTTTGTGGGCTGGTGGGGGCTGTTTGGGCCTCGGTTGAGGCTATTTGGGCCTCTGTGTACCTAAAATGCCAGGGCCTATTTTAATTCTAAGTCTGGACCTGCTATAAACCACTTCATATAAGTGACGAACATGAAGCCCAGCTACTTTTACAAATAGAAGCGGCTTCATAACTAGGTCAGGTTATTTTTATGAGTGACTTCAATTAGCCAGACATTGACTGGGGTAATGGGGTGCCAAGGCAGATAAAGCTAGTAGGCAGGGGCATTTCAGGGGCTGCTGTCACCTGAGGCAGCAGCCCCGATGCCGTCCCCCTCCCGCTCTGCGCCTATAACTTCTAGCATCGGAGCTGGTGGAGGAGTGGCTACATCGCTAGTGCAGCGAGTGCTATTGCGCTTGCTGCACTAGAAGAGCCGAATTTCCATTTTAAAAAACAGAAATTCAGCTTTTGAAGGTACCAGAGGCGGGTTTTTGCCGCCCCTGTAACAGGCCGCTCTGTGCCGCCTGAGGCAAGGGTCTCACCTTTGACAGTATAAGGGCATCTATGCAACATATTAGGTGGGAATGGTTTTTACAGGGTTAAACACTGAACAAAAATGGGAAGTCTTTAAAATGCTGCTTAATAAATATACATGTCAGTAAGCAAGGAACGTTGTTGCAAAGCAAAACCTTTTTGGTTCAATAGAAGTGTTGGTGTTGAGGTGGGTAAGAAAAGATGTGCTTTTAAGGCTTTCAAGTTAGCTGGGACAGCCGAATCATTTATAAGGTACAAGGAGGCCAATAAATCATGCAAAAAAGCTATCAAAGAGCAGTGTTGGACCAGTGTTGTTAGTGGGGTACCGCAGGGCTCTGTGCTGGGTCCCTTGCTTTTCAACTTGTTTATTAATGACCTGGATGTGGGCATTGAAAGTACGGTTTCTATTTTTGCAGATGATACTAAATTGTGCAGAGCTATAGGTTCCATGCAGGATGCTGCCACTTTGCAGAGTGATTTGTCTAAGTTGGGAGACTGGGCAGCAAACTGGAAAATGAGGTTTAATGTTGATAAATGCAGGTTATGCACTTTGGCAAAAATAATATACAGTAAATGCAAGTTATACACTAAATGGCAGTGTGTTGGGAGTTTCCTTAAGTGAGAAGGATCTTGGGGTTTTTATAGATAACAAGTTGTCTAATTCTGGGCAGTGTCATTCTGTAGCTACTAAAGCAAATAGAGTTCTGTCTTGCATAAAAAAGGGCATAAATTCAAGGAATGAAAACATAATTATACCTCTTTATAGATCCCTAGTAAGGCCTCATCTGGAGTATGCAGTGCAGTTTTGGACTCCAGTCCTTAGGAGGGATATAAATGAGCTGGAGAGAGTGCAGAGACTAAGTGCAACTAAACTGGTTAGGGGGATGGAAGACTTAAATTATGAGGGTAGAATGGCCAGGTTGGGGTTGTTTTCTCTGGAAAAAAGGCTTTTGCGAGGGGACATGATTACACTTTACATTACATACATTAGAGGACATTATAGACAAATATCAGGGGACCTTTTTACCCATAAAGTGGATCACCAGAGGCCACCCCTTCACACTAGAAGACTTTCATTTGAAGCAGCGTAGGTGGTTCTTCACAGTGAGGTTGTGGAATACAATCTCAGGTGATGTTTTGATGGGTAATTCTGTTGATGCTTTTAAAAGGGGCTTGGATGAATTTTTGGACAGACATAATATCAAAGGCTGTAAACTCTACAGTTAGTATAGCTATGGGCATATACTGTTTTTGTAAAAGAGTGGAGGGGTGCGTGTGTGTGTATGCTGTCTTTTAATTTGGAGGGGTTGAACTTGAAGGACTTTGTCTTTTTTCAACCCAATTTAACAATGTAACTATGTAAGTAGGACAAGATAGAGACAGTAGGGCAAGATTGAAAGAATAGGACCAGATTAGACAGTAGAATGTTATGGAGACAGTGGGGGATGACAACAGTAGGGTAAGAAGGAGACCGTATGGCAAGATTGAAATAGTATTACAAGATGGAGATAGTAGGATGAGATGGCAAGAGTAGGACAAGATGGAGACAGTAGTGTAATATGGAGACAGTAGGACAATATGGAGACAGTCAGGCAAGATGGAGAAAGTAGGACAAGATGATGACAGTAGGTCAAGATGACAACAGTGGGCAAGATGGAGCAGTAGGACAAGAATGAAAACAGTAGGACAAGGTGTAGACAGTATGAAAAGATTATGAAAGAAGGGCAAGATAGAGAAATTAGGACAAGATAGCAATAGTAGTGCAAGATGTACGACATAACGTAGGGCAAGATGCAGACAGTTGTAAGTGATGGAGGCAGTATAACCTGATGGAGACCGTAGAAATGAAAGAGATGTAGACCATAGGATAAGATGGAGATAAAGACAGTAGGACAAGATGGAGACGGTTAGGTAGGTACAGTAGGGAATGATGACACAGTAGGAAGAAATAGTGTCCCCATGGTTAGGTAGGTACAGTAGGACAAAATTACAGTAGGGTAAGATGGAGACAGTATGGCAAGATGGAGACAGTAGGGCAAGATGATGGCACTGGGAAGAGGAGACAGTAAGACAAGATGGAGATAGTAGGAAGAAATGACAGTATAGTAAGATAAAGATAGTAGGAAGATATAGAGATGGCAAACAGAAAGGCCCTAAGTCAGACATTACTACATTAAATAATAGGGACACAATTCTGTTTTGTCTTGGGTTAAGACCCAAGACAAAACAGAATTGTGTCCCTATTATTTAGTGTATTAATTAAACAATCACTGCATTAAACAATCCTGACACCTCAGACGACAAAGGTATTTTTGACCACAGCAGTTCCTGCACATGGCTTTAAATAACATTATGGAAACATGTATGGGTTCCACTCCTACGTTAGTGAACTGGTCTTGGAACTGACTGTATCATTTCATTAATTGTACTTTATTCTTTCATTCCTGCTTTGGACCCTGACGAAGTGCCAGGAGAGCGAAGGGCACGAAACGCGTAGCACTCTCACCGCCCCACTGTCTATTATGCTGTTGGTGTGATTAATACAGCCGCAATTATTTAAACACTATGGAGCCTCTCCATGACTTCGACGAGCACTTGAAAGCGGGCATATGGAGGAATTGATTGACCGGCTAGAAGTTACCGGCTTCCCGTGAGAGCTGCACCAGGAGTGGAGAGGAACACATATTGCCGGGTGAGCTCCACTTACAAACTTTAATATATACGTTTATGCTGGGTATAGATCTGGGTCACAGAACTGTGGGTCAGGTCATGGTTCTCATCTAAATTTTTTACAGTATGTCAGGACCAGAACTAGGGGTAGGCAGAAGATAGGGTGCAAAAGTAGAGGGGCACCAGGCATGTACCTCTTCTGACGCCTTCCCCTAGTTCGGACATTTGTGTGGAGAAAGTAGTAAATGCTGGTGTGCGCTTTTCGGTGCATGCGCACTCCCGTCCTCAGCTCACTCTTCTGTGTATGTGCACTCGCTTCGCCACACATGCACACCCGTGCTTCAGCTCCGCTTGCGAACTTCTGCTGATACACAAACGATTGTGGCGACGTAGTTGGCCCGGTTGCCTAGGGCGCCCACCCGACTTGGGCCATCACTTATTTTATGTTATATTGTCTATATTTTACTCCATTTTACAATACTTATTTCTGTTCCTCCCCACTTTTGATGATGTCACTTCTGGGTTGCAGCAAAATCACTTCCTTTTTGATAGGGGTTGTGGGTTGGGCTGTGGATAAGGCTGTTTCAGGCCTGGAACAGGTAGCAGAACAAAGTGGGTAAATATGCTGGTTGTGGTTCGGGACTCTGGCTGTGGGTTTGGGTCGGGTCCAGGTCTTTGAAATTGTTTCTGTGCAGGACTCTATTCTGTGCGCTTTTAAAGAGAATGTAACATTCTGGGCCAGAACTAGGCAGCTACATAGAGTGCAGAGAGAAGAAGACACACGGATAACAGACCAGTGAGTTTACAAGCTTTTGCTAGAGGTTTTGCCGGGCAAGAGATGGTGAGGTGCTGGCATGGTTTCATGGCAGGGCCGGAACTAGGGGTAGGCAGAAGAGGCAGCTGCCTAGGGCGCAACAATTGGGGGGCGCTGGGCAACTATCTCTTCTGCCTACCCTTAGTATGGACCTGGCACTATACTTGCGCTCCCTTGAATGCCGTCAGTGCTTATGTGAACCTGAGCACTGCTGATGTGCATGCGCAATCCGATGCCCTGCACACGCACGCAAGCGCCGATGCTGCGCCTGCGCATCCTGGGTGCTGATTCCATATTCTGCGCATGAGCATATCGCACCTGAGCATCGCCGAGGATGGGGGGTGAACTGGCTGGCTGGGTCGCCTAGGGCGCCCACCCCTCAAGGCCGCCTCTGTTTCATGGTATCTCGCTATACAAAGATCAAGCTCAGGGGCTGTTCTTGCAGAATCATAAATCCCGTTATAGTTTCAAAGTATTTCTCAATCCTACTATGCATGCATGAATTTTATTTTATTACTGGCCACATTTGGTTAACCCCAATGACATCCCTGCTTGGCATACTACTTGCCCCATAGCTTCTTGCTAAAGGATCACACTAAAGGGAAAACTGCTTTAGCCTGCTGGGGTGTGTGGTTAACAGCTGAAGGTTGACAGTGAACTTTACATAGTAAGTATATATACATATGGCAGTTGAGCCAAACTGGGTGTATTGTATGACTTTTATTATGGTGCCATCTACAGAACAAAAGGGGTATAACTTGATTAAAAGACTAGAAAAAGATGGTTACAGCCAGAAATTTTATTTGACAGTAGTGCAAGCCCTAGCATCTTATAATAAGGCTGTCAGGGCCTATAGGAAGTTGCATTAAACAGCTGGAGATGGTGTGAATGATATTAGTGACTGTCCACTTTGTAATCCTTCCTTCATGAGCCTAAAGGGGGCCATAGACAGACAGTCATCCAGCACTCACCACTTTAATTCCCCTGTAGAACAATCAGGTGCATGTCAAATTGTGTCTGTGGTGTTTATACAAATGGCCTGTGGGTGTCACTGTGTATACACAGGATTTTCTGTACAGCTTGAAAGT
>CM044439.1:19289708-19320052 GCA_024363595.1 Xenopus borealis | reverse complement strand
GAAGTGAGGGCCCGGTGAAGTTGTCCTAAGGCTGCGCTATGCTTGTGACGTCACAGGCGCTGTCGCAGGAAGGACAAAAAGATAGTTTTGCTGCTAGTGCTACGGAGTACCCGGTACTCCTTTCCTGGGTTGCGGGATCCAGTCGGCTACAGTAGGCGCAATCTACCGGGGGCCCTGCGGGGGTGCGGGCCCTGGTGCAATTGCACCCCCTGCTCCCCCGGTAGTTACGCCACTGTTCCTACTATAGGGGGAATATGTGTTCTTTATACAAATGGCCTGTGGGTGTTGCTGTGCATACACAGGACTTTCTGTACAGCTTGAAAGTGAAAGTATGACTTACTACTGTTATGTAATGGCTGCATGAACCTACTAATAAAGCATTGTTATACCCTCCTCATCCTCGGCTACCAAACACAACACTCTCCATCTGTGCATATGTAGTAATATCTTATACGGGTCTGAGTATTACTCATGTATAGGGTTGCCAGCTTTTCTTGGAAAAAAATACTGGCCTTCCTATATATTTATCTTTTTTTCCTATTAGGGTTTCCACCTTTTCTTGAAAAAAATACCGGCCTTCCTATATATTTATCTTTTTTTCCTATTAATAACATTGGGATCAACCATCAAAAATACCGGCCAGGTGACAACCCTACTCATGTATTATAAAAGAATGATGTACCCCCTACAGTAAATAAGGATATTAGAAGTCAGTGTCACGTCACTGAGGGGCTCTATGACCATATAAAGTCACAAGGCTGCAGGCTGAGTTATACAGCTCAATGGAACTTTTAAGTGACTTTCTGTTTCCTTACATTCAGACGTTTTGCTATTTTTTTCACTGCGTACTCACACATAGACACCCAGTTCTCTCACATTACAGACACACTGCTCTCATACAACACGACTGACACCCAGTTCTCTCACATTAGAGACACACTGCTCTCATACAACACGACATACACACTGTTTCGTTTCTTAGATCAGTTTAGCATGGGGAAAATTTGCTTCACAGATACCCCGCCCAGTCATTTAGGGACACGCCTTCTGTAACAAGACACGTGCAATCGATCGAGCTGCCCCGGATGCCAGCCATCATAGAGGAGTGACGGCGCTTTTTGGTGGCGATTGCTCCGGCCTGTTCTGTTGTGTGGCGGGCTTAGGGCTGCACGTTGTTACTGTAGGAGCCAGTGTGTGCCCTGTGTGTCTCATCCTCTCCTCTCTGCAGCCATGGCCGATTCCTCCGATAAACTTTACCGGGCTGAGTACGCTAAGAGCGGTCGCGCCTCGTGCAAGAAATGCGGCGACAACATCTCTAAGGAGTCTCTGCGCCTCGCCATCATGGTGCAGGTAGGGCCCGGCTGATGTTGCGGAGTGAAAGCGATGGTTGCCCCAGTGTGGCTCATATAGCGTGGCAGGTACAGGCAGTGTGCACGTGATTAGCCCTAGGATTGCAGGATCTGGGGTCACTGTTACTGATTAAGGAAATAGAATAATTATCCAGACTGGGGGTTCCTGCTGCAGGGATGTGTTAACCTTGTGTTTCTATACATGGGAATTACCACAGTTTTGTTTACAAGCCTGTTATTACCCCAGAGTATACTGGTTCATTAATGTCTGTGGCAGGTTATTGCCCCAAGTTGTAGTATATTAGGGACATGGGATGAGTGGTATATTGGGGCAGGGAATGGATAATATTATGTTCTGTTAGTTTATTGCCCCAGGTTTGTGGTATATTGGGGAAGAAATGGATAATATTATGTTCTGTTAGGTTATTGCCCCACATTGGAGTATATTGGGGCAGGGAATGGATAACATTATTTTCTGTTAGGTTATTGCCCCAGATTGTGGTATATTGGGGCAGGGAATGGATAACATTATTTTCTGTTAGGTTATTGCCCCAGATTGTGGTATATTGGGGCAGGGAATGGATAACATTATGTTCTGTTAGGTTATTGCCCCAGTTTGGGGTATATTCAGGGCAAGAATAGGATAACCTTGAGCTGTACGATGGGTTAAGGAAAACTACACCCCCAAAATGAATACTTGACCATCAGATATCAAATTAATCGCATGTTAAAGAATCTTACCACACTGGTATGTTGCCTTGAACCACCATTTAATGATGGTCTGTGTGCTGCCTCAGAGATCACCTGACCAGAAATTCTGCAGCTCTTACTGTAACAGGAATAAGTGTGGAAGCAGAAGATGCAACTGTCTGTTAATTGGCTCATGTGACCTAACAAGTACAGTTTGCTTGTGTGCAGTGAATCGTAGGATCCCAGGGGGCGGCCCTTATTTTTTAAAATTGCAATTTTCTATTTATTATTACCCAATGACACGTGCTACTAAAAAATTATATTATTATTAAAATGGTTTATTTACATGGAGCAGGGTTTTACATATGAGCTGTTTTATGCAATATCTTTTTAAAGCGACCTTCATTGTGTGAGAGGTATAATTTTACTTTTACGGATGGGCACTGTTGGCACAGGGTAGGTTTGTTATGCTGTTCAATAGGTAACTGCAATATTGAAGAAATCGGATCCGCACACACGTTCTATTGCAGCTGGGGAACTTCCCCTTTTATTTCACCAAAGGTTCGTTTCGGGGGGACAACCCTCCCTTCATCAGGATCCGATTTCTTCAATATTGCTGTTGCTAGGGGACCTTGCCTGGTCTACGGAAATTCAGCACCACTTCAAGCAGTGTGAGTAAATTGCGGGAGTGCAGTGGTTAAATTGTTTGAATCTACAATAGGTAACTGCCCCAGGTCTGAGTAACTTACTGCAGGCATGGGTTGTTATTCCACTATATATTAGTTTATTGCCCTGTTATGGGGGACAGTGCAATTCTGGATAGTTACATAGCCTTCCAAGAGTAGCTTAGTACCTACAATATTTTACCCCTGTGTTCCCAGAGGTTGCAATGTGTGTTCGCAAGACTTTTCGGGGCCAGGGGCTTGTTATAAGGCTATTGAAACAAATCAGCAAGCCCCTGGGGGGTGGGGAACAATTGATTATGTTAAAGTTTCTTCTGAAGGCTGGTGTCATGCTGGTTACTTTATCAGCCCCTGTGGCTTTACAGCACCCACCCCCCTTCATTCATGGATACTGTGCTGAAAGCAGCCTTAGGGCCTGTGTGGATTTGAGCAAGAAATGACGTTGGATAGTAGCTATGCATTTAGATGTCAATATGGACATTTTACATACTAATATGCAGTGAGCATATGTTCTGGGAACACTAAGCTATACCCTCATACTGTACTGTCTTAAGGGAAGTTCTATGACTCCTCCTACCCATATGTATAAATACAAATATACAGAGAAGGAATGTTCTGGGTACACAATAAGCTATACCTTAATACTGTACTGTATAAGGGAAACAATATGGCAGCTCCTACTCATATATACAAATATACAGAGAAGGAATGTTCTGGGCACACAATAAGCTATACCCTCATACTGTACTGTCAAGTTATGTGACTCCTCCCTCCCCATATGTATAAATACTAGGGTTGCCACCTGGCCGCTATTTTACCGGCCTAGCCGGTATTTTTGATGGTTTATTACAATGTTATTAATGGGAAGAAAAGATGTATATACAGGAAGGCCAGTATTTTTTTCACGAAAAGGTGGCAACCCTAATAAATACAAATTTACAGAGAAGGAATGTTGTATGATTCCTCCCTGTATAAATACAAATATAGGAATGTTCTGGAGTGTTGGGTCAGACTGGTCATTGATGTACCAGGCACATGGCCAGATAAACAATTTAACTTAATCCGCAGCTTCGTGTGTGTGTGTGTGTGTGTGTGTGTGTGTGTGTGTGTGTGTGTGTGAGAATTGTTTCTATTTCAGTTAAATGTAATGTACCTGAGTAAGACAAACACACTGTGGTCTTGTGCATGACAGAAAGTAAATATATTTTTACATAACTACACAGGTTCTTTGACCTTTAAATGTATGTACAATTTCATATGCTTGATGAAGAACACAAATCTAATTGGGGACAGCTCTTATCACTTTAAAATATACATACAAATTTGACCTTTCCATTTAAAGGGGTGGTTCACCTTTTAGTTAACTTTTAGCATGTTATGGAATGGCTAATTCTAAGCAACTTTTCAATTGTTTTTCATTATTTTTATATATATATATTTTATAATTAGTCGCCTTCTTCTGGCTCTTTCCAGTTTTCAAATGGGGGTCACTAACCCCCACCTAAAAATAAATGCTCTGTAAGGTTACACATGTATTGTTATTGATTCTTTTTATTGCTCATTTTTCTATTCAAAAGAAAATAGATTCCACTCGCACACCCTAATTTGTAAAAGATCTCCTCACCTGGTGCAAAGTGATGAGGAAGTCGGCATCCCAATATACTGAATCCGAAGAGAAATCACCTGCACACAGGAACGACTAGCAGGAAAACCTTGCTAATTTATTGTGATATTGCAGCAAGCAACGTTTCGGGGTAATCCCCTTTATCAAGCATGCTTGATAGGAGAGCTGCTAAATAACTCAAAAACCACAAATAATAATAAAATGAAAACCAATTGCAAATGGTCTCAGAATATCACTCTCTACAACATAATAGTTAACTCCAAGGTGAACAACCCCTTTAGGGTAGTGACACACGGGCAGATTCGGGGAGATTTATTTGCATGACAACTAATCGCCTGTTCTTTTGGGCGACAATCTCCCCGAACTGCCTTTGCATGTCTTCCTTACCTCTATAATGAAAAGTCACCTGCGATAAGAACATGCGGCGCTTCTTTTTCCGAAGTTTCCTTGTGGGGAGTGCATTGCCGCAGGCGTTTTTTCATTATAGCAGGCGGAAGGCAGTTCGGGGAGATTGTCGCCCCGAAGAAGAGGTAATTAGTCACCAGGTGACTAAATCTCCACAAATCTGGCGGTGTGACCTTACCCTTACTGGCCGGTAAAAATGAAGCTTGATCCCATTGTATATGTAAGGGCTGCATTGCCAGCAATGAAACTTAAAGCTTCTGTTTTTCTCCCCCCAGTCCCCGATGTTCGATGGCAAAGTTCCGCACTGGCATCACTACTCTTGTTTCTGGAAGCGTGCCCGAGTCTTATCCCAAGGGGATATTGATGGTTTCACAGAGCTCCGGTGGGATGATCAGGAAAAGATTAAGAAAGCCATTGAAACCGGAGGGGCTGCTGCAGGTAATGTTCCTTTATGTGCCGTGGGTAGGGTTGCCACCCGGCCGGTATTTTACCGGACTAGCCGTTAAAACACCTGCCAAGGCCGGTATTACAAATGTACCAGCAACGTAGCTGCCTGTAAATTTGTAATACCCCTTAAAAAAGGTCCTTGGCCCGCCACCCAATCCAATGAAAACTTGCCGTTTTCGCTGGCTTCCACCGATCTCTTGCTGTGGCCCCACCTCTTTGGTGTCATGACACGCCTCTTTAACATCAATGCCCACCCCTTTTGTTCCCTTCCCCAACACTGAATGGTGAATATTTTGTAAAAAGGTGGCAACCCTAGCCGTGGGTGATAGAAATGGTAGAGCTGGCACTCGAGTGTACGGCAGGGCCAGGGACATAACATCGGAGTGTGGGCATCTCTGCAAATTCAGAGGCATGACCACAATCTCCCTAAAATAATTGCTATATACATTTTCTTCTAGCCATTTAGACTTCTTCAGAGTCTAGATTTCTTCTTTTTAGCTGTTTAGGTGATGTCTCCTCTGGTTCAGACGCTTTGCCATCCCACATACCAGCTGCTGGGGGCACACCCCAGGTCTGCCCATCAGTCCCCAGCTCTTTCAGTTCAGCATTGATGCCAAGGTATCATGGGTTGCCCTGGTATCATTACTGACCTTATAGAATAAATGGCACTTTTTGGTTGCCCTGCATGATCTGTTTGATGCTGTAATTTATATAGATATTTCAGTACTAGGGTTGCCACCTGCCTGGTATTTTAGGGTGAGGGCACATGGGCAGATTCGGGGGGATTTAGTCGCCTGGCGACTAATCGCCTCTTCTTTGGGGCGACAATCTCCCTGAACTGCCTTCCCCCCTGCTCTGAGAAAACGCCTGTAAAATGCACTTGCGGCGCTTTGATTTCCGAAGTCGCCCAAAGTTTCCCCGTGAGGCAACTTTGGGCGACTTCAGAAATGAAAGTGCCGCAAGTGCATTCCCGCTTGAGATTTTTAATTTCAGCAGGGGGATGGCAGTTCGGGGAGATTGTCGCCCCAAAGAAGAGGTGATTAGTCGTCTGCCTGTGTGACCTTAACCTAACTGGCCAGTAGAAATTAAGCTTGATCCCAATGTTATCAATAGGGAAAATCCATAAATCTTTAGGAAGAACAGTGGTAACCCTAGTCAGTACATGTTTCCTATGTTGTGCAAAGGCAGAAATATGAAGAGACTAGATCTGTAGGCGGCTGATTTCCGACCGTGTGGGGGTCAGCTTTAGTTGAGGAGTGATAATGATCTGTGTGTAAATACCCCCTCTCTACTCCTCATTGTTGTCTGTTCTAACAAACTAATGTCTCGGGGGTTGGGGGGTGTTCACTCAAAGGAAAATCAGATTAAATACCTTCTCCTCCCACTGCTGGGGAGGTGGGATCCAGTGGCAAATTAAAGCACAGCTCTGTTTATTATCTTTCTGTTGAATCTGGAAAATATGTTCAGTGTATTCTATAATTAATTCTATATTAATCCAGAGAGAGACCAGTTAGGTAAATTGTTCCTGTTATCATTACTCTTTATTTATTTAGCTGCAGCACATTTTTGCAACTTTTTAGAGATTTTATTACTTTTTAGAGATTTATCACATTCACACACAATACAGTCATAACCTGTCTGAGTTTTTTTTTTTATAGTGCAGTTTTCTGTCTCCTTAAAGGGATACTGTCATGGGAAAACATGCTTTTTTTCAAAACACATCAGTTAATAGTGCTGCTCCAGTAGACTTCTGCATTGAAATCCATTTCTCAAAAGAGCAAACAGATTTTTTTTATATTCAGTTTTGAAATCTGACATGGGGCTAGACATATTGTCAATTTCCCAGCTGCCCCGGTCATGTGACTTGTGCCAGCACTTTAGGATTGAACTGCTTTCTGACAGGCTGTTGTGTTTTCTTCTCAATGGAATAGTACGCAGTGTGATATGGGTTTTTTACTATTGAGTGCTGTTCTTAAGGCCCCCATACACGGGCTGATAAAAACTGCGGACAGACAGTCGGCAGCTTAACGGCCAGTGTGTGGGGCCATCCGATGTGCTTCCCCAATCGATATCGGGCAGGTTAAAAAAAACCTCATCGGATTGCATCTGAAAGTGTATGCAGTGCTGCGATCCGACCGCCTGTTTCGGATGCATTATGATCCGACCGCCCACTTCAGTGTGGACATATTGGGGAGAGATCTGCTTGTTTGGCGACATCTCCAAATGAGCAGATCTCTGCATCTATGGCCACTTTAAGATCTGGAACAGCACTATTAAAGGGGTTGTTCAACTTCCAAACACTTTTTTCTGTTCAGTTGTTTTCAGATTGTTCCTCAGAAATAAAGACTTTTCAAGTCGGGCAGATGTCGATCGGGCAGGATTAAAAATCCCTTCGGATCGCAGCCGCATCTATTCGTTGATGCGGTCCCGCGATCCGACCGCCCGTATGCCCTGCATTGATATTCGATCGTTGGGCCCTAGGGATCGGATCAGCCCCGATATCGCCCACCTCAAGGTATGGCCACCTTTGTTCAGGTGCAGACTCTAAACTGATACAATTTTGCAACATTTAATTGATACATTTCACAGCAACATCTCTGGAGTATTAGCAACTATTGTATCAATTCTAACAGCTGCCTGTAATGAAACCCAGAGATTCTGCTCAGCAGGGACAAAGATAAGAAATGGATCCATTAAATGTATCAGTTTAGAACAGTTCCCAGAGCTGCTTTAGAAGGTGAAAAATTACACTTTATGCTTCAATATTAGAAAAACGGTTACAAATAGAACATAGACAGTAATTGGAAAAAGTCGTTCTTTCTGGTGATCTATCTGAAAACAACTAGTTGTTTGAAGGTGGACAACCCCTTTAACTGATGCATTTTGGAAAAAAAACATTTTCCCATGACAGTATCCCTTTAAAGGACCAAAAACCTCAATTAAGAAATAAAAATTGCTTGTGTGAGTCAATATTCGCCTCCACCTTATAAAAGAAACGGAGAGATAGAGGCTTGTTGTATTAATTACATTGTCCACTTTATTGAAAGCACAGGTGTATAATGAATTTGCACATTATATTTATTAATAGTGGTCAATTAATTTCACTTTGAATTTTTTACATTACTTATCTTAGCCAGTGGGTGTATTAATTGATGAATTCACTCACATGATTTATGATTTATACCACTAAACAATTCATGAATTTTCACCAGATCATGATAGTATATATGGATAATTAGTTGGGTACAATTCACCTTAAGGTCACAACTAATTAATTGATTAAACAAGTGAAGCCTTAACCTTTTTCTGGATACAGGGTGTCGGGAATCTTGAATGGTGCGACATTTATAGATTCCCCTTTCTCCTAATACATATATGTAACAAATGGAAGCTGTCTGCACATTCTATGAGAGTAATTCATTACACATGGCGTGTTAGGAGGTGCAGTTAAAACAATTCTATGTTGTACCTAAGCTCAGGAGATGTGGTTAAGAGAAAAAAATAGCATCAGAGTTTCTATAGGAACAAGCAATGCTCTCTCTTCATTGGCTGTAAGTCTGGAGGGTGTGTTATGTAATCTGAGCTGAGAGGAACTGAGCATGCTCACTGAGCCAAGAGCCAAAGGAAGTTCCTGAGGGAGGGGGCAGAGTGATTTAGTGTAGTAGAAGGATTTGTAACTGATTAAGGGGATACTGCAGCCTTACTGTTAACCTTGTAACAACCAGAGTGGCGGTTATCTAAAGATTTCAAAGAGGCTGTTCACTGATTACATTTTTGTGGAGAGGGTTGACATGTCCTTTAAGAAAAAATCTATGTGGATACGGTTGCTAGGTACCCTTGCCCCAGGGGGCCTAAATAGGGAGTATGAGTTGCAAACATTTTTCCAATAAAGTTTTTATAGTAGTATGTTTTTGTGACTGATGGGTTTAACACATGGATATCTTCAATGAGGGAATTGGAAGATTTTGATACAAGATGCATAACTTATCTCTAGTACTTTTTTTGCAACATTGTATATTTTTTTATGTTGATGGAATTCAGCTGTTTTCTGAAGTCACCAATAGATGGTGCTGTAATTATAAGGTATAAAAATGTGTTCACTATATGTATTCAGTAGCTTGAAGAAAGGCTTTTGTCGGCCTGAAACGTCACTGTCCTTCTGTCTAACTAAACCCGCCCCCTGTCCGTCACAACCTGCCCGTTTATTCCCGCCCCCCACCACTGCCAGTAAAAATATATTTAAAAGGTGGCAACCCTAGTTATTGTGCTCCTCTTCAGAAAAGGAAACAGAGTGACGATCGCAGATTGCGCTTTCTGAAGAGGAGTGCAAGCGGAATATCGTTAAGTTATTTCTTAATAATAATAAAGACTTTGGGATTTTAAATATGTCTTGGTGTTTGTTTTTCGTTATAATAACAAATTAAAAAAAATTATTGGTCCTTTAAACCCTCAACATCTGTTATTTGTAGAGGGGGGGGTTCTGTAACTGGGGAGGGAGACTGTCAGGACTGTGTTTATACATAGGCACCCTGAGGCCCAGTACTTAGGGCAGCAGCTGTTGGGGGCCAGCTATCGGGTGCATATATAACTGAAAATTTTAAATAACCCCCGCCTCCCCACCCAGTAAGGGGTACAGGAAGTGATGGTTTTTAGCAGGAAATTGTCATTTGCGCAGTACATTGTAAGGTCCGGTGCCTAGGGTGGTACCAGACCTAAATACAGCCCATAGGTCTGTAGTTTATCTGGTTGTGCTTTGTCCTGGCAGGAGCCGCAGGGGATTCCAAAGGAGGCAAAGGGGAGATGACTCTGAATGATTTTGCAGCAGAATATGCAAAGTCCAACAGAAGCACCTGCAAACACTGTGAGCAGAAAATAGAGAAGGTGAGTAACTGTGTGTTTAGCTGCACAGCCGTGACTGAGGACCTGTTGCGCCGCTCTACATTCCGCATGTCAGCGCTGTCCCAGATATTCCATGCCATGGGCATTTTATCAGCTTGTTTCACATGTAGATGAACAAATACTTCTTTTAAAGGGCAAGGAAAGTGTAAAATAGAATAAGGCTAGAAATGCTGTACTTTATATACTAAACATAAACATGAAGTTACTGCACCACAAGCCTAATCAAACAAATGATTTATGCTTTCAAAGTTGGCCACAGGGGGCTGTCATCTTGTAACTTTGTTATACATCTTTGCAAGACTAGACTACATACACATGCTCAGTGTGGTCTGGGCTTCTTCGGGATTGTCATAAATGATCATAAAACAAAGCTGCTTGAGTTCTGCATGGCTGGTAAGTGTTTATAAGTATGATTGTTTCCCTGCCAGAAGTTAGGGACCATCTGACAATTCCTATCCACAGCACTAAATTAAGGGAGAATTTCACTGCATACAGTCAGGTTTCTCATAAAAACAGTACACATTTTTTAATTAAAGTATATTGGAGATAGAATTCTTTTTCCTTAAAGAAAGTAAAAATGGGATTTATTTTGGCCTTTACTTGCCCTTTAACTGCAATTACAAACAAACTTTATAGGTGATGCCTGTTATATTCTCTGCACTGCTGCTTGTGACTCCTGACACAACATGGCAGAAGGCAGTTGATTGTACTACAGATGTAGTACCAGTATTTATTCTTCTATGGATGTTTGGTTGAATATTTACACAGGTGGTTTTGCTCATGGAGCCTTGTTTATCACTTTTGCGAGCAGGAGCTGCCATGCCATCCCCCAGCTGTGGTATGAAATATGTAAGGCCAATAAGGAACTCACAAAAGCAATTGGGGAAGTCAGAAAATAGAACAGAAAATGTATATACATATAATTATTTATTACATATTTATATATATTATTATAGTTATTGAGTGCAAAAGAAAATTGTGACCCCAGTTAAGTTTGGTTAATAACATTCCAAGCTACCTGTTTTATTACTATGTTTATGAAGCAGGTTTTTATTAGTTTTTCAGCTTCTCTCTTAAGTAAAGGAAATCAATGCAGTCTAATATTGCAGGTATTTCTTCAGATTTCCAATGTTGGGCATTGATTAGTCTATGCTACCAGTATGTGGACTACTAAGAGTCTTTGAGGTGTTCTCAAAGAACTTGGATCTAGGTTGAGATGGGCAATTGGTAGTTTCAGCAGCAAAGAATAATTGGTTATAGTATTGATTAGTAAGTCAAAAAGCGGTGACCTATAAGAGAGCAGTTTTGGACAAGACCACCAGGTATGAAAAATGGTGCCAACTTGACCACATTTATACCAGCACCATTTGTCTGTTTATGAATTTTTAGTTACTGAGATATACAATGTTTAATTTCACCATCACTTCCTCCTGCTGGAATATTTGCTATTATGAGGCATAAATTTGCTGCTTCCCTCTGGACTTTATTGTCCCTCATCTCTTCTCTCTACTCTCACTCTCTTTAGGGGCAGATCAGAGTATCCAAAAAGAGTGTGGATGTGGAGCGGCCCCAGCTGGGGATGATTGATCGGTGGTATCACCCAGACTGCTTTGTGAGCAGCAGAGAGGAACTGGGTTTTCTTCCTTCCTACAGTGCCAGCCAGCTTAAGGGTTTTGCCATTCTAAATGCAGAGGACAAAGACTCTCTGAAGAAAAAGCTTCCTGCTGTAAAGAATGAAGGGTATGTATGGGTATTATATGTAAGGTATAAAGATTCATGCATATTATATAGATATATATATAGATACAGGGGTTATCGGCAGTCCCGAAAAAAGATGCAATACATTGCCTGGGTGCAATCCTTAATTATGCGTAGCTATATAGTCCATGAAAGGAGCACTCACAGGACTTGGGAAAAATTTTTTTAATTATTTATTGTGGGCACAAAAAAAATTGACGTTTCGAAGCGTCAGTTTTTTTTTGTGCCCACAATAAATAATTTTTTAATTCTTCCCTAAGTCCTGTGAGTGCTCCTTTCTTAGACTATATGGAAAAAATTGTGAAAAGACTGTATTAAAAGTTTACAAAGTTCACAAATAAGTATCATATACAACCTGTCGATACAAAAATTGTATCTGCAACGTTTCGGGCCAGCATAGTGCCCTTTCTCAATCTGAACAGGTAATCAGAAAACACGTGTCTACCAAACGTTTCACATTCTCAAACAGGAAAAGGCATTGTGGTTACTAAATAGCAGATACAGCAGCAACATTAACCCCAACCTTGTATCCCTTAGTTTGAGTCATGTGTCTATTGCGCAAACATATTACAAAAAAAGGTACAGGTCATAATCCCAATTTAAACTGTTAGGTGCTAATGTATCCAGTTTATGGATCACCATAACTCCCTCTGCTTAAGCTTTAATTCTCGATTGCCTCCATATTTCAGTGGTGGAATCTAGATGATTTTAGTTATGATTGGTACCCTTTAATACACTCTCCTTTCAGTAATTTTTCAAAAAGTGAGCGCTTCCTCCTTCTTGTCTGGATACGCTGTGTTTGTGTGTGTGTATATATATATATATATATATAATTAGTAGTTGCCATATTGCTTCCTTTAAAATGTACAGTATATGGGTATAGCTAACAGACATACACATATATTATGTGTATGTGTATATGTAAAAAATATATTAATAGAATGCTGATGCACACCAGGATTTTTTCATTAACAAAAAACTTTATCAAGACGTGGACCGAAACTCCGATCAAATAAAGTAAGTTATTTTTTAAAGGGCAAGGAAAGTGTAAAATAGAATAAGGCTATAAATGTTGTATTTTGTATAATAAACATAAACATGAACTTACTGCACCACAAGCCTAATCAAACAAATGATTTATGCTTTCAAAGTTGGCCACAGGGGGCTGTCATCTTGTAACTTTGTTATACATCTTTGCAAGACTAGACTACATACACATACTCAGTGTGGTCTGGGCTTCTTAGGGATCGGCATAAATAAAAAAAAAACAAAGTGGCTTGAGTTCTGCATGGCTGACAAGTAAGATGGGGGCTGCCCCTGCTGTTCATAAGTATGATTGTTTCCCTGCGAGAAGTTAGGGACCGTCTGACAATTTCTATCCACAGCACTAAATGAAGGGAGAAGTGCATACAGTCAGGTTTCTTATAAAAACGGTACACATTTTTTAATTAACCTATATTGGAGATAGCTTTATTTTTCATTAAAGAAAGTAAAAATGGGATTTTATTTCTTTGCCTTTCCTTGCCCTTTAATGAAAAAATCCTAGTGTGCATCAGCATTCTATTACCATACATACATTTTTCTGTTTTGCACCCAGATAGAAGTCTAAATAAGTGTGTGCTTATGCCCTTGTTTACATACATACACACATACATGCAGTGAAGGAATTTTGTGGACATAATATATTGCTTGCCCTATGAAAAATCCGATCAATATGTTAAGGCTGCTCTAGTTTAATGGGCTTCTGGTGTTATAGTGCTGTCTCTGCAACCGATAAACACCTTAAACTTGTCCCTAAAGGATTTCAGCTTATAAGCATATAGGATTGGATTGAGAGCTGAATTTGCATGCGATAATATGATACCAGTGTCTACAAGGACCGGGGGAATAGAGCATTGTGAGCAGAGCAGGATCAGACCATTCACAACATGTAGTGGGGCCCAGCACAGGACAAAGAGGAAGATGACGGTGAAGAGTGAAGTGGCTGTTTTGATCTCCCTCTTTAAGCCCGTCTCTTGTCTGTTCTCCATGTTCTCTGGAGTCGCTCTCGTTTCGCCATGGTTTATATGCTTTCTTGCTGCTGAAAAGATGCGTGCGTAAATTAGCAGCATTGATATTAGGGGCAAGATGAAGAAGGTGAATGTGAAGAAGTAGAACATGTAAGTCATGTCTATCACTTGGGTGAAAAGGCAATAAGGGCTAAAAGGGGTTTTATGCCAGCCCATTAACGGCAGTAGCCCACTTAGCACCGATAAGAGCCAAGCCATAATGATGCATATGAGCGCGTTCCTTGGAGTCATAATGCTTCTGTATCGAAGAGGGTTTAATATGGCCACGTATCTGTCCACTGCGATGGATAGGAGGCTTAGGGTGGAGCAAATAATGAGCATAATTAGGATGCTGAGCATTAGGAGGCAGAGTTCTAGGTTATTGTGTGGGTACCCAATGCTGGTCAGGATCGCACAAGGGATGGCAATTGCACCTACACACACATCCGCCACCGACAGAGACGTTAAGAAATAGTTGGTCACTGTCCTGAGCTTTTTGTCGTGTGCGACCGCTATACACACCAAGAGGTTCCCCAGGGTGGCCGTTACTGCAATAACCATCTCTGCTGCAGTATAGGGAACGTTCAGGCTAAAAGTGCCGCTCCAGCCTGTGCCACTTGTGTTAGGTGTAACTTTGGAACTTGCATTCATGGTTTAGGTAACCGGCTGTGGGGAAAAAAACATTGCAGCAATATTTATAGGAGAAGATCATATACATTAGTGGACTGCAAATCCAATACACTCTTATCCTTTACTAACTTTTAGTGTGGTTTCACACAGGAATGGGCATTCATAGAGATTTAGGAAGTGCAGCAGACACGGTCAGTAAACACCCAAAACTCTATGCCTTACTTGCTTATATAAAATATTGGGTGCGTGTTTGTCTGCAGAAAGCCGTTAAAGTGGTTGTTCACCTTTAAATGAACAGTATGATGTAGAGGGTGATATTTTGAGACTATTTGCAATTGGTTTTAATCTTTTATTATGTGTAGTTTTGTAATTATTTGTAGTTTGCAATTTCAAAAATCTGCTTGCTAGGGCCCAAATTACCCTAGCGACCACCCCTAACTTGAATAGGAGAGGGTCTGAATAGAAAGATAAGTAATAAAAAGTAGCAATAACAATAAATGTGTGGCCTTGCAGCGTGTTTGTTTTATTTGATGGGGTCAGTGCCCCATTTGAAAACAGGAAAGAGTCCGAAGAGGAAGGCAAATGATTCAAAAACTATATTAAAAAAAAAATTAACCTACAAAAAAATTAACTTAAAGGTGAACCACTCCTTAAGCAAACACTGTAATAAAAACAATTACACCAAAGGAAAATCTCTTAAGGTAGAGGCACATTCGGGGAGATTAGTCGTCCAATGACAAATCTCTTCTTCCGGGCGACAATGTCCCCGAACTGCCTTCCCGCGGGCAAAAATATAAATCGCCGGCAGGTTCCCGAGTAACTCTTCCCGTGGGTTAATGCTGCCAGTGTTGCTACTCGAGTTCCCATCCTATTGTTACTCTGTGACCCTTGTTATTTGTGAGCCCCCTGCTATAAATAATTCTTAAGTTCTGCATAACTCCTCTGTATAAATAAATGATGACGATCCAGTCACTAATAAGGGAATTACTTACAGGGTTATCCCGATCTTGTTTCTTGTGTCTCACTCAGTGCGCCAGGCAAAGTGACATATATACAGTTTACTCGCTTGGCATAATGAGGTTACCAGTGTCACTCGCATATATATCCTTAACTCCCAGCCGTCAGGTTCAGCAGCACTGCTGTTGTTGTCTTCACACCACGAAGGTGTTAAAAACAAATTTCATTAATTGCCATCTTAATTAGTTCCATGAAGAGACTAATATCCTCCCTTGGCTTTCTCTTGGGGGGTATGAAAACAAATTAGGCATAATTAAGGATAGTTGCTGTTAGAGACTGAGTGTGGCAGAATCATGTGGTCTCGTTGTAGGAATCCCACTATACTTATTGTCTTGGGTTAGTGACGCATGAATGTGGTCACTTACGTCTCTCTTGTATTTGTAGAGGGAAAACATGGCATCAAAACACCCAAAAACAGCTCATTATTGACTCATTGGTGGTACAAGAGCTTGTCAGGTTCACTTTGGATTTGTTATGCTGTTTGTGGTGCTGTGTATTGTGACATGCATTCTGAAGTCGGTAGACATCTAGTTGTTTGTAATTGTGGCTTGCAGCAGCGCAATACGGGCTCCTGCTGCCGATGGATATTACATGGCATAGGATTGCAGGGTTCACACAGTCACTTGCTGAGGATACAGTGCAGTATAATTGTCCGCTGAACACTGAATAATTAGATGACCAATCCTTTATTGGTAATCAGGCTGTCAGGGGTTACACAAATGGAGTTACAAAACTCCATAAGACGTGCATCAAAGGGTTAGGACTTGCCAAAAACATTTCCCTAAAAGGGGTTGCTAAAAAGATATATACCCTTATAGTTAAAAATCAAATGTCCTGGTTTCTGTTTTCCTGTTTAGGAAGAGGAAGGCAGATGAAGTTGATGCAGATTCCGCTGCAACCAAAAAGAAGATAAAGAAAGAGAAGGAGAAAGAGTCAAAGCTGGAAAAGCTGCTAAAGGTTGGTTGCAAATGGCCCTTCGCATAGTCTGTGGCAGATCAAGACGCAACCTGTAGAGTGTAAAGTTTCTGCTGCAGGATGCTGTAGAGTAGACAGTCACTATTATTGGGGCTGTTTGGGCTAGGGATGCACCAAATCCACTATTTTGTATTCGGCCAAACCCTTCCCGAAAGATTGGCCAAATACAGAACCCCAATTTGCATATGCAAATTAAGGGTGGGAAGGGGAAAACATTTTTACTTGCTTGTTTGGTGCCAAAAAGTTGTGATCTCCCTCCCTGGCCCTAATTTGCATATGCATATGCATATGCAAATTAGGATTCGATTAGCCAGGCAGAAGGATTCGGCCAAATCCTGCTGAAAAAGGCCGAATCCTGGATTCCGTGCATCGCTAGTTTGGTCCTCTGCAAACTTATAATGCCAGGACCATTTATAATCACCCTTGGGGAGGTGCAGAGATTTCAGCATGCCATGCACAAAGTTTAGTGCTTTAAAGGGGAATGCTGGTAAGTGCACTATGCTTTTAATGTTTTGCCCTTTGCATGTTACAGGAGCAGACGGAGCTTATTTGGCATATTAAGGATGAACTGAAAAAAGTTTGCAGCACCAATGATTTGAAGGAGCTTCTCATAGCGAATAAACAGCAGGTGCCATCCGGTGAGACCAACGTGAGTAACTGAAATTCTCTTCCACTGGGACTGAGGTGCAGCGCTGGTGGGGAAGAGCAATTTGCCTTTAAAGGGGAACTGTTATATGAAAACTAAGTTGATATATGCACACACAAGTGTTTTATCAATTATTGCTACTTTATACTTAATATATTTATTTGGAGTAGTTTCACAAGAGAAGGCACTGCCTTTGATCTATGCAACAGGCAAGGAGTTAAAGCAATACAGCCTGGGTGCAAATATTATTGTGTGTTCCCCTGTTCTATGTGCACCTACCTAAAGTGCATTGCAGTTTTTTTTCATAATATTTTCCCTCTCTGGGCTGCTACAGATTGTTGACCGGGTATCCGATGGCATGGCGTTTGGAGCGCTGCTTCCATGTGAGGAATGCAGTGGGCAGTTTGTTTTCAAGAGCGATGCTTATTATTGCACTGGGGACCTCAGTGCTTGGACAAAATGTGTTGCTAAAACACAGACTCCCAACAGAAAGGATTGGGTGACACCTAAGGTAGGTAGCATTTTTCTTATCATTTTCCTGCAGAAATGTATAGAATGGTTATTTGGGAATGCCCCATTTTAATTTTTGTTCATTCAGTTTAGATGCACCTTACAGGAGTCCTAGTCCAGCCATTAGAGAAATAGTGCTTGTAATGGGCATTTTGTCACCAAGGAAATTAATAGCTCTGTATTTGCACCTATGATTCCAGGCCTTTCACATCAATGGAAAATGAATAGAAATGCTTCATATGTTAGTCCTATAACCCTGTTGCAGTTCTGCTACTCTGTTATTTATATGGTATTCTGTACAGGTATAGGATATGTTATCCGGAAACCCGTTATCCAGAAAGTTCCATGTTACACAAAGGCTATCTCCCATACACTCCAATTTATTCAAATAATCAAATATTTTTAATTATTTTCTTTTTCTCTGTAATAATAAAACAGTGCTTTGTACAAACCAAGATGTACATACTCCTTATTGAAAGCAAAACCAGCCTTTTGTTTTTATTTAATTTTTATGGAAACATCCATTATTTGGATAACACCAGGTCCCAGGCATTCTGGATAACAGGTCCCATACCTGTTCTGTTCTGGACCTGTAGTTCACCCAGTTACAGGCACTGATCCTTTTTCTTAATATTCAGGAGTTCCACGAAATTCCTTATTTGAAGAAATTTAAATTCAAAAGACAAGACAGAGCTTTCCCTCCATGTGCTGCTCCTACACCTATCAGCCCACCAGCTGCCCCTAAACCGGCACCAACCATGGAGGAAACTGTCCCTGAAGGTAAAGTGTCAAGTTAAAAGCCTGTTCAATTGGCAGCCTCTGTCCAGTGTCGACCAGTAATTTTATCTGTTTTGGGTCTGTTCTAAACACCATTTAAAAGGCATTGCTCACCTTCTAAACACTTTTTTTCAATTCAGTTGTTCACCAGAAAGAAAGACTTGTTTCAAATTGTTTACCATTTTATTTTTTTACCCTTTTTTTGACAATTACATTTTGAAAGTTTCATGTTCCTGTTTCATCCTGGCAGCTCAGATTCTGAACTGTTACCATTTGCTTCATTTAGTTGATCCATTTCTCAGCAGTATCTATGGAATATTGTATCAATTCTAACAACTGCCTTTAAAAGGCACCAATCATAACTAAAATCATTTACCAAGTAAATACACCATGTGAAAGTTGAATAAATCTGATTTTAGACAGAATTGTTTGTATAATGTAAATCATCAGCTCACTATACCTTCTGCAAAATCTCCCCTATCTCCACTGCAGTTCTAGCTGAGGCAGCCATCTTGGATTTCACTGACTCCTCCTACCTATATCTTCACAGCCAACTGTAGCTCTGAAATCTCGGACATGCTCAGCTGAAATTCCTTGCTTACCTAATAAACCTTCTAAGCTATTTTGAAATCTGCCAAACTTCTGTGTTAGTGCTGCCACCTTGTGGAAGTTGCTGTGTGCCCTTCATTTGCATAATGACATCACCAGCAGGGGATAAGATAGGGAAATCTCCTGATACTTCTAGAGTTTACTAAAGCTAGGCATTCTGGGTAGAATACTCAGGCAGTGCTACAATCTGAGCATGCTTGTGAACTCATTTGCATGTTGTAGTCTCAGTATGGACTCCCTCAGTGAGAGATCCCATTTGACACAGTATGGGATGCTGGTTTTTTTTTTTTTCTCCAAAAAACTGTATATGTAGTTTGATTAAACATGTTTAGGTTGTACTGGTCAGGTTGTTAATGTGTTTGATTTTGGCTGTGATTGGTGCCCTTTAATTAAACTTTGGGATTCTGCTCAGCAGGCACAAACAAGCATAAGAAATGTATCAACTACAATTTAGAACAGCGACCTTAGAATAATGACTCTTTACAGAGAGGTTTTAATTAATAATAAAGTGTTGGGATTCAGAATTGCTTTCCTTTTTTATCGAGCATGGCCTCAATCTGTTAATCATTTTAGTAATCAATGTGATGTGCAATCCAGTTTTGGGGTCAGCCTAACTTATGAAGACATTACTGTTATGATTTCTCCTATAATTTATATTCTCTGTGTCTACTTGTATCATCGTTAGGGAAACCTTTAACCAATGCGAAGGTTCTTCTCATTGGAAAGCTGTCGAAAAACAAGGATGAAGCAAAGGCGTTGATTGAGGGACTGGGCGGCAAAGTCACCGGGTCGGCACACAAGGCCACGTTGTGCATCAGCACTAACAGTGAGTGTTTCCTTGCCTTATGCGCGTTCTTCTTATGTCCCACAGAGGCATAAAAGATCTGTAGCTAGCCTGGTTTGTAACATTCATAATATCTTTGCATTTTTCATGCTTCTAGTCAGTCTTCCAGTTGGGAGTGTAGTTAGTTAATAAAGTTGTAATAACGAGGCTTGTGTTTGGTTGCAACAGAGGAAGTTGAGAAGATGAGTAAAAAGATGGAAGAAGTGAAAGCAGCCAATGTGCGTGTAGTAAGTGATGACTTCCTAAAGGAAGTGGAGTTGGGAAAGAGCGTGCAGGAGTTGTTATCCCAATATGGAATATCTTCATGGGGAGCTGAAATCAAGCAGGAGGCTGTGCAGCCAACAGAAAAGCAGCCGTCCAGTGGGCCTGTGGCTGGAAAGAGTTCGGGCAAAGTGAAAGAAGAGAAAGGTAAGCTGAGCGGAGAGATCCCCATTCTATAAAATATGAACAAGTAGCTAGGTTATCTTATCATTGGCTGACAAATTGGCATTACAGGGTAAAGCTCACACCAGTCAGTCATCAGTAGCTCAGTCTTTTGAATCTGTCACCCTGTCCCAGTGTAGAGTGGGGATGACAAAGCATTGATAAACTTGCATGGGGTCCCTGTAAGCTGGAGTTAGCCAGTTTCTAACAAAATGTTTAATGGCGCACAACTAAAACTGGTTTATGCACTGAATTAAATAGACACAGCAATGTCTGCTGTCTTTGAAATAGGTACTACTGTGGGTAAAAGTAAACAAACAGTTGAATGTTAGGAATGCAGCCTTCATCGCTCTGTGACTTGCACTATATCTTCCAGCATCTCATCAGGATCTGATCTTCCCTTAGAATGCTGTGGTTTTTAGTTCTGCAACATCTGAGCAGCAGGTGACGGGTATATAATTACCCACTGATAATCACTGTTTGGCCTCATTGTACTGGAATCAGCAGGGAGAAATGCCTGATAACGAGACAAACATTCATGGTGACTTGTACCCATAACAAACATGTTAAATGTTCTTTCCTATTCTTTCAGGGAGCAACAAATCTGAGAAAAAAATGAAATTGACTGTTAAAGGGGGAGCAGCCATTGACCCTGATTCTGGTAAGTAAGCTGTGATGCCCACGGGTCTTAATATTCTTATTATCAGGGAAGCCTCTCTTGATTAATGGTGCTTTCTAAAAAGTGGCAGTGGATGCCGTGTTTCATATCTATTAATATTGGAGATGAACATCAACGTAGATGTTGCTCATAGCAACCAATCGGGTCATTGCTTTTATTCTCTAACTTGAAGGTGACTATTACTATGTGTTAATTAGCACAACCCTAAGTGTAATTATACAAGAACTGGAGAGATAAAGCTTTGTTGTGGCAAGGAATCTAAACCCTGCAAACACATTTGCTCCACTGTTCAGTTCCCCTTTAATTTCTAGTTCCACACTCTCAATAGTAAAAAGCTCATCTCTTGCTGCAGAGGCTGCATGGAAGGGTTTAATAACTTTGTACTCTAAGGATGATGCAATGACAGCGACCTGGTTTCCTACTGTGGGTTTAGAGATGCTTAGTGTTAGTATGGTGATGTCATTACAGTGAATGCAGCTGACCCATTAGTTCTACTGTAGTGTTAATTAATGTGGAGTTTCTCAGTCTCGTGTCTGGGGACTTAGGATAATGTCACATGGGGCTGAAACTTGGACAGCTGGCAACTGCATTCCAAGAACCGGCGCCTACACTGGAATCGGCCCCTTACCTTGCCTGCACCTGAATCCATTGCGTTGGCCTGGGTACAGGTACACGTTGTGTGTTTTGCCACGGAGTTCCATTGTAGGGGCTGATTCTCAGCCTTTCTTTTTCACAGGCCAAGTTTCAGCCTAGTGTGGCAAATTTCCCAGATTGTAGGAATATCCGACCTGCAAACTAGTGATGTGCGGGTGGAGTTTCCCTTAACATGCACTCCATCCTAACCTGCCCCCTGAGAAAACTGAGCCTGGCATGGCCATTTCTTGAAATTTTAAAATTGTATAGTTTGTACTATTACCATATTTCCTAGTAGATGTTGGGCATCTCTGCTCCCCAGTTTCAGAGATCTCTAAACCTTGCTGCCAATTTAGCAGCTTATTGATCTATGTGTGGGGCCAAAGCAGCCTATATTTGTCCAAAAATGTTTACAATATCCCCTCGTGACAGATCTGTATAGGACCTGCATTATAATCTGGCCTTTTGTTTCGGGTCATGTAATTGGATCGCAAAAACCAACATGAGCATTTGATTGGTGTCATCTGTCACTGATGGTGTTTGCCATCTGCATAGCTTCTTCCATGCTTTCCAGTGTGAAGCCATGAGAGTTGACTGACTGGTCAATGCACTGCAAATAGCCTGTTAAAGGAAAACTATAA
The DNA here is from genome assembly GCA_024363595.1 of Xenopus borealis. NCBI lineage: Eukaryota > Metazoa > Chordata > Amphibia > Anura > Pipidae > Xenopus > Xenopus borealis. The sequence continues at coordinate 19,297,765 of CM044439.1, read as the reverse complement.
CCTCGGACAACGTAAAAAGATATTGCATAACCAACTCGTATGTAAAACCCTGCTTCGTGTAAATAAACCATTTTAATAATAATGTACTTTTTTTAGTAGCATGTGCCATTGGGTAATCATAAATAGAAAATTGCCATTTTGAAAAATAAGGACAGCCTCCTGGGATCATGTGATTCAACTTTGCACACAAACATAACAAACAAACTATAAAGTTAGGTCACATGAGCCAATTAACAGACAGAGTTGTGTCTTTTGCTTCCACACTTCTTCCTGTTACAGTTCGAGTTGAAATATTTCTGGTCAGGTGATCTCTGAGGCAGCACACAGACCATCACAAAATAGTGGTTCAAGGCAAGAGACATAAAAGGGCAATATTTACTTAAATATATATACCAGTTTGATAATATTCTTTATTATGCCACTTAATTTGATATAAACTGTTGTTCAAGTATTCATTTTGGGTAAATAGTTTTCCTTTAAACAACTACTGGGTATTTTTATACATATTTTCATACCATTTCTTGTATAACTCATCTGTGTGATTTGCTCTTCATTTTAGGGTTGGAAGATTCATGTCATGTCTTGGAAAATGGAGGGAAGATTTTCAGTGCAACTCTGGGACTAGTGGATATAACCAGAGGGACAAACTCCTATTATAAGCTGCAACTTATAGAGCATGACAGAGATTCCAGGTCAGTGTAACTCTGACTTGTAGCTCGCTATCTTTTTAGAATCAGCAGCTCCAAGCACCCAACTGACGAAGGTTTGTCCTAATATGGAATAAAGAGATTCGCCTAGTTAAAAAGAATAGTTCGTGCAAGATTTTGGTATGAAATATGATAGAAGTGATACAATTACCTGAGTGATGGCATGAGTGATTGCACAATGGATATGTCACATTTCAATAACTGGTGAATAAACACATATTTTGTTTCCCAATCTCTATTTTCCTGTAGGTACTGGGTCTTCCGATCCTGGGGTCGGGTGGGCACAGTTATAGGCAGTAACAAGCTGGAAGAGATGTCTTCCAAGGAAGATGCCATTGACCATTTCCTCTACCTGTATCAGGAGAAAACTGGCAATGCATGGCACTCGTCCAATTTCACCAAATACCCCAATAAGTTCTATCCCCTGGAAATAGACTATGGGCAGGTAAGTGGCAGAGTGGGGAAATTGTTCCTTTTTGTTTGAAGCTCTTAGGGAGTTGGTAGAGTGTAGTCCTGTTGTGGTAGAAACCTGATTGCTGTATGAGATGGGTCTCGCAGCATCCTCTCAAATTATGTAATTCTCAGCCTTCAGACATTACACCTCCAGTAGTGAAAGCAAAAAATATGCATACACATTATATTCTCTAGCTGCAATTTACCAAGAACCAACCAGAAATCATAATCTCAAGCCAAAAAGATTGGGCCTGTCATAAAACGAGGCACCATAAAACTATGCAAACAATGTATTTTTCTGTACTAAACATTGTTCAGTAAAACAGTCCTTTGTTTGCTCATAACCTGAATATAGAGATATCATAAAACTATGGCAGCATAGGTATTCCCCTGTACAAAGAACATACAGATATACCATAAACCTATGTCTGTTTTAATATTGTCCATCAACTAATAACTTGTGTGCCATTTTCAGGAAGAAGACGTAGTGAAGAAGCTCTCCGTGGGGGCCGGCACAAAATCCAAGCTCGCAAAGCCTGTCCAGGAACTGATCAAGTTAATTTTTGATGTGGAGAGCATGAAGAAGGCCATGGTGGAGTTTGAGGTATTAACTCTTGTACACAGGATAGCTCCCAGATACAATAGTGAGTAATTTATCCTCCTGCTGATATAATGCACAGCATGCTAACAATGCCATCTGTTTATTACAGATTGATCTCCAGAAAATGCCTTTGGGGAAGCTCAGCAAGCGGCAGATTCAGAGTGCGTACTCTATTCTTAGTCAAGTGCAGCAGGTAAGTGAAAAGCTGATGATTTGTCATGGATTTGTTTGTATGTTCAACCGGTACAGGCCCAGCCATACTGAATGCCTTACTCATTATTAAATAAAGTAATGGAATAGATATAGTGAATAAAGTACCCCCTCTTGTAAAAAATATTATAAGTTACCGAGGATTTCCATTACCATATAAACCATGTATTTTTATGCAGGTCATGGAACTCTGAGGTGACTTCTAATATCCTCTTCTTTTCCCACAGGGGGTACTGGGTATTGTAATACACTGTAATTTCAGTGAGTCGTGACAAATGACATCACTAAGCTCTGATTCTAACCAATAACATCATTAAACGCCATTTATAAGGATATTATTTACAGGACATGTATGGCTGTTGTGTATTTAAACAGATACTGCTTCTTATACACTTACACCTAAACAACCATATTCAGATATTAAGTAATAATCCATACATATTACTTGCAGAAGATGCAGGGTACACTAATTAATTTGTATTTGCATCTGAAGCTGTGTTTTTACTGGAGCTGCTTTGTGGTGTTAAACAGTTAAGTCCTCAAGGTAACCTGGAAGTATTTGATCAAATTTGAACCATCACATGCTCAACTTGTCTCTTCTTGTGCTTCAGGCTGTGTCTGAATCCTCAAGCGAAGCCCGATTACTGGATCTCTCCAATCAGTTTTACACACTTATACCTCATGATTTTGGAATGAAGAAGCCCCCGCTGCTAAATAACCTAGAGTACATACAGGTACCTCTGAAAGTTGTTTTTCACCCCGCCAGCCAGCGTAGCTTTGGGTAACGACCTGCTGTGTATTAAAGTGTCTCTTGTGTTGGCTTGCAGGCTAAAGTGCAGATGCTGGATAATCTGCTCGACATTGAAGTTGCTTACAGCCTGTTGAGAGGTGGTGCTGATGATGGTGAAAAGGATCCCATTGATGTGAAATATGAAAAGATTAAGACTGACATTAAGGTATTCTCTTTACTTGTTGGGGTTTTAAATACTTAAAGGGAACCTATCACAGCCAAAATCATATAAAAAAACACATATTAACAACCTGACCAGTACAACCTAAACATGTTTAATCAAACTACATAATAAGTTTTTTGAAAACATGTAAATCAGTTCACGAGCATGCTCAGATTGTAGCACTGCCCTGAGTATTCTACCCAGAATGCCTAGCTTTAGTAAACTCTAGAAGTATCAGGAGATTTCCCTATCTTATCCCCTGCTGGTGATGTCATTATGCAAATGAAGGGCACACAGCAACTTCCAGAAGGTGGCAGCACTAACACAGAAGTTTGGCAGATTTCAAAATAGCTTAGAAGGTTTATTAGGCAAGCAAGAAATTTCAACTGAGCATGTGCGAGATTTCAGAGCTACAGTTGGCTGTGAAGATATAGGTAGGAGGAGTCAGTGAAATCCAAGATGCCTGCCTCAGCTAGAACTGCAGTGGAGATAGGGGAGATTTTGCAGAAGGTATAGTGAGCTGATCATTTACATTATACAAACAATTCTAACTGTTTTAAAAGTCGGATTTCTTGAACTTTCACATAGTGTATTTACTTAGTAAATTATTTTAGTTATGATTGGTGCCCTTTAAACCGTCAACATCCTTTATTGGCATTACCAGAGTTGACAATAAAGTTCACTCTGGAGAACCAGCATATTCAGTGTTAAAATAAAACAACACTGAATATGCTGGTTCTCCAGAGTGAACCTTATTGCCGATTCTGGAAATTTGACGGTTTGACGGAGCCATTACTCTGTGGGAAGAACCTATTTGAAACACTGTGCAAGGATGTCGCCAAAAGCTAAAAATGATCTGTTTATTGGATTTACCCATTCCTGTTGCTTATCGAAATATTGCTCTGGGGTGTGTTTCACCTCTCTAGGTTGTTGCTAAAGATTCCGAAGAATCCAGAATTATATGCGAGTATGTCAAGAACACTCATGCCGATACACACAACGCATATGATCTTGAGGTCCTTGATGTAAGTACATTTTTATATTATTACCCCAAGTCCCATAGAGATTTGGTTCTTTTTTATGTTCCACTGGAAAGAAGCATCTTTAAGATTTAAATTAAACAGGTGGTTTGGTTAACTTTTAGTAAATTATAGAATGGCTAATTGTAAGTAGCTTTTCAATTGGTCTTCATTAATTGTTTTTATAATTATTTTATAATTATTTGCCTTCTGACTCTTTCCAGCTTTCAAATGGGTCACTGACCCCATCTAAAAAACAAATGCTCTGTAAGGCTACACATTTATTGTTATTGCTACTTTTTATTACTCCTCTTTCTATTCCGGTCCTCTACTATTCATATTCCAGTCCCTTTTCAAATCAGTGCATGATTGTTAGGGAAGTTTCTACCGTAGCAACCAGATTGTTGCAATTAAAATCAACCCTAGCAACCATATTGTTGCAATTAAAAACTGGATTTAAAAAGCTAAATAATGCAAAAACTGGAAGTAAAACTTAAAACCCAGTTACAAATTGTCTCAGAATATCACTCTCTACAGTTAACTCAAAGGTGAACAACCCCTTTAATGGAAATTATTCACTGGTTTTAACGTTATTTGTAAATATTGTCATTGAAAGCAGTGTCTGTCGCTGTCTGTACTGCTGGTTCCGTTCAGAGGCAATAGTCAGACCCAGCAGTGCAGAGACGAGCAAGGGGCATGGATGCTGCTTTCATTGGTCATTTCATTTAAACATCACTTTCAAACCAGTGAAAATGTGCCATTAGTTTATATTGGGAAGTTACATAGAATACGATTTTCTTTTATTAAGCAGAACGTTTATCTTTGGGTTATGTCTTCTTTAAATGTTAATATCATTAACCACATCGTATGTTATGAATTTATTTTTTCTGAGCATTTTTTTTCTGGTCTTTCTCATTTTCTCCAAGATCCACAGAGACTGCAGCACTCACAAATGATAATGTTAAAACCGCCTTTATCTTACACCTTGCACAGCAATGTTATGGACCTCTCTGGTCCTTTATCAAGCTGACACAGGACCAGGGAGGTCCAAAACGTTGCTGTGCCATATGAGAAATTAAGGTGGTGTTAACATCATTTGGGAGTAGGGATGCAATGAATCCACTATTTTGGATTCAGCCGAACCAAATCCAAACCGTAATTTACATATGCAAATTAGGAATGGGAAGGGGGAAAAATTTTTTCCTTCCTTGTTTTGTGACAAGTCATGCAATTTCCATCCCCACCCCTAATTTGCATATGCAAATTAGGGTTTGGATTCAGTTCCGCTGGGCAGAAGGATTTGGCCAAATCAAAATCCTGCTAAAAAAAGGCCGAATCCTGGATTTGATACATCCCTATTTGGGAGTGTTGCAGTCTCCATGGATTCTGGATGAAAGCATGTGAAGGGGAACCCCTTTAAAAAGGTATTCCCTATCACTAAGGTGCTGGATTGATTTTCTTTCTCATTTTCTCATCAAAAAGATATTCAAAATCGAGCGTGAAGGTGAATATCAGCGGTATAAACCATTCAAACAGCTACACAACCGTCAACTGCTTTGGCACGGCTCTCGCACCACAAATTTTGCAGGAATATTGTCTCAGGGTCTCCGAATTGCTCCGCCAGAAGCTCCCATTGTAAGTACCTGATTAGAGGCATCTCTAATGTAACATGTCTAGAGCATGGTCCCCTGGGTTTGGGAGGGGGGGGCATCCCTTTAGGAAGTTGTTTGCTGATTGCTTAGCTTTTCAAAAGACGCCCAGAGCACACTGAGCATGTGCCGTGTCACTGACTCATAAGATGCCTAACAAGATATGGAGCTGCTAGGGGCAACTGTGAAGGCCTGGATCATTATTGTTATGGGGCTTCTTTACTGCACTGTGCTTTACAGTGTCATGGCAGTAACCTCCATATACAAATAGGGCATTAATAATAATTGTCTGTGGAAAATACAAGTTGGATTCTACAAATGGGTATTAGGAAATGGCTTCAGTGACCTGTTAATAGATGTATCCAAAGGTTTCACTTCCTTAATGCTGATTTACCCACATTGTTTTGGTTCTTTCTCCCCACAGACTGGGTATATGTTTGGCAAAGGTATCTATTTTGCCGACATGGTATCCAAAAGTGCAAACTACTGTCATGCAATGCCGGGTAACCCCATAGGGCTGATCTTACTGGGAGAGGTAGCCCTTGGAAACATGTAAGTAATTATAATTTCCATAGCCTGTAGATTGTGACATTTATGTGGGTATTTTTCTGCGCTGCTCTAGACTGGAAGTTAAACCGATAGCTGGCTGGTTGTGTCAGTGACCCTGGCACCCAGGAAGTGGTTTGTAGCACTTGCAGAGCTGGTAACTACCACCTACAGTAATATAATAGTTTTACTCTTGTCGTTTTTTTTATTAGGCATGAGTTGAAAGCAGCATCACACATTACAAAACTTCCCAAGGGCAAACACAGTGTAAAGGGTAAGTGGCCTTGTGTTTTATAATTTACAATTGTCCATGAAAAGGCTAAAGTGTTAATATATATATATTTTCCCCTGTATATTCAGTTGAATTGTGCTTAATACAGGGGGTTGTGTATAATGACATAACTGTTCATTTTCTCTGTTGAATCTAAAATCAGGGCTATAAATAGGGGGCTGGCCATTGGGTGCCTATATAGAAAAAAAAATATGTATTGGAGAGGGGTAGGGGGGGCATGTGAATAGTGAAAATTTTGGGAAGACTGAAATTGAAAATTAAATGGACATTATCACCTTTGTAGAGGTTCGGGGGTTAACTTAATTATATGTTACAGGTATGGAATCTGTTATCCAAAAAGTTTGTCTCCCGTAGAATCTTTTTTTTTAATTATATCCTTTTGCTCTGTAATAATAAAATGGTCCATGACCAAAAGAAAAAAATTTGGATGGAACCCAGCCTTGTTAAGTAAACACTGTTATTTGGAAAGCTCCAGATCCTGAGCATGCTGGATAACAGGTCCCATACCCGTACTATTAAATCGGGGGTCCCCAACCTTTACCTGTGAGCCACATTCAAATGTAAAAAAGAGTTGGGCAGCAACACAAACATGAAAAAGTCCCTTGAGGTGCCAAGAAAGGGCTGTGACCAGGTCTGGACTGGTGGTCAAAATAGGCCCTGGCATTTCAAGTACACAGAGGCCCAAACAGCCCCCAGCAGCCCACCAATTGGTTATTTTCTATGGCATCTTACAGCAGCCCCTCTGGCATTTGCCAGAACTCACAGAATGCCAGTCCAGGCCTGGCTGTGACTGGCTATTTGGTAGCCTCTATGTGGACAGGCAGCCTACAGGGGGCTCTACTTGGCACTATATTTAGTTTTTATGCAATTAAAACTTGCCTCCAAGCCAGGAATTCAAAAATAAGCACCTGCTTTGAGGACACTGGGGGTCATTTATCAACACTGGGCAAATTGCTGTTTTCGTTGTTCTACTTGCAGCTGGCTTTAAAAAGCTAATCACTGATTGGTTGCTATAGGTAACTGCCCAGGGGCAAATTTGCCCAGTGTTGATAAATGAGCCCCACTGAGTGCAACATACACGGGGTTGGAGAGCAACCTTACTGATGAGTTACTGGTTCCTGGTTTAAATGAAAAACTTACCATTTAAAACCTTTCCAAAGTTAATCCACTACACTGATCTGTACAGAGACCTGTTTTGAAATGTGAACTTTCCCAGGTGCCTGTGACTGCAAAAGCAACAAATGTAATTACTCTTAAGGCTTTGACACTAATTGATAAACAATGTTGCAGGTCAGTCTGTTAATTATCTGGCTTTAGCTACAATAGTTCTGCAGAGAATATAAACATAGGCCCTGCTTTTTGTAGCGAATAGGTTTCTGAATAACCAAACCTATTGACGTTTAATGTTTAGCATTAGCTTCTTTCATTTTGCAAATTTAAGATGGAATTGCACTTTAAAGGAGAACTAAACCCTAAAGATGAATATGGATATATATATATATATATACCAGAGTACCAGCACTCACAACGATCTCACAGCCAGTGGTGCAGGGTCAAGGTTGCACAATGCATTGATACAGGAAGAAGGACCAGCACTCACTGTTACTCCAAATATTAAAGGTGATTT
>CM044439.1:19264651-19286690 GCA_024363595.1 Xenopus borealis | reverse complement strand
AGAAAAGAAGATGGGGAGCTACTGGGGCATCTACTGGGGAGACACAGATCTTTACTTCTGCGGTTGTCTTGGGCTGATACAGAATCTCAAAACAAACATGTAATGTTTCTAGCTACTTCTTTAGTTAAGCTTTACTTCTTTTAACCCCTGGACTGTTTCTGGAAAACACATACTGATATAATCTTTTTTTGTATCCCCTTTTCTTTAGGTTTGGGTAGAACTGCGCCAGATCCATCGGCTACTGTACAACTGGATGGAGTGGATGTTCCTCTTGGAAAAGGAACTTCTGCAAATATCAGCGACACCAGCCTGTTGTATAATGAGTATCCTTTTCAGCTCTTTCCCTGTCTTTTAGTTGCCTTAGTTGGCTGTTTTCTGTCCTACTATCTTGAGTGTGCTAAATCAGATTTCTTGCTTATACAGTCAGAAGGAATATTCAGTGCAAACAAGCTATATCTTCATGCTGTACTGTGTGAGATAAAAGGTATGGCGGCACGCACACATTTACAGACATAGTGTGATCTTTGCCATTATGATTTACCTTTAAATTTAATTGTCTAAGAGAGACATTATATCGTAGCTTCCCCACCTGTGTATAAATACAAATATATAGAAAAACTATGCTGTTTGGGAACACAGGAATGGTGAGGTATAGCTTTGACCACTAGGTGGCAGGACATTAAGAAGGTTATGTCACCTGGTGTTTTTGTTTTGTTCAGTCGTCTAGTGGTAAATGAACTTTGTTCATCTGTCCAGACCCTATTCCTCAATCACTGTTCCTAATAGTAAGGAGTTGCGGCTTCTGTATTTGATGCACACTGAGCAGTGACACAGACCTTTGCTTGATTCAGCATTTTGGAGGAGAGTTCCATGTTTGTATAAGCTCTGAGCAGGACTGGACTGAGAATCAAAATAGGCCCTGGCATTTCATGTACACAAGAGGCCCAATCAGCCCACACAGAAGGCAAAACAGCCCCCACCAGCCCATTAAATACTGAATTTCTGTGGCACATTATAGCTGCCCCTCTGGCATTTGCCAGAACCCACAGATTCCCAGTCCGGGCCTGACTCTGAGAACAGAATAGACATGGGCTGGCAATCTATAGATATAAGATGCCAAAGATCATCACTATTTATTGAGCCTGTGGGGAGCTGTTTAGACATCTATGTACAAAAAGGCCCGGGACCTATTGTCAGTCTCATCACATACATGTGTGTATTATTGACCTGAGACTTCAAGCATTTGTATTCCTTAACCCTCTTCCCTTCCAGATATATTGTGTATGATATTGCTCAGGTCAACCTGAAGTACCTGCTAAAGCTCAAGTTCAACTACAAAGGAGGGATGATGTGGTAATGGCCCTGCCTGCAGTAGATAAGTCTTAGAACTGACCTAGTGCTCTCACGTTGCATTCTATTAATCCTCCCCAGGAACTGCAGGCCCATCCCTGAAACTGACTCCTAAGCTCCCAATGGGCAACTAGATGTCTGTGGCCAAAATAAGAGCCACCCCGTACCTCTGCCTGTGTTACAGGAAGGCTTATTGCTGCACGTGCACTGCTGCTGCCTAAATGCAAAGTGCACAACGAGGTGTCCCAGAAGGCTTGTTCCCGACTTTTGAGGGTTTTGGGAACACTATTATACTCCAATTGTTCTTCCAGAATTGTTCCAGATGTTAACCCTTTTTTTGAGGTTATAAAGATTAAAGAAAAAAAAAAACATTACAGTATCAAAGGATGTGTCTATGTTCCGTTCTGATAGTCGCCTTTAATGTACGCTTTGTGTAGGCTGCACATACTGTATAGCGTTGGGCAGGGATGGCTCATGGAGTGGCTATAATGTGACCATAAGGCTTAATGCTGTGATCCACAGACAGAGCTGTAACCTTTATATTATCCCTTAGATATACTTCTGTTCCAATAAATTCACTCTATCTGTCATTTGTTCTTCTGTTGTCATTTGGTTTATGCCAGACTGGCAGCTGCCACTAGTATTTGGAATCTTAAGGGGGACCTCCTCAAAAACACAACTGAAGCTTTTTGAAAAGTAAACATACTTTCAACCAACTTTGCAATATACATCAGTTAAAAAATATGCAGACTTTTTTTTTATGGTTTGAAACATCTCCTAAGCCTAGCCACCTGCTTTCCTGCTGATCTGTCTGACTACTTTGTATCAGCAGCCAGCTGTCCTCAGCCTGCATCCTCCAAACCCCACAATTCCCTGCACACATGATTTCAATAAGGAACGGAAAATCACAGCACAATGCATTGTGGGTTATGTAGTTCCTGCATGCTGTCTGTAATCTGTGGAAGTTGTTACAATTTGTAACATCATTTTTTTAGTCTCTCCTTCCCTGCCAGGGATCTGGATCACGGAGATTTAAAGGAGACATATAGAATACATGGAAAAGCCTAATTTTATAGGCAATAATGAATACTATATGGTGGTTGTTTTACTTTAAACTTTATCTTCAACAAAGTCCCTTCTATTAGAGCTCCACATAGTTGTTCTCTGGTCTTTGTGTGATTCAATGAGGGGTGGGCGTGTCATAATGGTCCCTGCCAGAAGCTCAGTAGGAGGGGGACAGCTAATCACAGCCCTGCCCAAGCAAAGGCAGGCTTCAGATCCCCATAAGGTCAGCCTAGTTGCTGATTGGTTCCTACCCTACATTGCAGTGTGTTGTGGGCCACTGGCTTCCCTGCACAGTCTGGGAAAGGAGGCAGCAGGAAGTGGAACAGATGGGCATAACTAGTAGGGATTTTGCAGTAGTTACTATAGTTTATACATGGGGGCAGGATACACAGCAGATAACCTCTGTAATATATAATGGAATTCAGTGGTGTGAAATAAGTTGGCACTAGATAAATACATGTTAATAATAACTCTTCAGAACGTATCTGTTATTGAGTAAGGGTAGTCGCCCAGCGGCAAATCTCCTCTTCCAGGCCCGGACTAGCAATCTGTGGGTTCAGGCAAATGCCTGATGGGCTGCTTGCTTTAAAATGTAAATGGACTGCTCACCTAAAAAATACAAATTAGGTTTGGCTTTAATATGTAAATGAGCTAATCACTTTAGAAATGTAAATGAGCTGTCCATAACAGCCAGTCACAGCTAAGCTGATGCTTGCCTTTGTCAGTGCTCATGTCAGTACTGGCATATGGGAGGAACTAGGAATTCTGACCAACTTCAGTTAGTAATATTAGAGTTGCTTGCTATATAGCCAATCCATTCTGCTTATGATAATATCCAGGGATGCACTGAATCCAGGATTCGGTTCGGGATTCGGCCTTTTTCAGCAGGATTTGGATTCAGCCAAATCCTTCTGCCTGGCCGAACTGAATCCTAATTTGCATATGCAAATTAGGGCCAGGGAGGGAAATCATGTGACTTTTTGGCACAAAACAAGGAAGTAAAAAATGTTTTCCCCCATTCCCACTACTAATCTTTCTGGACTGAATTCAGGGGGTTCGGACAAATTCAAAATAGTGGATTTGGAAATCCCTAATAATATCTATTAATAAACATTAGTTCTAGTTAACCTTGGGGTTGGAAATATATAACCCTTTGCATGCGCGTGAATACATAGGCTGCTTCAATGCTTTTGCCAGGGCTGATTTTTCCTCCCAGTCTGGCCCAGTCCTCTTTTTTGGGCGACTAATCACCCTGTACTGCCTTCCCACTGGCTAGAATGTAAATCAGTGGTGGGATAGTTTATATAAACTATAGTAGTACTTATCTGTTATCTACTGTGTATCCTCTGCTTAAATGGCTGCCCCCATGGATACACAGCAGCTTGTTTATATAAACTATAGTGGTACTTATCTGTTATCTTCTGTATATCCTGTACTTGAATGGCTGCCCCCATGGCTACACAGCAGCCTGTTTATATAAACTATAGTAGTACTTATCTGTTATCTACTGTGTATCCTGTGCTTGAATGGCTGCCCCTATGGATACACAGCAGCTTGTTTATATAAACTTTAGTAGTACTTATCTGTTATCTACTTAGAGTTGCCACCTGGCCGGTAAAAATGATGGCTGATCCCAATGTTATTAATAGGGAAATAAGATAAATATACAGGAAGGCAGATATTTTTTTCCAGAAAAGGTGGGAACCCTATATCTACTGTGTATCCTGTGCTTGAATGGCTGCCCTCATGGCTACACAGCAGCTTGTTTATATAAACTATAGTAGTACTTATCTGTTATCTACTGTGTATCCTGTGCTTGAATGGCTGCCCTCATGACTACACAGCAGCTTATTTATATAAACTATAGTAGTGTTTCTGAAGTAAACATCCAAGTTGTACCAGTGCAGAGCAAGGCAATTTTATATTGTCATGCCTTTCAAACACTTTCTTTTTTATGTGTTCCTAATCCTTTAATGAAAGATCTATCTGCCACTGACCATATCCCAGAGTTCACTGGGTTGGCCACATAAGCAGATAAATATGTGATTAAGGTGCAGTGAGATTTTGCTCAGTGAGGGGGTAGATTTATGCCCAATAGCTGACCAAATACAGACTGTGACATATTACATGTATTTATCGCAGCCTTTGTTCTCATGTTGTTAATGCTGTGCACAGTCAGTGCCTACAGAAGTGTTATTGACACATACAAATACCACACGGGAAGCCTGTCAGATGATGGGACCCCCCTTCCCTTCCAATGAACCACAAGCCCCCTCATCCCCTGCATGCTGAGAGCCAGAGAGCTGCTGCAGGTACGTGTGAGACTCAATATCTCCCGCCAATGAAACAAAACTCTCGTTAGTACTGTCAGTGGGCGCGCGCCCATGTTCTCTCGACCGCGCACAATATTGGGTCTCCTCGGCCGGGAGCGCGTACGCAACCCGCGCACTGTTTGCCACTGACGTCACGTTCTCGCCCAGCAACGCGATTCGGAGCCCGAATGGCGGCGCAGAGAGGGGAGTTCAAATCTAGCGGAGGTTTCCACAGCCCTTGAGTCCCGGGGAGGCAGTCATGAAGCGAATGAAGTCGGCCAGGAGCCCCGCGGGGCCTGGGAATGAGGTAGAAGATGTTTGGCTGCCGGACCTGCTGGCAGAGGAGGAAGGTGAGAGCTCGGCAGCTCCTGTCAGGCGTAGAGCTCCCTGGGGAGGGAACCGGAGCTTCCTACCGGTGCAACTCGCTTTTGTATTCCCTGTTGGTTATTATAGAGGTACCCCCTGTTTTAGTAACGGTGACTCGTCTCAGCCCCCTGCTGTGTTTGAGCGTTATTATGTGACATATCCCCGGCTCCTTGAGGGGCCGCCGCCTTCCCTGACCCTCCTATTGCAGCGACGGGAGGAGCCGCCGGTGTTTTCTGCCAGGGACATCTTCTTCCTCTCACTCACTCACTGGCTGACGGGCGCTCTCTTTCCTTATCTGGGACCGTCATCTCATCAATGACTGGTGTATGGGCCCCTGCGGGGCTCCCTATAAGGGCCACTAGATTCTGCTGGGGACCATAAGAGTTTTGTAAGGGCCACTTTCTCCTTCCACCCCATTGGGCTGTGTGCTGTGTGGCTGCTACTGCTGTCTTCCCAGTCACTGGCGGTTACCCCTGCAAACCATTGTGACAGCGTCTGATACTGAGGGAGGCGATTATTCTGGTCTGTGTCAGTATGGGAAGCAGCACAGTGTATTGTGCATCACTGCTAAACACTCCCCAACCTATAAAGACCTACCCACCGAGCCCTGTCTTCCTTCCCTGCTCATTTGCATAATATGATGAAGCATAATTAAAAGGGACTGTTCTCCTTTAAATGAACTTTTAGTATGATGTAGAGCCTTATAGTCTGAGGCAATTTGCAATTGGTTGTCTTTTTTTATTATTTGTGGTTTTTTAGTTATTCGGCAGCTCTTCCTCTTGCAATATCCCCAATCTGTTTGCTAGGGACCGAATTACCCTAGCAACCGTGCATTGATTTGAATAAAATACCAGAGCATGAATAGGAGACGATCTGAATAGAAAGACCAGTAATAAAAAGTAGCAACAACAATAAATGTGTAGCCTTACGGAGAATTCGTTTTTACATTGCAGCTCTCCCGCTTGTCATTTCCGCTATCTGGTTGCTAGGGACCGAATTACCCTAGCAACCATGCACTTTTTTGAATAAAATGCCAGAGCATGAATAGGGGTTGATCTGAATAGAAAGACCAGTAATAAAAAGTATCATCAACAATAAATGTGTAGCCTTACAAAGCATTCATTTTTAGATGGGGTTAGTGACCCCCCCCTGTTTGAAAACTGGAAAGTCAGAAGAACCGTGAAGCCCAGTTGGAAAAATTGCTTAGGATTATCCATTCTATAACCTACTTAGGGCTAGAGCAGACGGGGAGATTCGGGGGCATTTTGTCGCCTGGCGACTTGTAGCCGCGACTTGGAGCAATTGGAGCAATTTTAAAAATCGCGCCGCTCCGTGTTAACACGCGCCGGCGTTTCTAAGCTATGCCGGTAACTAGCTATTCGGGGAGATTCGGGGGCGATCCGTCGCGGCGAGAAGTCGCCAGGCGACGGATCGCCCCCGAATCTCCCCGTCTGGACTAAGCCTAAAAGTTAAAGGGGTTGTTCACCTTTGAGTGAACTTTTAGTGTGATGTAGAGCAGTGATCCCCAACCAGTGGCTCATGAGTAACATGTTGCTCCCCAACCCCTTTTATGTTGCTCTCTGTGTCCTCAAAGCAGGAGCTTATTTTTAAATTCCAGGCATGGGGGCAAGGTTTAATTGCATAAAAACAAAGTATAGTGCCAAGTAGAGCCTCCTGTAGGCTGCCAGTCTACATTGGGGCTGCCAATCACAGCCCTTATTTGGCTCCCCAAGAGACTTTTTCATGCTTGTGTTGCTGCCCAACTCTTTGTACATTTGAATGTGGCTCACGGGTAAAAAAAAAAATTGCTATTGGTTTTCATTTTTTTTATGATTTGTGGTTTTTGAGTTATTTAGCTTTTTATTCAGCAGCTCTTCAATTTCCCTAGCAACCATGAATTGATTTGAATCAAAGCCTGGGACATTACTAGATAGATATGTGATAGAATATGTGCTCTTACAGAGCATTTCCTTTTTAGATAGGGTCAGTGATGCTCATTTGAAAGCTGGAAAAAGTTGCTTAGAATTTCATATTCTATTACATACTAAAAGTTTAATTAAAGGTGAACCACCCCTTTAACTCAAAGGTGAACCACATTCTCAGTGTGATCTTGTCTGCTTAGGGATCGTCATAAATGATCAAAACAGCACAAGTCAAATAATATCTGCCAGAAGCCGATACAGCAAGATTAATAATCAGAATATACAGACTGCACTGGGTCCTGTGTTGTCATGTAATCTAATGTGGATTTTATAGTTTTTGTATTGTTTAATACAAACTTTCTCCAACTCTGCAGAACCAGTGGCTGCAGCAAAATAATCCTCCAAATAGAATCCCAGTTTATCTGTTTAAATCTGGATCCATGATCTTTGTCCCTGCAGCTGGAGTTGGAAACAGTAAAGGGGATGTAAAGGCAAAAATAAAATCCAATACAAATCTCTACACAGTAGTTGGGAAGTAAGGCTCCCCCTGCTGTTCATAAGTATGATTGTTTCCCTGCCCAGCAGTTAGGGGCCATCTGACAATTCCAACCACAGCACTAAATGAAGGGATAATTTCACTGCATACAGTCAGGTTTCTTATAAAAAACGGTACACATTTTTTTAAAGTGGACCCATCACCCAAAAAAAATATTCAAAATAATATTTTATCACATTAGTCAAGCAAAATGAACATTAATTACACTATATAAATTATTTTATTCTTGTTTCCTTCAGTATGGGAATTCATAATTATAACAAGCAGGCAGGAGCCATTTTGTGGACACTGTTATTAAGACAAGCCTTGTATCATCTCTGAATCTTGTTTGTGCACCAGAATGGGGGACCTGATGTCTATCCCCATGTCCTGGCTACACAATTAAATGGTTAAGAGAACTGGGGGAATGTGTGGGGAGCAGTGACATCTAGGAAGTGCTGAATGGAAAGTGAAAGTAATTGTCTGCCCCGCCTCTATGCCTAAGGCATAGGGGAGTGGCAGACAATATTTGATTGACAGCTGAGATTTTTAAATGAGCTTAAAACCGCTATGAATGCTTTAATAAAGATTTGAAATTGGATCTCATGTTTAATTTGAAAAGGACTTTTATTATACAGATTTTTGTGTCTGGGTGACGGGTCCACTTTAAAGTATATTGGAGATTTCTTTTTCATTAAAGAAAATAATAACTGGATATTATTTTTGTGCCTTTCCTTGTCCTTTAATAGGTAAATATATATATATATATTATATATGTATATATAGATGCAACATGCTGCGTCTGAACCTGCGTTCGGCGCTTACAGGCATCTCGTGGGTACAACCCCATTGAAAAGAATGAGGTGTGTCTAGACCTGCGCTTCCCTGCAGCTGAACGCAGCCAAACGGAACACAGGGGAGCGCAGGTCATAAACGCCCGTGTGAAGGGCCCTTAGAGTTTAACTATCCGGATAGCGGTAACCCAAACAAGGATTGATGCACCCACGCTGAAACGATTCAAAGGCAGAGTGTAAGAACAATCTCTATATCACTTTATTTCATCTTCATGCAGCAATGGGTGTCAGATAATCACTGAACATTGGACCCATCCAATATATTTTATAGGGGGGCTCCTTTTGCCTAGAAGATGTATTAGAGCTCGCTCCAGTGTTGGACTGGTGGGCTCTGGGCCCACTGGTGCAGCCACAGCAGGCCCCCCTCCCGAGCCACAAATCATATTTTGCTCACTAAGACCCCCGCCGCCTATCCGTGTTGGTCATTTCTTCGATTAGACAGGGGTGGAGCGGACAGGAGCGCAGACAGCATGTATGCTGGTGATCAAGGTCCTCAACCCCCTCCCCAGGCATTAATCCAGCTCTACCACTCTTCATCCCCTGGCGCTTCCCCCGCTGGTACATACCCGTGCGCGTCGGGGGGGGGGGGTGGAGTTTTCACAGTGAAGTCTGTGTGTAGTCTGGGCCAGCGGGGGCTCACGAGTTCTAGTGATCAAGACCCTCAACCCCCCCTCCCCAGGCATAAATCCAGCTCTGCCCCTCTGCATCCCCTGCCACCTTCCCCGCTGGTGTGTATCGGTGTGAGTCAGGCAGGTGTTTGGAGTTTACTGAAGTCTGTGTGGAGCGGGTCTGGGCCGGCGGGGGCACACAAGTGCTAATGATCAAGGCCCTCCCCCCCCTCCCCAGGCGTAAATCCAGCTCTGCCCCTCTGCATCCCCCGGTGCCTCCTCGGCTGGTGCATACTGGTGCGCATCAGGCAGGGGTTTTCACAGCGCAGTCTGCGTGGAGCGGGTCTGGCCCACAGTGTTTTTTCCCGGTGTCCTGCCGGCCCAGTCCGACCATGGCTCACTCTGTTAAAATCACCAGACATCGCTAAATGTAGGATTTGTGCAAAAGGCAGTAATTTTGTTAGATTTAGTTTTTACTGGAATCAGTTATTTGAGTGAGCTCTACTTCATCTGCCAGGAAAGGAAACCCCACTATCAGATATATTGGATCTAACTGTCAATAACTATCTATATATACTATAATTTAAATGCAGTTGTTATTGGTAGGGATGCACTGAATCCACTATTTTGGATTCAGCCGAACCCCCGAATCCTTCCTGAAAGATTCGGCTGAATACCGAACCGAATCCGAACCCTAATTTGCATATGCAAATGCAAATTATGGGTGGGAAGGGGAAAACATTTTTTACTTCCTTGTTTTGTGCCAAAAAGTCACGTGATTTCCCTCCCTGGTCCTATTTTGCATATGCAAATTCGGTGCATTCCTAGTTATTGGACCCTGTACCCCGCAGGAGTTGAGATGGACATTAAAAGTTTGTTCAGGCTATTGTATCCTCGTATTCATGGTCACCGAGCCCTACATGTCAGTGAGAGCGTTGGGGCACTTGCAGTTGTCTCTGTAAATATGTGCAAATCAGTTGGCAGGGGGTGAGGTGACTTCAGGCATTTGACCCCTTCCCGCTGGGGAAATAAGCCTATTTTAAAAAATACCAAAGATATTTTTTTTGGAAATTACTCCCAAAAATGTATAATGTTTTCCCACAAACATCAAGCTCATTGAATGACAGCCAGATTTTGATATTTTGGTATGATGAGACAATTTGCGTTTTGGTCTTTTTGTATGTGTGTTTTTTTTTTTACTGTTCAGCAGCTCTCCAGTTTGGAGATTCTGCAGGTATGTGGTTGCTAGGGGTCCAGTTTACCTTAGTAACCAGTGGAATGAGAGATTTTGTTTGGAGGGGGTGGGGGGAGTTGTAGTTACACCCCTAATCAGACTTGTGTTAGTTCTGCGCCCAGCAGTTAGATGATTTGTGTATATTAAAGGACCAGTAACATCAAAAAATGAAATTGTTTTAAAGTAATGAAAATATAATAAGTATTGCCCTACACTGCTGTGTTTGCTTCAGAAACACTACTATTGTTTATATAAATAAGCTGCTTTGTTGCAATGGGGGCAGCCATTCAAAGGAGAAAGGGCTCAAGTTACACAGCAGATAGCAGATAAGCTCTGTAGAACATAATGTTATCTGTTATCCATTACTTATCCTGTGCCATATAGCCATATTTCAATTTCCACCATTGCTACTTACCAGCTTGTTTATATGAACTATAGTAGTGTTTCTGAAGCAAACACATCCGTTTTAACAGTGCAGGGCAACACTACATGATATATTCTTTACTTTAAAACACTTTAATTTTTTGGTGTTACTGTCCCTTTAAATCTGCCTGGATTTAGAGTGGTTTTAAATGTTTTTTTTTTTTTTTTTTTTAGATTCCTCTGCCAAAGCGCTGGTCAGTTTGAAAGGTAAGAGAACAATTGGTCTCCTGATGTGCAGATGTGCCCCTATCTCTTAGGGTTACACTTATAACTTAGGTGTGATAACTATACAGGTATGGGACCTGCTATCCAGAAAGCATGAGATCTGGGCTTTTATAGATAATGTATCTTTATGTAATTTGGATCTCCATACCTTAAAGGAGAACTAAACCTTCCTTTCGGCAAAAGTCCTCACTGGCCCCCCCTGCGCAGAGCCCGCATTTACCTGTTGGGGCTTTCACTATTTATTTATTTTTTTAAATATGCCCCTCGCAAGCGCTAGCGGCCTCGCTCCGGGAGGGAGCTCCCGGAGCGAGCAGCCGTCTCCCCATAGGCGCGCATGCGCAGAATGAAAAAGCGGTCACGGTTCTGGCTGCTTTTCATTCAGCGCTTGCGCTTGACGTCATTAAGACGCGCGCCTGTGGGGAGATGGCTGCTCGCTCCGGGAGCTCCCTCCCGGAGCGAGGCCGCTAGCGCTTGCGAGGGGCATATTTAAAAAAAAATAGTGAAACCCCCAACCAGAATGTGGGCTCTATCAGCCCTCACTTTTGGTTGGGGGTATAATTTTGCCCCAATAGGTGCCCTTTAACCCTGAATTCTGTCCCCTCTAGAAATAGTGACCGCACTTGCAGTGTCAGCAGGCGCCATCTTCCAGCACTTCGGTATTCTTCGGGTCACTTCGACAATTTCCGTTGCTTTCAACGAATGCGCCGCTGTGGCGAACAGAAAGATGGCTCCAACTGCGCATGCCCCAATATGACGCTTAGGTTTCGAAGAATAGCGAAGCGCCGAAGATGGTGTCA
This sequence comes from Xenopus borealis, assembly GCA_024363595.1. NCBI lineage: Eukaryota > Metazoa > Chordata > Amphibia > Anura > Pipidae > Xenopus > Xenopus borealis. Next base: position 19,274,999 of record CM044439.1, on the reverse strand, counting down.
GTGGGCCATCTCCCAAGCGAGCTCTGTTAGTACTTAACTTCTAGATCAGGACCTTATTGTTCATTTGTATTTACCATCAACTGTACTGTAATCAAGTCCTTGCATGGTGGCACTTTATGTTTGTATACATGTGGAATTGAGCTGCCGTGTATATAGAATTGTTTCTCTATAAAAAAAAAATTTTATATGAGGGTAAGAGGTGCCATACTGTTTCCATTAGACAGTATGAGGGGTAAAGCTTATTGTGTGCCCAGAACATTCATTCTCTTTATATCTATACCTACAAGTTACAGTGCTACGCAACAAGTTGGCGCTATAGAAATACATGTTAAAGGAAAAGTAAATGTTTTTCTTTTTCTTTCTGTAAATTTGCTCTAAACAGCCCCCCAGATTAATGTACCTTAGTCCCTGCTGCAAGTCTGCTCTGGTTTCTGTGTTATCAGCAGCTTGTTTCCCCTTCTTCCTGGTGCAGAGTGAAGCCCAGCCCCTTAGCTTACTGAGCAGTCCATTTGCTGCTGTTCCACAATAGAGAGGAAGAGGGAGCCAGTGTTTCATTAGTAAGCTAGTTTCCCCAAGCAAAAGCTGCTACACTCACTGCTCTCTGCTATGTCATAGTATGCAAATGATCTCCAAGACTAGTCCAAGATATAAGGTCAGCTCAGAAAGCTATGGGGCGGGGCTTCACTCTGCACCAGGAAGAAGGTGAAACAAGCTGCTGATAACACAGAAACCAGAGCAGACTTGCAGCAGGGACTAAGGTACATTAATTTGAGGGGCTGTTTAGAGCAAATTTAGAGATAGAAAAAAAAAAGTTTACTTGTTCTTTAATAATAATAATAATACCTAGGAGTAGGTGCTGCCATAATGTTTCTTCTAGACAGTACAATATGAAGATACCGCTCATCGTGTGCCTAGAACAATTTTTCCTTTTTATTTGTGTTTAACAACAAATAGATTTTCTGTATTGTTGTATTTTACAGAGGGTAGTTTATCAAATACTTGGAATGAGAAGTACAATTCCCCACAGAAAACCCCCACCTGGAAGGGCAACATTATCTCTATTAATGAGACGGTATGTAGCTTCTGATTTGTTAAAGGGAAATGGTGTGTGTGTGTATATACATATACCTTACTAAAAATATTTTAAGTCCTGAGGAGTTCCATGACCATGAAAAAAAAAAAATAGGTTGAAGGTCTCGAACTCAAAGGTGCTTTTATTTATTATAATACACAATCTTCAGTGAGTAACCCATGACTTCATTAAGCACTGTTTATATCGTGAATAAAGTACCCCCTCTTGTAAAATATAAGGATATTATAAGTTACCGAGGTGTTTCATGACCATACAGGTCATGGAACTCCGAGGTAACTTCTAATATCCTCATATTTTGCAACTGGGGGTAATTTATTTATTATAATACACAAGTTTCAGGGAGTCATGTGACAGAAATGACATCAGAACTCACCGTTTATAACTGATGACATCAGAACTCACCGTTTATAAGGATATAATTTACAAGATATTTATGGCTTTTGCGTATTATAAGGATATAATTTACAGGATATTCATGGTTATTGTGTATTATATAATAATAACTATATGTACCATGTTGTTCCATCTTTTCAGCCCTACAGGCTATCAAAGCGTAGCCGCCTTTTCTCTGATGAGGATGAAAGCCAGTTAACTACCCGCTCACCCAAGAGAAACCCAAAGACTACTGTGGTGCCTCAGGCAAGTAATCATTCACTACATTTGTGTGACAACTACTGTGCGTCGAGTAGTTTGTGTCTCCCCACTGAATAGGAAAGGCTGCCCACAGTTTGATCAGTATCTAGACCTGGAGTTTCAACCAAAATTCCTTGTATTGCTGGATTTTTTTTTTTTTAAAGAACAGCGACACCTAGTGGCAGAATCCAACAATTTTATCCTACTGTATTTATAGAACATTTGAAAAGGGATTCTGTCATGATTTTTATGATGTCATTTTAATTTCTAAATTACACTGTTTACACTGCAAATAATTAGAAATACTATGTAAAATTTCATTACTGAACCAGCAAGTGTATTTTTTTTAAAGGGCCCCAATCACAGCCAAACACATATTAACAGTACAACCTAAACTAGCTTAGAAGGTTTATTAGGCAAGTAAGAAATTTCAACTGAGCATGTGCGAGATTTCAGAGCTACAGTTGGCTGTGAAGATATAGGTAGGAGGAGTCAGTGAAATCCAAGATGGCTGCCTCAGCTAGAACTGCAGTGGAGATAGGGGAGATTTTGCAGAAGGTATAGTGAGCTGATCATTTACATTATACAAACAATTCTAACTGTTTTAAAAATCAGATTTCTTGAAATTTCACATAGTGTATTTACTTAGTAAATGATTTTAGTTATGATTGGTGCCCTTTAAGTTGTAATATCCAGAGACCTCAGGAGTCCGGTGTTTAAATCATCAAATTGTTCGGCTTTATTTGGATGCTTACAGTGATTACATGGGGGGGTTGTGGACATCTCTAACGCATTTCATGCCCCAACTCTGGGCACTTCATCTCTTCATCTGGGCATCTTTGGAGACACAGATATTTACTGCTAAAGGGCTGTGGTTGCCTTGGGCTGGTACACAAGCACAAAACATAATGTTCAGAGTTTCTAGCCTACTTCTTCTTTCCTTGTCCTTTAACACATTTCCTGGCCACAAAAAGCCACTTCATCAGAAGTCCATTTTTACAGATTCTCTAATGCAATGTGAGATCTAATGTTTAATGGGGGAGCTTTTTTTAACCCTAACATCAAATACGACTTTTATAAAGTAAAAAATTGCCCAGTCCTGTACTGAGCAGTATCTGAATAACCCTTTCTCCATTCCTTCCATCTAGAAGTTCAACATTACAATGACTACCCCAATGAAGAAAGCATCTCAGAAAATCGGTTACAGGTTAAGGAACTTGTTGAAACTGCCCAAAGCTCACAAGTGGTGTATATACGAGTGGTTTTATTCAAATATAGACAAGTGAGTACTTCCCCTTTTTTTTTTCCCCTGTACAGGGAGGGAGTTGTTTTGTCTGTAAGATGTTTAGTGCTCTCAGTGTAAGCGAGACACAACAGGCATCATCTACAATCAGTATTTAGCAATATTCAGCTGATATTTAGCACTGCATGCTTTATTTACATACCTCTTCCACTGATTTCTGCTGGGATCAGAAGGCAACAATTATACATGCTTTATTTTTGCTAAAGGGGAAATTTGTTGAGACAGATTACTAAATGTGACATGTTTCTCTCCCTTTAGCATCAGTCCATGTTCTAGTTACAATGCCAGTCACACACACACACACACACACACACACACACACACACACTGAATATTCAGTGCATCTATGCTCATATTGTGCTGTCTTAAGGGAAAACTTTTACTGCCAATGTAATTGGTATTAAAATCAGTATTTGTTTATCCCTTCCTCTTCTCTGGTTTTGACTCTTGAAACCAAATCAGGTCTATTTATCAGCTGGCTTCTGTAACATAGTTTGAGTAAAAAACCTTTAGTGCAGGAAATATAAATGGCCAATCACTGCTTTCAATAGCAATTGCATTTACAAATATATTTAAACAATTGAAAATGTCTAATTAAACGGCTTTTCACCTTTAAATGAAATTTTAGTATGACCTAGAGAGTGATATTCTGAGACAATTTGCAGTTGATTTGCATTTTTTATTATTTCTAGTTTTTGTTATTTAGCTTTTTATTCAGCAGCTTTCCAGTTTGCAACTTCAGCAATCCTTGCTAGGGTCCAAATCACCCTAGCAACCATGCATTTATTTGAATAAGAGACTGGAATATGAATAGGAAAGTGCCTGAATAGAAATATGAGTGATAAAATGTAGCATTAGCAATACATTTGTAGCCTTACAGAGTATTTGTTTTTTATATGGTGACCCCCATCTGAAAGCTGGAAAAAAATCAGAAGACAAACAATTAAAAAACTATACAAAATAAAAAAATGAAGACCAGCTGAAAAGTAGCTAAGAATTAGCCATTCTATTACACACTAAAGGTTAACTTAAAGGTGAACCACCCTTTAATAGTTACAAGAAAATGCTTAGCACTCATTTTCTTTCATTATCAAGGTTTTTGGCTACAATTCAATTTGTCTGTATAAGGGAAATGCACAAATAAAACCTACTTTTATAGGATGCATTTTCTCTTTTGATTGGTGTTTACAAATTTTTCACATTTGACTTGTGTAATTTGTGAAGTAATGTTTGTATGGGAATTTGTTCCTCAAATATATATATAAATATTTTATTAACAGGCCGTTATTTGAAGGCGATAATGACTTTTGTGTTTGCCTAAAAGAATCTTTTCCAAACCTTAAGACAAGAAAACTAACGAGAGTGGAATGGGGGAAAATTAGGAGGCTAATGGGGAAGCCACGAAGGTAAGGATTGTTATTTTAAACATCTAACTCCACAGTGTGTTTATGTTTATATGTGTTTTTGTCCGTCTGGGTGGCACACCATTTCTTACAGATTGCCCCAGTGCACTGTAAAAATTTCATGTAGTGTTTCAAATGACCAGCAACTCTTTTTGTGATAAATGATTATATTAAGTTTGTGTTGTTACAGCCAACATGACGTTTCTTGGGTTGCTGGTCATTTGAAACACTATATAGAAACAAATTATTTGTATTAGAACATATTGTGTAAACACACACATACATTATGTATGTATGTATGTATGTATGTTGTAGATGTCCCATATCTGAAGCACCAGGTCTGCTCATGAAGCTAAGCAATCTCCTTGCAATTATGTGTTCCCAGATGTTCTGCTGCATTTTTTGAGGAGGAACGATCTGCTTTGGAGCAGAAGCGGCAGAAAATTAGACTCTTACAGCAAAGGAAGGTAGCAGATGTGTCGCAATTCAAAGATCTTCCAGATGAAATACCCTTATCATTGGTGATTGGAACCAAGGTTACAGGTGATGCCTTTACTGTCACCTTATAAACCTGAACAACACTGGGGATAATCTCTCTCCATCCCGCACCAATCATTCTTTTTTTTTTTTTTGTAAAATATTTTTGATTTCTTGTGAATATGGATAAGGGGTACAGAAAAAAAAAAGGGGGGGGTGGAAAAATTGTTGTATATTACATTGGTGCATAGTACATAACTTGATCCTCGTATACCTGTATAATTTTATACAATGACATGCAGTAAACAATCTCAAGTGGCACATTTATGCATAGTATCCAACTACCCGTTGTAAATTACCCTTACGGTCAATAAGTAGAGGGCATATACGCACCCATCAGTCTGTACCATGTTGGAAGTATGTTAGCATCTACTAACTTTTTCTTCTTCACAGCTCGACTACGTGGTATTCATGATGGATTATTCACTGGCCAAATAGATGCTGTAGACACGCAGAACTCCACATACAGGGTCACCTTTGACCGTAATGGACTTGGGACCCACACAATACCAGACTATGAAGTTCTAGTGAGTCCACTATTCTACATATTTTCTCTTTTTAATGCCCATATCATAACTAGAAAAATGCAGAAACCCTAGTTTGTGTGCACTGACTATCAAAGACTCATCAGCCAGTGGAAGGAGACAGAGATATGACATCCATAGAAGGCTGGGTGGCAGCTGTAACAAAGAAGTACAGTTTGTGCCTCTCCCTTCAATATACAAGGGAGATGCCAGAATGAAGGTTTAAAACAACTGTAATAGCTTCTCTGTACTTGCCACTGCAAGTATTTGTGACCTAAAGGAGCAATATCTCACAATGTTTTCATGAATTATTTACTAAGGCAGACATATATTACAATTTTAGTACTGATAATCCTATTATATAACTAATAAATACCTAAACTCTGGCTGCATCCTTCCTACTTGACGATATGTATCGGAAGAATATAAAACAAAAATTCAGAATGTATAACCTGCAGATACAAACTGTTATCTATATATTTGATTTTGCTGTACACTAGAGGTTCTCTTTCACGGGCGGATTTAAGATACTTATTAGAACCATTAAAACCAATTTGGCAGCTTAACTGCCTATGTATGGGGACCTCTGATGGGCCCACCTGACTGATACTTTGCAGAAAATCTGCAAAATGTCAGTTGGGCAGGTTTGATTTTCCCATTGGATCGAGGGCCGTATAGGCTAGTTGATGAGGCCCTCGCTCTGATGGCTCCTATTCCCGCCATTGTAACCTGATTGTTTGGACCTACTGTAGGACCTATAGGTGGTATAATGGGGGGAATGCTTCCCTTATTTGGCAACCTTGTCAAACATGCAGATCTTATAGTGTATGGCTAGCTTAGGGCTTTGCACTAACAATATGTTGAGTTTACAACTTATTTACCAAAAAGAAAATGTAAAAACTGTATAAAACTGTATAAAATGTAAAAAAAAAAAAAAAAAAGTGGCCTGATTTGCTAATCATTTACCCTGTATTTAATTGCAAATAGCATAAAGACAACTAAGGTTTTAATGAGAAATGTTATTGTTTTCCCAAGAATATATACCCTTGTTTTGAATTTATGTCAACAACACATTTCAAAAAAGTTGGTATAGGGTAACAAAAGTCTAGAAAAATAGTTTTAGAGAGGATACCAGAGAGGCTGTGTGGGTAAAGATAGGAAGGGGTACACCAATAGGTTCTGCTCCATGGACCCTATGCATTTCATACCCACAGGGTTACTTAATCATAGTCTATGATTAAGTACCCCTGTGCGTACAAAACTCATAGGGTCCATGGAGATGCAAGTATATTTTAAACTTTGTTTAATAAAGTAATTTTTTAACTAACTTGTATTGCCCTGTGGATTCCTTTGAGTGCTGGACAACCCTGGTCTTCTTTTATCCTGGTTTGCTGCTCCAGAAAGCTGGGGGTCTGGGGCTGGTGAACCTGGACCACATCAACTGCTTGGTGAGCTATTTGTGTTATATTCTGGAGCACCTTATTCTCTTTATTTTTGTGTGGCATCGCTACAACAACAAATGCATTCTCTGGTCTAAAAAAAGGACCATCGGGCTTGTTATAAGCCTACAGTTTTAAAACCAGCAACATCTGTAATGATATGGCAGTGCATTAGTGTACATGGCATGGGTAGCTTGCACATCTGGAAAAGCAAAATGCTAAATGCTATATATACAATTTGAAGCAACATATGCAGTCATCAAGATGTCTTTTTCAAGGAAGGCCGTGCTTATTTCAGCAAGACCTTGGCAAACTGCATTCTACACGTATTGCCAAAACATGGCTCTGTAGCAAAATAGCCTGGATGCTAAACTGAACCACTGGCTGCAGTCCCTATTTGTCACTCATTGATTTGGTACATCATGAAACAAAAAATACAACAAAGGAGACTGATCGCCAGAGCAAAACAAAACTGCAGCAATTGGGCTCCTTGGTTCCCAAACCGTTACAGTGTTGATAAAAGAAGAGGTGATGCCATTACAGTGGGAAACGTCCCTTGCCCAACATTTTTTTGAAATGTGTTGCTCGTCTCAAATTCAGAAAGACAAGATATTTCTCAGAAAACCATAACGTCAGTTTAAACATTTATTTTGTTGTATTTGTACTATTTGCAGTTATATAGGGTTTGAATGATTAGCAAATTACCCCATTGGGGGTCATTTATAAAGTTCGTGCAGCGCATAATTGTTCGCAAATGGTAGTTTTGCCCATGCTTTTTCCTGAATACTACAATATTGCACTACTGTGCCCGTCTTTCCGGTTTTTGCGAATTCGCATTGTGAATTAATTTTCGCTAACAACTCGCAAACAAGATGGGTCTTTGCGTGAGTACAGGCACTTTGTGAGGTTGTTTTGCGTGAAAATAGCGTTAAAAGTAACTTAAATTCGCAATTTGCGAAACAGTTTTGCGAATATTTTCTCCGCCACCAAAGTTGTGGTGCAGAATGTTCGCATTTTGTGATTTTTGCCATATTTAAAAAGCTCCTATAGTCATTCGCAATGTGAAAAACAAATTTGCAAATGTGTTTTGCGAATTTGCACATACTTCTATTCAGCTTTATAAATATACCCAGGCGCAGGGCAAATATATTCACTCTGCGAACCAATCTGCCCTGCGCGAAGTTTATAAATGAGCCCCATTGTCTTTTTATTTCCAGTGTCCCAGCTTTTTTGGAAACTGGCTAACTGAACTAACACTTGGCAAATTTTGCACCAGTGCACAACCTCAGCGGCACCCAATTGGATTTTTTCATTATTCATTCTGCCACCATTAATAAGATCAAGGTTTAGAGCAGGGGCACACAAAGTGTTTCCAGCTCTTCTGTCCACCAGCAGATCAGGTGGAGAGTCCGCTTGCATGCGGCTACATGGAGCAGAGTGGCGGTTGGCCTGAAAATGCCTGCTGTTGTGTTTTTCATACTGATCTCTACTCCGTGTAGCTGCGCGCAGGCTGAAGCTGTACTTTCCATGCACTTACAGGAAGCCACTGATCAGAGTGGATCCGCTTCTCTCCACCTGATTAAGGCAGAGAGAAGCATTTGATAAGTTTTGCGTGCCCTTGCCCTGATTGCTGATCGGGTGCTGTGGTTCCCATCTCTGGTGCAAATCTTCCCTGTTTTAGTTATTGAATGCATCTTTATTCAGTGTTTTGTTATCTGTCGAATGAAGTCAGTCTAGCAGCACCGAAATATCAATACAAAAATGTAAATTGTCAAATTTCAACAGAGCAATGAACCCCATGAGACCATGCCAATCGCTGCCTTTGGACAAAAGCAAAGGCCTTCCAGAATGTTCATGACTCCCCCAAGGTCAAGTTACACTCCAGCCATCCAGTCGCCTGTAATGGTAAATGCGCCTCCATTTCTTCTTCAAGGCTGAATTTATTTTATCTCTTGCTGGCCAACTCTGTCAAAGTCAACCCTGGTCTGGTCAGTCCTACACTCTTCTTTCATTGGATTCATTATAATTCTACTGCTTCACACAGGGACTTGGTTTTACCTGCAACTTATTTGCTTGCAAGGTTAAAACTCCTAAATGGTTGCTCTTTTATTGGCCACCACTGGGATCACCTGACTGTAGCAGGGAGGGTTGGGAGCTGACTGACATAATTGGCCAGCTTGAGTGTATTGATGTGGACAAACAATCCCTACTTCGTTTAAAGGGTAAAGCAATGTTAGTAGCCTAATACAAAAAATGTCTTAAAGGAATTGTTCAGTGTAAAAATAAAAACTGGGTAAATAGACTGTGAAAAATAAAAAAAAATGTCTCTAATATAGTTAGCCAAAAATGTAATGTATAAAGGCTGTAGTGACTGGATGTAGACCAGAACAATACTTTTTGCTTTGCAGCGCTTTGTTTCCAGTGATTGGTTACCAGGCAGTAACCAATCAGAGACTAGAGGGGTGGCACATGGGTCATAACTGTTGCTTTTGAATCTGAGCTGAATAATAAGGATCAATTGCAAACTCACTGAACAGTTATGTCCCATGTGCCTCCCTTATAGTCACTGACTAGTCTAGAGCTGAAAAACAGGAAGTAGTGTTCTGTTATGTTACACATACAATCACTCCAGCTTTTATACATTACATGATTGGCTAACTAACTAACTATATTAGAATACTATATTTTTTATTTTGCACAGTCTTTCTATTTACCCAGTTTTTATTTTTACGCTGAACTGTTCCTTTAATGTCCTTAATATATTGATGATGGGTTGAGTGCAGAGGATCTTGTCTTTGTCTGTATGAAATGTGTGGTCACAGCCTCATTGCACCCCCTGCCTAATTGTTTGAAATTTATAGTTGAGTAGGACTTTTTCTTTTTTGCCACACATTAAATATTGTACTGTGTGCCCCCCCATTTAGGAGAGTGATACGTTACTGGCACAATCCCCTTGGAAAGCAAAGATGTCCAGCACAGACACTGAAACTATTGGAGGCTTCCCGGTTGAATTTCTCGTCCAGGTGGTAAGCTGCAGCTGCAATCTCTCGTGTTTGAGTCATCCTAAGATATATTGTAGCCAAGGTTTTAAAAAGGCTTCTTTTCATCAGGTTTAACCTTTCACCCAAGTAAATATCATGTTACTGTTCCAGATTGAGAAGCAAAAACCCATCTGCAGCCTCTCCAGTTGCCTCAGAAGGGGTAAAATAATCCTCCCTTGTTACAAAAGGACCCAGCCCTTGATTAGTTTTGGATAAGGTCATTTTTTTTTTGGCATGACAAATGACCTGTGCGCGGCCAGTCTGGGGCAGTGAGTTGCAGGAATAGGTTGTCTAACACTCCCTGCTGGTTGTTGGTGATGGCTATTGTAATTCATTTAAGCTACAAAATGAATACTTTTTTTTTTTTTTTTTTTT
>CM044439.1:19246284-19264545 GCA_024363595.1 Xenopus borealis | reverse complement strand
TTTTTTTTTTTTTTTTTTTAGATCCTTTTTCGCAGTGTCCGCTTTTGTCAGTTGTTTGCCAAAAGCCCCAAATATAATGTTTGTGTTTATTCTGTTCCTGTACAAGTACGAGACAGGCTGACATTTGGAGAGCCCTGACTATGACTAAAACACTTCCCTTCTATCTGCAGACCAGGCTATCCAAGATCCTCATGATCAAGAAAGAGCACATCAAGCTGTTACGAGAAATGAACACAGAAGCAGAGAAACTGGTAAGTCTGCATTTGAGCCTATGCCTAAGTGCCCTAACAGGCATGAAACGTGTTAGGCCATTTGCTTATATGTTCTAATAAATGGATTGAACTTTTTAACTTATTTTTTTGGATATTTTCATTGATTTTGAGGGAGTATTTACATTTTTTGCTTTTAAGTCTGCATTTTGTCATGTTCATACTGATACTAAAAATGTTACTTTTTATACATTGCCGGTTCAGTGGGACAAAGACAAAAGTTGTACATATTTATATAGCAGTGTGTAGCATATAAAGGGAATACAATGACGAATGCTTGGCATAAAACATTGTGATACTATAATGTACTGATATTCATATACATGCTTATGTCTTGTCTCTCCCTGCAGAAATCTTACTCCGCTCCTATTAGTATAGAATTTCAGAGGAGATACGCAACCGTTGTCCTGGATCTGGAGCAACTCAATAAAGATCTTAACAAAGTCCTGCACAAGGTTCAGCAGTACTGTTATGAGGTGTGTCCATCTGTTGTGCTCTTATTCCCCTAAAGGATCTATAAGCTGTTACTCTTCAGTTGTCTATGCACTATAGTTACCCTGATAGCTGTACAGACTTGTCCATGTTGTGGGATGCTGGGAATTTCCACTTTAAAGGAATTGTTCAGTATAAAAATAAAAACTGTGCAAAATAAAAAAATGTTTTCAATATAGTTAAAGTGCACCAATCAACTAAAATAATTTGATAAGTAAAAACACTGTGAAAGTTCAAGAAATCCGATTTTTAAAACGGTTAGAATTGTTTGTATAATGTAAATGATCAGCTCACTATACCTTCTGCAAAATCTCTATCTCCACTGCAGTTCTAGCTGAGGCAGCCATCTTGGATTCACTGACTCCTCCTACCTGATGATTTACTCTATACAAACAATTCTAACCATTTTAAAAATCGGATTTCTTTAACTTTCACATAGTGTTTTTACTTAGTAAATGATTTTACTTCCTTATGATTGGTGCCCTTTAAAGTGGACCTGTCACCCCCAAAAAATATTCAAAATCCTATTTTATCACATCAGTCAAGCAAAATGAACATTAATTACACTATATAAATTATTTGAATCTTGTTTTCTTCAGTCTGGGAATTCATAATTATAGCAAGCAGGCAGGAGCCATTTTGTGGACACTGTTATTAAGGCAAGACTTGCATCATCTCAGAATCTTGTTTGTGCACCAGAATGGGGGAGCCCATGTCTATCTCCATGTCCTGGCTACACAATTAAATGGTTAAGAGAACTGGGGGAATGTGTGGGGAGCAGTGACATCTAGGAAGTGCTGAATGGAAAGTGAAAGTAATTGTCTGCCCCGCCTCTATGCCTAAGGCATAGAGGAGTGGCAGACAGTATTTGATTGACAGCTGAGATTTTTAAATGAGCTTAAAACAGCTATGAATGCATTAATAAAAATTAGAAATTGGATTTCATGTTTAATTTGAAAAGGACTTTTATTATACAGATTTTTGTGTCTGGGTGACAGGTCCACTTTAAACATTTTTATGTTGTACTGTCAGGTTGTTAATTTGTTTGTTTTTGGCTGTGATTGGTTCCCTTTAATTAGCCAAAAATTTAATTCTAAAGGCTGGGGTGACTGGGTCTCTTAACATAATAGCCCGAACACTACTTCCTGCTTTGTAGCTCTCTTCACTTCCTCTGATTAGTTACCAGGTAGTAACCAATCCATGACTTGAAGGGGGCCACATGGGACATGACTGTTTGCTATAGAATGTGACCCACGTGCTAAGGATCAATTACAGACTTACTGAACAGTTACGTCCCATGTGGCCCCCCTTAACGTCACTGACACAAGCCGGAAGTAGTGTTCCGTTATGTTAGACATCCCGTGACTCCAGCCTTTATACATTACATTTTTGGCCAATTTACTATATTAGAAACATTTTATATTTTGCACAACCTATCCATTTAGCCATTTTTTTTAATACTGAACTGTTTATTTAATGATTCTGAACATTCAGTGATTTTCTGTGCTTTAGAGATTATTCTTATACAAGTAGGTTTTATAAAACCCACATTGGTCAGTTACACATTGCAATATATTTCTTTTCATCAGTTGGCTCCAGATCAGGGGCTGCAGCCAGCAGATCAGCCAACCAGCATGAGGCGGCAGTGTGAGGAGGATGCCCGGCAAATGGTGCGGAAAGCCAATACTTCATCCACAGGGCAGCCGAGTGTTCAGAATGAGAGTCTAACTGAGCTCATCTCCAGACTTACTGCTGTCCTACTGCAGATAAAAGTAAGGTTCATCTGAGCCAGGATTCATTTGTTGTTACATAACTGGTATTGTTTGCAAGGCACAGACAACATTCATAGTCAAAAAAAGTTTGTAGGCTGCAGGCTCTATATTAGATCTGATGCAAAATTGAGCACAATGGAGACCTCTAGTGACCAAACAGTGGTAACACATGCTTAACCAAAAAAAAAAAAAAAATTCTCAATATTCATGCTGTTATAAAAATATATTTAGTGTATCATATTAAAATACATATCAATTACCCCAAATGGAGCCTAACGTGTTTCATGCTTACCCAGAAATCTCCATTGCCTATGACTAAGTGATGGGTAAGCATAAAAAGGCCTTGGGCCTTGATATGTATAATATGACACAATAAATATATTTTTATAACCACATGAAAATGGAGAACTTTCAGCCTTTTTATTGTTGGCTGACTGCAACTCCCATGATTCCTTGTGTGCAGCGGGTCAACCATATGTTTGTTAGAGTGACATTTCAGCTTTACCACTGATATTGTTTTTCTGCACTTTTTCTATTAGTGCCTCGCAGAAGGAGGGGATCTCAATTCCTTCGAGTTCAAATCGTTAACAGATTCAATAAATGACATAAAAAGCTCGATTCAACCTTCCAATATCAGGTAGGTGACCCATTCCCTGCGGAGAAGACTGCCTCCTTGTGGCTAAATATGTTCAATTATTCTGCAGTGATCTAAGTGTTGCCTCACAAAATTTCTCTCCTCATTTCCCAACCCTGACCCCCTTTCTTTTTACCATTGCAGCTGTTTCCAAAATAATGTTGAGATCCATGTTGCTCACATTCAGAGTGGCCTGAGCCAGATGGGAAACCTCCATGCATTTTCTGCCAATAACACCAATAGAGACTGAGCGTGAAACAGCACAATGTGCTGCAGCTAGTGACTCTGCTTTGCTTTTGGACAAGGAAGAACCCTTTGGATCTCATTAAGGGGACAGCATTACTTAGCCAACGACAATTTTAAATATTTAAAATGAATTCCCTTTGGAACAGTGAAATCCTGCAATCCAATTGGTTCATAGCTAAACAGGGTGGGACATCGCCAAGGTTGGAATTCTCCGTGCTGCTCAGTTGGAGCTTTATCTCACAAAGATAGGAATCCTAATTCCCTGACAAGATATACTGCTCAGGTGTAGTTTAAAAGTACAGTAGCACCAGTATTCCCATCACTGCGCAGCCGAGGACGCCTGCAAACAAGGAACTTAATTTCCAATGCTATTTTGGCCTATAGATTTCATTGGTCGCATTTTATAAATTCAATTCAATTCCGTTTATTTACTTTAATTTTAAACAAAAAAGATCTGTTTTTGGGGGGGGTGGGGTGGCGACCGCTAATTGCACAGAGCTGCATATGCGTGTATCCTAGCAACTTTCATCTTGTACAGATTGTGTATTGGGTTGTTTAATATAGGAGATATAATAATTATAATGTGGAGTTAGATGTAGAGAGGTGTTTCTGAATTTTCAGAGAACTGAGTATTTTTTATGTTCATGTACAAAGGAAATGTTTTCAAATTGAATACAGTGGCCTGGTGTTCTTTATTTCTTATTGCCCCTTTAGAATAGCAGCTGCCATATTAGCTTGGTGTGACATCACTTCTTACCTGAGTCTCTCATAGCTCTAGGCTCAGATTACAGCAGGAAGGGGAGGAAGGAAAAGGGAGGGGGAGAGAGGAGCAAACTGAGCATGCTCAAGCCTTAGCCCTGGAGGTTTATGCTGGAAACAGGAAGTCTGATACAGAAGCCCGTGTGAAGGAAAGACTGATGAGCAGCATTACTTTGTGGGTTTACTGGTGTATTTATATAGACAAGGCTGCAGGCTCAGTTATACAGGGAACTCTGAGTATCACTCCTGTATTATAAGGGATAATGTACCCCCTACTGTAAATGATAAGGATATTAGAAGTCACTGAGGGGTCTGTGACCATATAAAGGCACAAGGCTGCAGGCTGAGTTATACAGGGAACTCTGAGTATCACTCATGTATTATAAGGGATAATGTACCCCCTACTGTAAATGATAAGGATATTAGAAGTCACTGAGGGGTTGTTCTGTGACCATATAAAGGCACAAGGCTGCAGGCTGAGTTATACAGGGAACTCTGAGTATCACTCATGTATTATAAGGGATAATGTGCCCCTTACTGTAAATAAGGGTATTAGAAGTCGCTGAGGGGTTATCTGACCGTATAGTAGAGATATGTATAATGCTGCACTTCCTTTTGTGCCAGGAATCCCAGTGTCTGGTGCTGCATTTAGTTTCCCCCCAGAGGAAGTGAGTGCAATATATAACGGCTGCAGCAGGAAGGGTCCAGGCAGATCTCCCTTTGATGGTCTGCAGTAAAGGTGTGAAATAAAAGAATGGAAGAGACTAATGTAACACAGATCAAAGACTGGTCACTGAGTCCCTGGCCCTTTGTTTCATATCCTATGAGCTGTGAATTGTCTAAGTACCCAGTACACATCCACTCAATACTGTCTGACCACTAATACGGCACTGGGTGGGGGTCTCAGGTGTAGAATCTGTAGCTCGGGGCTTATGCTTTACATTCACCTTTATTTGCTCTTAGGACTCAACAAATGGTTGTAGCACAATGTTCCATATACTCCCCATTATGTATTGGTACTGTATGTTACACCTCTTAAAGGGGTAGTTCACCTTCAAACAACTAGTTGCTTTCAGATAGATCACCAGAAATAATGATTTTATCCTATTACTTTCTATTTCTGAGCTTTTTTTTTTTTTTTGCAACATTAAGTGTAATTTTTCACCTTCTAAAGCAGCTCTGGGAGGGGTGTTGCCGACCCAAAAAAACCTGTTCTAAATGTATACAATTAAATACATTTCTTATCTTTGTCCCTGCTGAGCAGAATCTCTGGGTTTCATTACAGGCAGCTGTTAGAATTGATACAATAGTTGCTATTACTCCAGAGATGCTGCTGAGAAATGGATCAACTAAATGTTGCAAAATTGTATCAGTTTAGAGTCTGCACCTGAATATTCAACCAACTTTAAACTTAGATTTTGGGAAAAAAACTATAAAAAATAAATATTGGAAAGTAATTGGAAAAAAATGTATTTCTGGGGAACAATCTGAAAACCACTGAACAGAAAAAAAGTTTTTGAAAGGTGAACAATCCCTTTAAAAGGGTGGCTTACCTTTACGTTAACTTTTAGTATGAGAATGGCCATTTCTAAGCAGCTTTTCAATTGGTCTTCATTTTTAGTTTTTTTTATAGTTTTTTCAATTATTTGTCCTCCTTTTAACTATTTCCAGCTTTCAAATGGGTGGGTCACTGACCCCATCTTAAAACATGCTCTGTAAGGCTACACAGACTCTCTCCTATTCATAGTCCAGTCTCCTAATGAAACCAATGCATGATTGCTAGGGTAATTTGGATCCTAGCAACCAGATGGCTGAAATTGCAAACGGAACAGCTGCGGAGTAAAAAGTTAAATAACTCATAATAAAAAATGAAAACCAATTGCAAATTGTCTCAGAATATCACTCTCTACATCATATTAAAAGTTAATTGAAAGGTAAAAAAAAAAAACCCTTTAGGTCCCCAGCTCAGTGATCTTCCACCTCTCTGATAGTCGCAGCTCATTGACCCCCTCGGTTCACATACTCCTGTTAGTTAGTGACGGCGAATTCGCTACGAATTTTCCGCGTTTTGCCTCTAGAAAATAAATGTGCGAATCACCTGCAAAAAAAAAAGTTTTGCTGCAAGCAACAAAAGTTTTGGTGCCGGCGACGAAAGTTTCGACGATAGTGACAAAATTCTCTGTTTTGCTAATTTTTCATCTTTTCATGAAATGTCAGAAATTCATCCATCAATACTGTTAGTCTATGTGGGGGGGAGGGGCTAAAAAGCATCATAAACAGCCCTGTGTGTCATTACCTTTACTGCAACTACAGTCACACTTTGCATTTCCCCCACATAACAATGAATTCTGTGAACTGTCCCTGAGCACAAAAAACCTTTTGTTGTGAAATGACCGTTGTCTGATCCAATTAGGGTCTGATTTATCAGCTATCCCAATGTTAGAGGGGTTTTTTTTTTAACCTTGAATGACCTCAAAACTTGAACAGTATCTTATTTAAGGGCTAGTCCAGACGGGGAGATTCGGGGGCGATTAGTCACCTGGCGACTTCTCACCGCGATGGATCGCCCCCGAATCTCCCTGGCGCGTGTTCACACGGAGCGGCGCAATTTTTAAAATCACTCCAAATTGCCTCGCGCTGCTCCATGTGAACACGCGCCGGCGCTTTTAAGCCTCGCCGGTGCCTAGCTATTCGGGGGCGATCCGTCGCGGCGAGAAGTCGCCAGGCGACGGATCGCCCCCGAATCTCCCCGTCTGGACTAAGCCTAAGAAACAAACCTGAACGTCTAAAACTCAAACGAACTCTAATCGATTTTTATCCTAAAAAAAATTGAATGACAGGAAGGCTATTAAAATCTTGGGTCACTGGACCTCTGCCATTAGACTTCTACATGAACTCGGCAGGTTTTAGGTGACGAATAGTCGGATTTGAGCTGTTCCCAGGGTCCAGGTATGAAAAATCTTAAATTCGAGTTTCCCAACTCGAATTTGAGTTTGGATTTGAAAATTCTCATTTTCAATTCAAAACTTAACCCCGCCAAGAAGACAGAAAAAAAGTATAGAAGGATATGTTTTTTTTTTCAGCGATTATTTTCTGATTATATAGAATTTTTGTGTTCACGTGATTCATTCTGAGCTGACAAAATTACTTTTGTACTTCAAAAGTGCCCAGCACACGCTCATGTGTAAGGTGCAATCCCCACAGTAACCACATGCAAATAAGGGACCTGTTATCCAGCAAGCTCAGGACCTGGAGTTTTACAGATAATGGATCTTTCAGTAATTTGGATCTTCATACCTTAAGTCTACAAGAAAATCCTGTAAACATGAAATAAACCCAACTGGCTGGTTTTGCTTCCAATAAGGATTAATTATATCTTAGTTGGGATCATGTACAAGCTACTGTTTTATTATTACTGAGAAAAAGGAGATCATTTTGAATTATTTGATTTAATTGGAGTCTATAGGAGATAGCCTTCTGGTAATTCAGAGCTTTCTGGATAATGGGCTTCCGGATCATAGATCCCATGCCTGTACTAGTATCTCAGTATATCAAGTATCAAGCCTTTATTAGTTTGAAAACACATTTTTCCTACTACAGAATTCATTATGTAATGAGACACCCCAAAAAGTAATAGTGATCCCATCTTCCAATGCTCTATTCACTTACTAAGAGGGGCATCAGTAATTAAAAGTTTGAGCCTGGGTTAACTGACGACAATGCACTTGGACCCTTATCTTTTGAAACGGCCCCTAAGGATGCCCTAGATCAGTGATCCCCAACCAGTAGCTCATGAGTAACATGTTGCTTCTCAACCGCTTGGATGTTGCTCCCAGTGGCCTCTAAGCAGGTGCTTATTTTTTAATTCCAGGCTTGGAGTCAAGTTTTGGTTGCATAAAAACCAGGTGTACTGCCAAACTGAGCCTCTTGTAGGCTGCCAGTCCACATAGGGGCTACCAATAGTCAAGCACAACCCTTAATTGGCACCACCCAGGAGCATTCCCAATGCTTGTGTTGCTCCCCAACTCTTTTTACATTTGTATGTTACTCATGGGTGAAAAAGATTGGTGACCCCTGGCCTAGTTGGAAGCTGCCAAGATTGGTCATGTGAGGCCACTGCATATTTGTATATTTCAGAAGTCGTATTCCTGAGTTCTGTCTGTGTGAGGGCACATGAGACACAGTAATTGGGATCAGGTACAAGTTCATTGTGACGTATCAGTCCCTGTAGATTTCACACTTACCTGTGAGTTTACCTGTCACTGTCTGACACCTCAGTACCTGCCAGACAGATCGGACAATGGCCCAGACATTGTTCCCTTTACATCTCAATGTCTAGTACAAAGTTGTGTTGGGACAGCACATTTGTCAGTTAATATATAAAAAAATTTTAAAAATAATTTTGTTCTCTTCCTAAGAAACTCGACAGACTGTTCTTGAGACGTGTAGTTACCGCCTAGTCCCGGCACAGCCAGCATTGCTCCATACTGTAGGAACACTTTCCCATTAGAAGACCCTGTTTCCAACCAGTGGTGAAGTCCAACCAACCACAGCTTCTCTCAGTAACAGAACTAATTGTTGAGTGACAATTCTAAAAAAAGAGTCACCATGTCAGTCACAATTCCATGGGCAAGGATATTGCATACATTTTGGCAGGTCAACTGCCTGAACTTCTAGGAGCATCTTACTGGAAGGTCCTACTGGAAGTTGGGTTGATGCCTCTCCTCTATGGAATCGACTACCAAGCCCCCTTAATGAGTCAGACCAGCAATATGGCCTCTATCCAATGAGCACAATTTTTTTGGGGGAGGGGGTGTTATGTATCTGGGCTTTTGGGACCCTACACCAATACAACACCCACCAAATACTTGCAATAAAGGGAGCCGGGCTGTCCTTAGTGCTGTCAATGGGCCCAAATGCTTTGTTTGGGGTTTCTTTATTTAGGATCCAAAATGCTGCCCTGCACCCCTGTTCTACCTTAACCCCCCACCCCAGTCTCTCACTGAATAACAGTTCATGTCAGAAAAGAAGAAACATGATTGGCCTGTCAGTAGAACTGATGCTCTTTGGGGCCCAAGTGTTACAGACAGACAGAAGTCAAGACATGTTCAGCCTTTCTCTGTATAGAAGATATCCCATTGTGTGCAACAGTATAGTGTGGGGATCCTTAATGCAATTATGAAATGAGTGAGAGAAAGATAAAGACAAGTTTGGACATTACCCCAGACTCCCCTAGATTTGCCCCGGGAGCAGAGATCAATGGGCAGTAAAATACATCCAGTGACATTCCTAAGAGACTCTGGTGCTGCCATATCTCCCCAGGCCCTATGCACAGTACCAGTTCTAGCTGACATTATTAAACCTTTAAGTCAACGTATATTATGTTGTAGCATGGCCAATACTAAGCAATTTTTTTTTTTGGTCTTTTTTTTTATTTTGTTTAGTTTTTTAATTATTTGCCTGCTTCCGAATCTTATCATCTTTCAAATAGGGGTCACTGACCCCATCTAAAAAAAAAACCAAATGCTCTGTAAGGCTACACATGTATTGTTGTTGCTACGTTTTATTACTCCTCTCTAATCAGGCCTCTCCTATTCATATTCCAGTCTTTTATTAAAACCAGTGTATGGTTGCATGGTTAATTTGGAACCATACTGTTAAAATTGTAAAGTGGAGAGCTGTTGAATAAAAAGCTAAATATCTAAATATTACAAATGAAAATCATTTGGAAATTGTCTCAGAATAATAATATAAAGAGAACAGGAATTTTACATGACCGAAATTAACCATAACCTCGTATCATATAAACTCACATAGGCAGGTTCCACCCATATGAATTATTTCTAATGCACAGCTGATACATGTCTGGATGTTTGTAGGATGCTGGGATTTGAAGGCCAATAATATGCCCTATGGGTCATGCTGGGGTCCCAGAGCAAATGTTCTTACTGGGATCCCCCATAAGCAGTCTTGAGTCTACCTTTTGTATTTATATGTATTTAAAATGAAATATAGTTTTCTCTGTGGTCTGTCCCCTGCTCTTGGGTGAGTCCAGCAGTCTTGTATCTTCTCTACATAAGTATCCAGAGCCTGGGGGGGGGTCACTTGGCATTGACACTAAATGGCTTGTGCCTCATTGTTTGGGTCCCTAATTCCCCGATATAAAATGTGTATTGAGGAGAATAGTCTGCCCCTCTCAGCAGGGGGTAACAACTCATCTGATACCATGTAGAACAATGGGGTCTACTTGACAAGTGGGTTCCATCCATGGGTTTCTAGACACGTTCACACCTAATTGACTAAATGATTCAGTGTCTCTCCGAGTGGTATAAGAAGGGACTCTGGTCTCATGCAGTCAGTCAAGCAACTGAGCAACACTGGTCTCTTTGGGATCCAAAACATTTGGGAGTTAAGGCATAGCTAGCCCCTAGGATGGACACGTTCAGCCAACAACTGGAGGACTTCTACCCATCTTGCTTCTCTTCCAGGTCCAGCCCAGTGGGCTTCACTGATCCACCAGCCCAGCACTTAACCATGAGCCTTGGTGCCATTCAGAAGGATTTCCAAGATGCCAGCTTAAAGGGTAAGTCAATTTCTTTTCTGCTACCCCAAGAACACTTATTCATTTAAAGGGCAACCACACCCAAAAATTGGTTTTGCATTATAAAAGAAAATAACTTTCTAAGAAACTTTCCCTTATGCTCAAATTTCATATTTTTGGGAAAAAAAATTTGAAGCTGTTTTTGCTATTAGACACTGTTTACATTACCTGCACTCCTTGTTCTCACTCACAATGATATATTGTTTTAGGAGTCAGAATCAGAAAGGGGCAGAAAATCATGTCACGGACTTTATTATTATTATTTATTATAGGTTTTTTTTTTTATAAACTTTCTTCCTGTTAGGCCTCTGTGTACTTTCTAGTTACTAGGGTCACTGACCCAAACAACCAAAAAAACAAATGAATCCAGTTGCTGGATGTTTGCTTTTATTGTTTTTTATGAGTCATCTTTCTCCACACACCCTCTCCAAGAATTCTTGTAGTCTGTGATTCTAACCCCTAATTGGTTGCTAGGGGATTATCTATGTGCCTATTCTGTGCATATAAGAAAAAAACATGATAACAATATGTAACATAACAATATTTATCGTCTCTTTATAGGAAACGTCCAACCAGTCAGTGATCCTCAAGCACCAGGGACCCAAAAGTCCACCCCTCCTCCAAAGCAAGAAATGGTCTCCCCTGTATCTTCAGTTGATTTGACACTGGGATCACAACGCCGTAAGAGAACATTTTACAGCCAGAACAAGCTGGATGTTCTAGAACAGTTCTTCCAGACCAACATGTATCCAGACATTCACCACCGGGAAGAACTGGCTAAACGGATTTACATCCCAGAGTCCAGAGTTCAGGTAGGTACTCCATAAACTCACTTCAGTGTTGTCTGCTTGGGCCTTGCTTTATTATTTATTTTAGCTTTTGGCTTTGAAGAAGGGAGTAGGGATACAAGGATTCTTCCTCTCTGTGCCTACTGAAATGTTTTTTTATCACATTGGGGCATGGATACATATATTTAGTAATTTTGTTTCAATGAGAGGGGACAGTTTATTCCTGCTCATCTTCCCCTTGCAAGGTGGAGTGTAGCTAAATGATTTCCTTCAGGGAAGATACACTTTCTTGTTGGATAGACTTTCTACCTTACAAATCTATCCATGCTGATACACAAGAGCAGTGGCGTTACTACTCCGTGATAGGCCCCGGTACAGAATGGGTCCCCCTGTCAGGCCTTTACCTCTATAAATCTCATGCTGGAGTGTTGATGGCATGTGTGCTGTAAAAATCCCCCCCCCCCCACATAAACACCTGCCATAACTATTTTCGTGCCTCCGATGGGCCCCAAGGGGGTGGGGGCCCTGGTGCGATTGCACCAATTGCACCCCTGGTAGTTACGCCACTACATGAGAGCACAAGCAGCACACATACGATTCTAGTCAATAAACCTTTTGTTTGTATTTTGTTTCATATTTATTTTGCCATTGCAGGTCTGGTTCCAGAACAGAAGAGCAAAGGAGCGCCGTGACAAAGCCAAATTAAACCACTCACCAGCAGTCAGCGTTTGCTACCCCAGTGTTCGACAACCCAACAAAAAGATGTACCCCTCCAACAACCCACCACCAAATGTGTCAGTTTCCCAGCAGCATGTGGTTTTCCAAAAACCACAGGGCCAATTGTTCATGAATTCCCAGCAGAATCCATTCCAACCAACTCAAAATCCTCACCTTTGTCCAGAATCCACCTATGCCGTTTCCCAGCAGAGGATCCTGATGCAGCAGGCTGCACGAAACAGCTACCATGGAATTTCAGCATCTTATAAACCTACAGACACACATCAGCACTTGTACACATACATGAGCCCAATGGGAGGCATCCAGGAGAAAGTCATGGATCTCAGCAAGAAGCACAGTCAGATGCCCTTCCATCCCAGTCTTCTAATGGACTTCAACAACTTCCCTCCCAACAAGACCATCACTCCAGATATGAATGTTCGGATCCCACCAATTCCTGTCTCAGCATCCTCAACCAACCACAGACGGATGAATGTCTTTGATACCAAAGAGGCCTGCCCATTGGTGTCCTTGCCAGAGGATATCTATGAGGAGTTCTCTCCAGTCTCTGATTCTGGTGTTAGTGATGGATCTACTGTGTCTTTGACAGACTTTAAAGATAATGACGGATCTGTTCTCGACAACCTGTAAGATAAATCAACAGTAGTCGTCTCTAAACCCCATGCAGGGAGTCTCCACCTCTTACCCAAATGAACTGATGAACTTACCAATAAACCAAGCCTAGTTCCTTCTGATAATGTCTCCTCCTTCTTTGTTCTACCGCATCAGCTTGACTGGTTTCCCATAGATTTTCCAGAAGAAAAAATACATAATGTTAAATGTGTGTTTAACAGGGTCCCTCAGGTGAGCCCACAAATATATTTACGATATTGCTGGACTCAGTAGTGTAACAACTTGTGCTTACTAGGTGCTACAATAAAATGTATATAGCCCATCTATTAAGCTCAGCTTTAGTGCAACTGTACAAATCCTCAACTGCCCTGAGATCACAAATTCCCCTTGATCTCTATCACTGCGTGTTTATTATAAAAGCTGTTTTTAGTAGTGTATATTTTAGATTTTTTTTTTTTTTACATTATTTTAGCATGTAAAATCTTTTTGTTCCTATTTTTATCTATTAAAATGAATCAATTCTTCTACAAAGCTTTCTGGTGAACTTTTTGTCATTGTTGTTGCAACTAAAGGATGTGTTTTTGTACCACAAAACACAAAGTGAATTTTGATTACCCAGAAAAATTTTGGGCCAAAGAAATTCATTTTGTCAGCTAAAAATATATATACTTAATACAAAATATTTTTGCTTGCACATATTGAATGCATGGTTTTTTAAGCAATGTTTTTATCTTCCCAGGATCCATTTTGTGAATGAAAATTAATTTGTGATTGCAAAATGGTTTTTCTGTATACTGAATTGACTTATTTCTGACAAAATTCACTTTCTAACTTTAGATGTTTGAATATAAACAAAAAAAGTTATATACATCTTTCCATTCTTTTCTGTTTTATATAAATGATCTGCACAGTCAGACCCTCCCTAATGATATCTATATCTATATTGTTAGATATCAAGGGACCACAAATCACCCTGAACGCTGTCATTGCTTGTTGGTTGTTTTTTAATTGCAAAAAAATTAAATTTTTAGATTTTGTTACTTTTTTAGTGCATGTAAAATAATTTTCAAATATAGATTTGTTCAATTTTTACCTATTAAAATTTTATAACTATTCTACAAAGCAGTTTCTGGAGACTTTTTAAAATGCTGATGCAACTGATTTCCTCCTCCTTCCTCCGCAAAACACAATTTATGGTCACAAAATGATCTCAAAAGAAGTATGAAACATGCATATTTTCATCAATAAAAATAAAATATAATTTGTGAACTGAAAACTAAGCTCCAGGTAAAAAAAAATCTAATTGTTTTTTCAAATACAAAAACATGTGTTTGCACAGAATGAATTTGTGCTCACAAAATTATTGTTAAATGCACTAAATTGATTTCTCTATACACCCTGTTGTGATCGTGTAAACCCACAAAATTAACTTTGGCAAATAAATAATGCAATGCATTCATTTTTTTCTTAATTTATAAAAATCTCATAAATATATTTTCATGCTGCTATGTAAATTAAAAGGACAAATAACACAAAAAATTACAACTATTAAAGGGGCAGAATACCCATTTGTTCTATGGAGTGCAATGAACAGAGCTTATGCCTTTTGTATATTGTTTTTTGTATATTGTTTTAATCACAAAGAAATCTATGGTATTTGTTGAACTAAACAGGGCAAACAGGGAAACTAAAGTTGTGTAGCCCCGGAGAAGTAGATCATTCAATTACAACTATCAAACCCCCTCCCATTACCCTTTGTTGTAGCTGTTTTGTAAGCATAAGTAAGGCTAGTGCCACATAGACATAATTTTTGACCAGACTCGGACTGGGGGGCCCACACAACCCCCCGCCCCTCATGCCGACCTTCTTTTTGTTCAGGGCCAGGGAGGGAAGTAGGAAGCTGAGTGCAGCTTCCATGCAAGGAACGGGACTGGGCCGGAAATTTCAACCTGCACAAAAATTACAGGCTAAAACAATTTGCTCTTACGTTGGCATCTGCCTTCTTCTTTGCCTGTTCCCAGTACCACTGCATCCGGCTGGGTTCAGGCACACACACAGTGGATTCTGGCACCAAAATTTGTGACTATATAAATACTGTATATCCACATTTCCAGTACTTGCCCTGGCATAATCAGCCCTACAGCTCCCAGCCACAGTGGTTTATTATGAAGGGTAGGGGAATTAGGTTTATCATTAGGATGACCTGCTGCTTGCCTTGGTCTCTGTAATGGGGTAATTGCCACTGACATACAACACAGCTGCCCCCCCCCCCTTTAATTTGCACACATTTTCATCATCAGGGCTTCTCCAGTGATGTATCTGATTATAGCAGACCTGATCTATCCGATATAACTTGTCGGAGTGGGTATGAAATGGAGAATGAAATGCTGTGTCTAGTGCAAAACAGGTAAGTTCAAGTGGTTGAGTTGGTCAGGAAGGAACAGCTCAGTCTGTACCACTGACGCAAATACAGAGGAAGCAGACCCTGTTTCCCCGCTTTCTTCTTTAAAAATTGGGCGTGCTTGCACCTCTGTGAGCTCGCGAGAATTAAAAGGAGAATTAAAATTTAATTAAAGGAGAATTAAAACCTAGAAATTAATATGGCCACAAATGCCATATTTTACATAGTGAACTTATTGTACCAGGCTAAAGTTTCAGCTGACTCCAAAATGGCAATCGGACCAGTCCCTGGATCAACTTGTACTATGAGCTCCCATAACCCTGTATTCCCTCACTTGCTAAACACCATCCAACCCCTTCTTAAATCTATCTAATGTATCAGCCTTTACCACTGATTCAGGGAGAGAATTCCACATCTTCACAGCTCTCACTGTAAAAAAACCCTTCCGAATATTTAGGTGGAACCTCTTTTCTTCTAATCAGAATGTGTGACCTTGTGTCAGCTGGAAAGACCTACTGGTGAATAAAGTATTAGAGAGATTATTATATGATCCCCTTATATATTTATACATAGTTATCATATCACCCCTTAAGCGCCTCTTCTCCAGCGTGAACATCTCCAATTTGGCCAGTCTTTCCTCATAGCTAAGATTTTCCATACCTTTTACCAGCTTAGTTGCCCTTCTCTGTACCCTCTCTAATACAATAATGTCCTGTTTGAGTGAGGGAGACCAAAACTGTACGGCATATTCTAGATGTGGCCTTACAAGTGCTCTATAAAGTGGAAGAATGACCCCCTCCTCCCGTGACTCTATGCCCCTTTTAATACAGCTCAAGACCTTATTTGCCCTTGATGCTGCTGACTGGCATTGCTTGCTACAGCCAAGTTTATCATCTACAAGGACTCCAAGGTCCCTTTCCATAATGGTATAGAAAGAACAGAGGCGCCAAAAGGATAAAAGGATATAAACGAGTTTACAGCTGTAACTCCTATGTTTATTGCCTGAAGAAGCGGGTCTGAGCCCGTGAAACGCGTTGTACTGAATGGAGTTCTTAATAAATTTTGACTGCTGAATTACAGTCGTTTTGTGTCTGCTCGGAGGAGGTAAGTCCACCACTGCCTCCTCTGATTACCAAGTTTTGGCTTTTAAACTCATTTATATCCTTTTATCCTTTTGGCGCCTCTGTTCTTTCTATACAATACTAAGTCCACCCTGGGTGGAGGGTTGATACCCTTTTTCTATCTACAGAGAGCGACTTCTTAATCCTGAGTGGGGTCAGGACAATCTCCCCACCTGCCTTTACAGTGGTTGCCTATTGGTAACCCTGGTTTGTGAGTATATGCTATTTACTCTTATTTCATTATCCCTTACCCATACATATTACACTATTGGGGCTCTTGGTGTTCCTTTTGTTTATCCCTTTTCCATAATGGATTTGCCTAGTGCAGTCCCATTAGGGTATAAGTGAATATTTTTACATCCCAGTTGCATGACTTTACATTTATCAATATTGAATCTCATTTCCCACTTAGCTGCCCAGATTGCCAGTTTGTCAAGATCCTGTTGCAAGTGCCACATCTTGGATGGAATTAATCGGGATGGATAGTTTTGTGTCATTTGCAAGCACCACCCTCTGTACCCGATCCTGTATCCAGTTTCCTATCCATGTGCAAACAACTTCATTAAGCCCAACAGTCCTTAGTTTAGAAAGCAGTCGTTTTTGGGGCACAGTATCAAAATCCAAATAGATCACATCTATTGCCCCACCACTGTCCAGCATCTTACCTACCTCATCATAAAAAGCAATCAAATTTGTCTGACATGACCTATCCTTCATAAAACCATGCTGATTGCTGCTCATAATGCCATTCACTGGGGCAAAGATTTGAATGTGATCCCTTAAAAAGCCTTCAAATACTTTGCCTACCACAGATGTCAAACTTACTGGCCTATAATTGCCAGACTGAGATCATAATCCCTTTTTAAATAGACACTATACCAGATGAAAGTGAATCTGAGAAAATCAGAAATATGGTCTAAGACTGAACTAAGCTCTCTTAGAACCCGTCGGTGTATGCCATCAGGCCCTGGAGCCTTGTTTACATTCATTTTTGTTAAAGCTTTATGAATTATATCCTGAGTCAGCCATTGGCTACAGGTTTGCTGATTATTAAATTCTGATGCCAATTGCACTGGTGTCTGTACTGCCATGTAGTAATTATGTGTATTAATGACTAATCAGCCTTATATTGTGACTATATTTCTATGACACTATCAGGTGTATATTGTGAGTGGGTCCCTAAGCTCAGTAAGTGACAGCAGCACAGAGAATGTGAATCAGTGAATCAGCAGAAAAGAAGATGGGGAGCTACTGGGGCATCTACTGGGGAGACACAGATCTTTACCGCTAAAGGGCTGTGGTTGCCTTTTTTAATTTCCTATAATTTTTTGATTACTTACTTCCTTCTTCTGACTCTTTTCAGCTTTCAAATGAGGGTCACTGATCCCATCTAAAAACAAATGCTCTGTAAGGCTACACATTTATTACTTTTTATTAGCAATCTTTCTATTTAAGCCTCTCCTATTCATATCCTTATTCAATTCAATGCATGGTTGTGGTGGTATTTTCAACCCTAGCAATCAGATTCCTGAAACTGCAAACTGGAGAGCTGCTGAGTAAAAAGCTAAATAAGTCAAAAACCACAAATAATAAATGAAACCCAATTGCAAATTGTCTCAGAATATCATTCTCATTCTAACAATTAACTCAAAAGTGAACAAACTCTTCAACAAATGCTGTCAATTTAGACAGTGACTACAACAGTTATACTCTTATATTTTACCTGATAATGTCATCATTCTACTCAAGCAGTGGCGGAACTACCGGAGGAGCAGGGGGTGCAATTGCACCAGGGCCCGCACCCCCTCAGGGCCCCCCGGCAGCCCGC
>CM044439.1:19102527-19115333 GCA_024363595.1 Xenopus borealis | reverse complement strand
TATGAAAAATAAATAATGAAGACCAATTGAAAAGTTTCTTAGAATTGGCTATTCTATAACAGTTGACCTGAAGGTGAACACCCCTTAGCACGCCCTGTTCTTAAAAGCCCCCAAGTCCTACAGACAAAAGGCGAGCAGCTTTCCCTTAAAGCTTTAGTTTAAGTACTGGGATAAGCTTAATCCATCTCTTATGAAAGCTGAATAAAATGCACATCATATTATACCTAAACTAAATGAAATCCAGAGAAAATACTTTGTTTAAGACTTGTTGCTGCCCCTAAATAATAAATGGCAGATAAAGGCAAAATTTACCTGAGTTGCTACATTTAACAAAGCTAATCTTCCATTTCTTGATATTGTGAAGGACATTATAGGATGATCTTCTTGCACTCTGAAAGGAACGAAACAAAACAATCATGGGTTACAACATGACAAATACAGACAACCAAAATAACCTTTAATTTATGTATCCCACAACTGTGTAGATGGCTGCATAAAACTACACTGCATGGCATAGACGCCAGCAATGGCCCATCACATGGCACAGGCATCACCAAGTTACCCTCATTATAACACCTCAAATTCTATACTACAGGATACATCCACAGTACAGTTTACTTTTATGGTATCAAGTAAATCATTGAAGGCCAAACACACCTCATATACATCACTTGCGCTCTCAGAATGTTTTGATTGGCTACTAGAGACCTGTGAACATCCTAATGCAGGTTTTACTCAGCCTGCGTCAGTAAAAGTGGCTAAATGCGCGCTACTCACATGTTTCTATCCGTGAGGTCCTCGAAGTTGTAACCCCGGATTCGCTGGTGTGTGTCTGAGGCAAGGACGGTCTTGCCATCGCTTAAACACCACAGACATTGCACTCTTACCCCTTCCCAGGAGTCAAGCAGGTTGCCATCTAAATCCTGCAATGGAAACACAACAGTAGGTTATTACCTTTATACATAATTAGAATATATGCAGCACTTGACAGAGATTATACACTATAACCATCAGTCCCTGCCCTAAGAGCTTACAATCTAAGGTCCCTATAACATTCACACCCACTAGAGACACAATTTTATCAGGAGCCACAATCTAAGGTCCCTACCCAAAATAACCTGCCTGTACGTGCTTGGAGTGTGGTTGGAGTGCAGTTGGATTCTAGAGGACACAAAGCCCTGAGGGCAACACTCAAGCTCCACCAGACCTAGGCTAAATTCCCCATAGATGACAGCAGCATCTTTAGCGGTCACTTATGTTTTCTTCTGAAAATGCTAAGCAAAACAAAGGCAAGAAACACCGCACCCTCTCTTATGCATATTTGGGTCCCCCAGATGATGCGAAAATTCCTAGCAGCCTTTCAACCTTGACTGTGTATTGTGATTTCTGGGAGTTAAGAGTTCAGCAACATCTGAGACCCAAGGTTTAGACACTGGGGTATAATTCTACAGAAAAGGTGTAAATATGGGACACAAATAGTGGGAGGAACACAGGAACTTACACATTGGTAGAACTGGCCTCTCTGGCCTCCTGTTACAAAGCGTTTCCCATCAGGATTCCACGCCACACTGGTCAGACTGTCTTCATGCGACTGGCTCATTTTCGTCCTTAATTCACCTGTCTAATAGAACAAGCAGTTTGCAAGGTCATACACTGTGCAGCCCCTGAGTCCCCCCGATCAGATGTCAAGAGAGCCAAAACATTCTATAACAGAAGCCTGTGTCACACTAACACGTGGTTAGGGGTGAGCAAAATAATTCAGTGAAAAAATGCCCATCAACTTGCAGTTACCAAGTTTTTTGCTGTATCTCTAAGTCAGATTCACCCATCACTACGTGTAGTGTCTTGTTCCATGGATTTAGAAGATATCGATATCCATATAGCATTAAAACCGAAATTTAAAACCAGGAAAAGCAAACTTCTAACTATACGCATCAAATCCCAATAGCAAAACTTATTCCCAGCCAAAGCAGCCATGCTTACTTGCACATTCCACAGCCACAGTTCGGAGCAGTCGTCTGGACCACACGCAATTAGATAGTTGTCATCGGGACTCCATGCCAGGTAAGACACCCCGTACGCATGGCCCTCTAATGTCTTTAGCAATTTCAGCTGGTGTGTGTCCTGCGGAGAGAAGATTGGTGGAGATCTGGGTTAGAAATATAGAGGGCAACTTCAAAAAGAGTCAGCAGCCTTTACATGGTCACTGGAGGAATATTGCATAACAAGGTTACAGATATATAGAAACAGTCACCCTGCTATAGTTCCAGGGGTACCCAGGGTACAAATAAACACTCACCCCAAATCTCCCCCTAACTGACCTTCAGGCTGGGCTCCCTTAGCTCATAACAAAGTTACAGATATATAGAAACATTGGGGTAACAGTCACCCTGCTATAGTTCCAGGGGTACCCAGGGTACAAACACTCACCCCAAATCTCACCCTAACTGGCCTTCAGACTGGGCCCCCTTAGCTCATAACAAGGTTACAGATATATAGAAATATTGGGGTAACAGTCACCCTGCTATAGTTCCAGGGGTACCCAGGGTACATAGAAGCACTTACCCAAAATCGCCTCCCAACTGGCCTTCAGACTGGGCCCCCTTAGTGCATAATAAAGTTACAGATATATAGAAAAATTGTGGTAGCAGTCACCCTATTATAGTTCCAGGGGTACCCAGGGCAAAAATAAACACTCACCCCAAATCTCAACCTAACTGGCCTTCAGGCTGGGCCCATTAGCTCATAAAAAGGTTATAGATATATAGAAACATTTGCTTTTTCAGCTATTGTTCCATAAATATCCAACACAGCAAATCAATGATCTTCAAGTTGGGAATCCAATTGTATCTAGAACAAAATCTATTTTTCCCAACACACCCTAACTAATTGTAAGACGGAGTAACCTGAGCCTCTGCTCTAAACCTCCCAAGAGGTGAAGCCTAACAGTCTGGGAACTAATGGCATGTAGTAAACAGAATATACACATCTGAATACTGGATCTTTGATTCAAACAACTGAACGTACATTAAAGGAGAAGGAAAGGATGGAGGCACTTGTGGGTGACAAATGTTAGGCACCCCAAAGTGATTGTATCTACTTACCTGAAACCCTGGGCCAGTGCTCCTATCAGCAGAAATCTGCACCGGCCTGGGGTTATACCAGTGAGCACCAGGGATCCTCTTCCATCTTCCTTTTTGTTCGTGCGCATGTGCAGTAGAACGAAAAGCCAAACTTTAACTAAAAAGTCGGCTATTTCATAGAAGAAACTGGACGGGGATCAATCCATGGTTCTCGATGGAAGAACTCCTGGCCGGTGCAGTTTTCTACTGATAGGAGCACCAGCCTGGGGTTTCTGTTAAGTCGATATAATCACTTGGGGGTGCCTAACATTTGGCACCCCCGCAAGCCTTTCCTTCTACTTTACACAGTACACATTAGGAAGTAACAACTTTAAACATTTCCTTGTGTTCTCTTTGGCTTATTTAGCAACCTATGCTTGACAAAAGGGCGTGACCCCGAAACGTTGCTCACTTCCGCATTAAACGTGCAAGGTGTTCCTTGCTTGCTACA
The DNA here is from genome assembly GCA_024363595.1 of Xenopus borealis. Taxonomy (NCBI): domain Eukaryota; kingdom Metazoa; phylum Chordata; class Amphibia; order Anura; family Pipidae; genus Xenopus; species Xenopus borealis. Next base: position 19,111,760 of record CM044439.1, on the reverse strand, counting down.
ACCTGTGTGCCTTGGATTTTCTCATCTTTATTTAGCAACCTAGCCACTGGAAATTCAAAGAACTGATTTGTGGCTTGATGGATGAACCCTGTATGACCTGCCAGGCAGATGACCACTTTATATGACCTGCCAGGCAGATGACCACTTTATATAAAGATTGGCCTATTTAGCTACCTAGCCACTGGAAATTCAATCTTTATATAAAGTGGTTATCCGCATGGCAGGTCATACTGGATTAAATCAGTTCAGTCTCCTGGTAATGAAGGGGATCAGGAAAATATACTTTTGATCCCCTTCATTACCAAGAGACTGAGCTCAGTTTGGTTGGTCTGAATCAACACAAATATTGGAACATATATCAGCACTTTTGAATCGAACTGTTGGATTACGCGAATACAATGGACCCACAAGACATATTCTTTATCGCTAATAAAGTTGCTGCTAAAAACTCAACACTTCAAAAAAGATGAAACTGGACTCCAGCTCTTTCACGCAAACCACATAAGAATGATGGGAAGTGTAGTCCTACAACAGGTGTTTTTCTTTACTGCAGAAGTTCTATAAAACAGGGTAAGGGGCATAGCAATGAAGCAGAGAAATCATTCATCTGTAAATAATTGAAGTGTAATGGGCTCTGCTGGGTTTAGTCCAAAAGACTGCTAGTCCTTATTTGGATATGTCCCAGACGCCGGCTTTTGTTAAGGGCATCTGTTATATTTATGGGATTATTATGGGAATGCTGGGAAGCTCTACAGCGCAGCTAATGCCAACTTCTAACTACTGTCAGGAATGGCATCAGGGGTGATGGAGAACATTGCTCTATTTCAAAAGTGAGCTTTAATGTGCTATACTGGGATATAAGAGAGGTTGGACTGCAATTCCCAATAGGATGCTCTGTGGAAAGCCCCCAAAATGCTGACAGCCCTGTATTTCTGTTATAGCCATCTGAGCTGATGGCTGAGGCTGAGCTGGCAGGGTGCAGTGTCGAGACTGGAGCCTGAGGAAGACTATTCACATCAACGTTTGTTTCCCTTAACACACTGTGAATCATTGCAAACCATGGGGATATTTTTAGAGCAGCTCAGGCATGACCGTATTTGTTTATTACAGGACCGGCCTTGCCAGGCAAGTCTTAGGATTCACGCACTGTTAACTGGGTGAACTAGTTCTCCGAGTACAGAACCAGGCAGCCATGGGCCATCTTTTACTCTCGTGCTTCTTCTGTGCCACAGCAGGGGAAGATGGGGTGTTTGCCTCCTGCATGGATCGTGCCATACAATTATCATTCCAATCAGGTTACAGCTCCAATTATTGCTGGGAACATTCAGGCATCTTTCAAATTGCAGCCATTAACTTGGAACAAGTGTGCCTATAAACCATACAGACTGGTTTCCTAATATCCAGCAACAAACAGGAGAGATAAGAGAGCCATGTTTTTTCTCCTTAATCTACAGCAAGAGAAATAAATATAATAATTTGTATGCTGTGCATATTTATTAACTAGTTGAAACTTCAGCCACCTCCATAGCAGGCAAATTTGAAGGTTGGGTTAATGGACTAATGGTTGGCTCACTGTGGCGGCCACTAAACAGCCATCAGACACTCTTAAAGGAGAAGGAAAGGCTAAAATTAAGTAAGCAGAAAGGTCTATATGAATACACTAGTAAACCCTCAAATTAATGTTGCTATAGTCCTCTGTCAAAAGTTAACACCACATTTGTTTCCTTCTGTTGTGTACACATGGGCTTCCTGCTTTCAGCTTAAAGGAGAATTCAACCCCTTTGTGCAAAAAAAAAAACCCTCCCCCGTGTCGGCGCATTTGCAGTAGATCCAAACTGGCAAATTCCTCCTACTGCTCATGCGCCACCAAACGCCAAAGAATACAGGAAGAAGAGCGATTGGGAGGAGATGGCTGCCGTGAACTCTGCTGGAGAGGACCTAGAAGGAGGGGTAAGTAACAAGTTAGGGACATTTACCCGGAGGGGGGGGGGGGGGGGAGGCCGAGGGAGGAGGGATGGGGACACAAAAGGGTTGAATTCTCCTTTAAACCACCAGGGCTACGGCTTGAGTATGCTCAGTTTTCCCCTCTCCTCCCTGCTGTAATCTGAGCCAAGAGCTACGAGTGAGCAGGGAGAGAGTCCGGCATGAAGTAATGTCACAGCAAGCCAATATGGCAGCTGCTATCCCAAACAAACAAAACAAATGGCATCTAGAGTGGTTTAATCAGGTATGGAAAAGCATTGTGGCTAATATATTGGCAATCAACTGTCTTCTCCTTTAACAAGCACTGCCAGTCGTCCCAGACCTGTGGTGCTCACATGAGAATGAGAACATGAATGTAGTTTGGGTAAACCAGTCATCTGCCTAGAATAACATTCCCTTCTCACAATTGATCAAACAACACACAGCAACTGAGCTCTAGAACTAAAGCTGGCCATAGAAGCAAATATGAAATCGAACAAACCTTAGTTTCGGACAAATTTCAGACCGTGTGTGGATTGTCCCGACATTTTCGTACCGCAGCAATTGGTCAGTTAATCAATCGGAAGGGTTAAAAGATATCTCTGCATATATTGCCGGACGATACAATGGGTGACTGTCACTACTATTTGTCGGATATAACTTGTACGATTCAATTAATGACCAGAACTCGGTCTAATTTGTTACTTTATATAATCTGAATGTTTAGTGGTAGGTTGGGAGATTGCAACAAAATCTGCATGTCTATAACCAGCTTTACTCTTAAAGTGCCACCACAACTGGCCTTTATGGGGTGGTTGCATCGGAGGTACCTGTATGGGGAGGCTGAAGTTGACATTAGCTTGTCACTAGGGGAACGCCATGTCTGATGTACCAGGCACACAACAGACAAATAAAAAACTGCAGCATGATACTGTAGAATACAGCCAACAGTACAGATTTGTGCTACTTACTGGATCAACCTGCCATATTATGACAGTTGTGTCTTTTGATCCAGTTGCTAGTTTAGTGCCATCGTTGGAGAACTTACAGAACCAAACCTCATTGCAATGCTCTGTCAGAACCTGCTGCGTGAAGCATGGAAACTGTTTCCTGAAATTAAAAATAAAATCGCATATAAACGACGCTGTTCCAATCAATTGCGGAAGCCTAAAAATCACAGTCTGACTGGACCTTTGCTTACCTGCTGCAGACATGATCTATAAGCAGCGACACAGAATCCAAGTTATTATCAAGTTTCGTGTTATGGTAGAGGCAGCGGTCTCGCTGTAATTCCACAGCTTGGCGCAGCAGGGTTTGCAAGCGTCGTGGGGGCAGCATAACTGATGGAGGCAAATAGGCTGCAAAAAGAAAACCGAGTAAATTAGACCCCATTTTCACCTTTGGGCTGCAAACACAAGACCTATGAGTGGTGATGCAGTACCAATAAAACCCACTTACTCTGAAGCTTATCCAGGAGTTTGGAGCGAGACGCAGTGCCTTTCCCTTCCCACTCCGCCTTTGCACGTAGGTCATCTGCATGGCTACACATTAAATACCTAGGGGAACACAAGATGAGAGATGAGAACAGGAAGCTGCCTGGAGATGGACATAAGCAAATTATATTTATTAATTTGCCCATCCATATAGTCCAAAAGTATAGAACTGCCTGAAGCCTAAATGTTACAGCTTATATAAAATAGACTATATATGCCATTGGAACAATATTGAAATTGTTGTCTTTTGCTCTTGCAAAGTCAAATCCATGTGCAAGGTATTCTGGGAATTGTAATATTGCCTACTACTCTTGACTACTGCTACATTTGCAACAAAACCCTACTTCCTGCTTTACAGCTCTCTTGGTTTCTCCTGATTGGTGTAACCAATCAGTGACTTGGGGGTGGCACATGGGTCATAGCTTTTGAAGCGGAGCTGCATCTGCGGATCAATTGTAAACTCACTGAACAGTTATGTCCCATGTGGGCCACCTTAAAGTCACCGACTAACTCAGAGTTGGCCATACACCGGCAGATAAAGCTACCGAAACTGGTAGTTTAGACTAATTTCACAGCTTATCTGCCCATGTACGGGGGGCTTACCGATTGAGAACCGACCACGATATTGATCGGGAAGGTTTGATTTTCTCCTGACTGACCCGTCGGAGCCCATTGCCCTGGTCGATGTCGCCAAACAAGCAGATCTTTGTGTCTATGGCCAGCTTAAAGGGATATGGTCATGGGAAAAAAATTTTTATATTTCATTTTGAAATCTGACATGGGACAGGTAACCAGATCACAGCTCCCTAACACAAGATAACAGCTGCCTGGTAGATCTAAGAAAGACACTCAATAGTAAAACCCATGTCCCACTGCATTCCACTCAGTTACATTGAGAAGGAAAAACAACAGCTTGCCAGAAAGCAGTTCCCTCCTAATGTGCTGGCACAAGTCACATGACACGGGGCAGCTGGGGAATGACAAAATGTCTACCTCCATGTCAGATTTCAAAATTGAATATAAAAAAAAAAAAAATCTGTTTGCTCTTTTTAGAAATGTATTTCAGCGCAGAAGTCTAAAAGAGTAAGACTATTAACTGATGCGTTTTGAAAAAAACATGTTTTCCCATGACAGTATCCCTTTAAGAGAGCTGAAAAGCAGGAAGTAGTGTTATGTTACTCCAGCCGTTACACATTAAAATTTTGCTTAATTAACTATAGGCACAGCCTATATATTTATCCAGTTTTTATTTTCACACACTGAACTGTACCTTTAAAGGAGAAATAAAGGCTTCTCTTCTCTCTCTATGTGAACAAGTACAGTAATAGGTAGTCCCTGCCCAGCGACCTCCCTCCTGTACTTAGGTTTTAAAAAGGCACTTGTTCTCTTTAATAGAGATACCTATATAACATACAGCATGTAAAAAAAAACTCAGAGGCAGTTCCAACAGCTGTAGGGTTGCGAGTAACAACTCTGCTGGAGGGCTGACATAACAAAGGCAGCTGGAAGCAACTGGACACAATACAAAGCAGTGACGCTGCCCAGTAAGAAGCAAACATCCTTTGGCAGGTCAGTAACAGGATCTGGGAGTGTGCTGGGCAAGCCAGTGCCCTGTGCCAGATTCCACAGCTTTGTACAGAGGTTTCCTGTAATTGGAGGTGGAGATGATGCGGCTTTCCCCTTCTTCCCATGGTTTTTTCCAGTTGCACAGCTGGTACACGCAAAGAAGGAGACATTTGGAAAGTCATGCCTGGATCAAAGGGACCCCCCCATTTCCCCTTCTTACCCACTGAGGACGTGAATCCTTTCCGTATTATATTTCAGTGGCGTGAGCTCGCAGCGCAACACTTGAAGGGCTTCCAGGACCTTCCCGTCCTCCAAGTATTCCAGGTACTTCTGCTGCAGCAGCAAAAACTTCATTCTCTGTCGGATAAGAAAGGAGTGCGGGTAAATATCAACACCGGCGTGTGGGCACGGAACACACACTTACACAGTAGCTGCACAACCTAAAGTGCCACGGTGGAAATCCTATGCAACAGGACAGTGTGGCTGACGAAGAACCTGAATGCAGCCATAAAGTTTATTTTATTTTTAATAAATTGTTTAATTGTTTCCGGTTATTTATATATCGTCTCAAAGCTTTACAGACATTAAACATCATTCCCACCAGTCCCTGCCCCGAGAAGACCTTACAGTCTAAAGTGCTCATCACATGATGTGTAGGAGGGAAACTAGAATACCAGGAGGAAACCAACGCAGACACAGGAAGAATATACAAACTTGCAGATAGTGCCCTGGCTGGAATTGAACTCAGGAACCCAGCGGTGCAAGGCAGAAGTGGAAACCATCTGTATGGGCACATATACAGTCTCAGCCCATCATCTCCCAAATAAGCCCAGCTGGGGAACATCTGGCATAACAAGCAATCCATTCTGGTGTGATCAGAACAGGCTGGAATTCAGGGCCAGGTCCAACAAGAGAAACCCAACATGTTGTACTTATAAAATATCTCTAGGGCTTTGTACCAGGCAATGAAAACCTAAGACGATAAAAGGGGATGCAAACCAAAACATTTTCAAGAATGAAAAATTCCTACGTGCTGCAAGTGGGATCTGAGGTTCAATTCCAAAAAGAATGGAGGACTTACCACTTATTCTGCTGCTGTCTAATAAAATATCCATACTCCAAACTATGAATGAACAGAGCTATCCTCTTGCCTGATATAGGGTCATTTGACTGTATGGATATTTCACTTTGTTCTTGAGCTCATTAGCACAATTATTGGAACAAGTACAAGAAGGATTGGGGGCTGCAAAGAAGGCGAGGGCCCCAAAATCCCCAGTTTGAAGAACAGCAGAGTACGAAGGGATCCCAGTTCCTTGCTGTCCCGATATTTCTAGCACAGGGTTTAGTTTCCCTTCAATGGGAAAGGTGGAAGTGATAACGGAATATTGAGAAGCACAATGGAAAGAGGGGGGTCACTGCATTTGCATGATAACCAGGCAATATATAGGATTTGTCTGATTCCATTCTAAGCGAATGCTACAAGGTGCTTGTTTACCTTTGAGTTAACTTTTAGTATTTGCAATTGGTTTTCATTTTTTTTTTTTTATTACTTGTGGTTTTTGAGTTGTTTAGCTTTTTATTCAGCAGCTCTACAGTTTACAATTTCAGCAATCTGGTTGCTAGGGTCCAAATTACCCTACCAACCGTTTGAATAAGAGACTGGGATATGAACAGAACAGGACCTGAAGAGAAAGATTAGTAATCAAAAGTAGAAATATTAATAAATGTGTAGGCTTACAGAGCATGTGGTTTTTTTTTAGATGGGGACAGTGAACCCCATTTGAAAGCAAGAAGAATCATTAGAAGGCAAATAATTTAAAAACTATAAAAAAAAAAAAATGAAGGCCAGTTTGCAGTTTCAGACATCTGGTTGCTAGGGCCCAAATTACCCTAGCAACCATGCATTTGTTTGAATAAGAGACTGGAATATGAATAGGAGAGGCCTGCATTGAAAGAATAGTAATACAAAGTACATTTGTAGCTTTAGAGGTGGTTCTGTTTTTTTAGATGGGGTCAGTGACCTCCATCTGTAAGCAGAAGAGAGTCAGAAGAAAAAGGCAAATAATTCTATAAATTTTCTAAATAAAAACTATATAAAAAAAACAATGAAGACCAGTGGAAAGGTTGCTTAGAATTAGTCATATTAGGGTTAAGTCATTATAGATTTATATTTATACGTGGGAGTTGCCATATGGTGTCCCTCCGGCAGCACAGTAAAAGGCCGTCTCTCCAGCGCAAATAAATACTCTCCATTCCTCCTGCTGCTCTTTCAGGAGATTAATATGGGCTCCATGTACTGCTAAAATAGCTTTGTGCCATTGCGGGAGGAATGTGCTTCCCAATGTGCCATGTATCTATGCTCGGAGGCTGCTGCAAGGTCAAACCACACAGCTCATATTGCTGCCCCGCCAGCCTCATACCAGCCTGCTTAGGGTCAACTAAAGGCAAAGTAAAGCTTAACTACTCATAAAGAAACAGAGGTTTTTTATGGTAGGGGTTGAATTCTCCTTTTAGGCTTGTGACACACGGGCAAATCCTGGGTTCCTGTGCCATTTGTCATTTTCTGAAGTCACCTGTTTCCTCGTGAGGCAACTTCAGAAAACAAATCGCTGTGAGTGCCATACTGCTGCCAACTTTTCATTCAAGTCAGTGGTATAGCACGGGAAGGCAGTTTGGGGAGATAGTCGCTTGGCAACTAATCGTCTCTTCTTTTGGGCGACAATCTCCTCAAATCTGCCCATGTGCCCCAAGCCTAAAGGAGACGGAAAGCTACCTAAACAGTTTATTTGCCAATAGATTAACCGGAATAGTGCAAGCTATAAAACTATATTTATTCTATAGAATGATTTGCCATAGCTGAGCTCTATAAGTTCTCGGTTTGTTTAGGATAGCAGCTGCCATATTAGCTTGGTGTGACATCACTTCCTGGCCGAGTCTCTCCCTGCTCACTTATAGCTCTGGGCTCAGATTACAGCAGGGAGGGGAGCAAACTGAGCATGCTCAAGCCCTAGCCCTGTAGGTTTAAGCTGAAGGCAGGAAGTTTGATACAGAAGCCCATGTGTACACAATAGAAAGAAATGCTGTGTTTCTTTTGACAGAGGTCCCATAGCAGCATTACTTTGAGGGTTTACTGGTGTATTTATTTATTTACCTTTCTGATAAAGCTTACTTAGGCTCAGGCCAATGGGAAGATTCGTCGCCTGGCGACTAATCGCCCAAAACCGCTTCCCCCTGCCTTCCAGCGGCTTAAATGAACTATCGCCTGCGCCTATTCACACGTGGTGCTGTGCTTTCCCGAAATCGCTCGAAATTGCCTAAGGAGGCAACTTTGAGCGACTTCGGAAAAGCCAGCGCTGCATGTGAATAGGCGCAGGCGATTATTCATTAAAGCAGCTGGAAGGCAGGGGGAAGCGGTTTGGGTAGATTTGTCGCCCAAAGAAGAGACGATTAGTCACCAGGCGACAAATCTCCCCGAATCTTCCTGTCTGGCCTAACCCTTAATGTTAGCCTTTCCTTCTCCTTTAATCCCGTGGCTATCAGTCTGCATTCACAGGCAACATCTGAAGATCAAATGGGTTTTAAAGTCCAAACATAATTGTTGCTGTATACTCCCTCTCCCAGGCCCTTCCCCCTGATCTTGTTTGTGTCTTGGACCATGACATGGAATATTTGAGTCGGAAGCAAGAAATATTTTTGCAAGAACACTGCCGTTCCTTACAGCCAAAACGTGTTCTGCTCTCGGATAACAGACTGCCAGATCTCCAGGGTGTAAATACCTTCAATAAATCCCTAAAATAGAACTAATCCACTGAATCCAATCAAAATCAGTCTCTCTAGTAGGAATAGGCTCTGAGTATCTGTGCTAGAAGTAAAAAAACTGCCTTTTCATACCTTATTTACCCTCAAAACTGAAAGTTGCTGCTGGTCTCCTAGTGTAAGGCTAACACATCACTACCCAGATATCACTAGGTGAACAGCACACAAATGGAGTCCCATTATAACCAGTAGATAACACAGCAACTATTCCAATGCAAGCACTTAAAGCACTTATTAGAAATAATTTATTCTACAATATAAAATTTAATTCCTGAACCATTTATAATGTTGGTGTGTAGGTGCATCTCAGGTCATTTTGCCTGGTAATGTGTTTTGAAAAAGAGCCAGCACTTTAGGATGGAACTGCTTTCTGGCAGGCTGTTTCTCCTACTCAAT
>CM044439.1:19066862-19077547 GCA_024363595.1 Xenopus borealis | reverse complement strand
GGGCCATCACCCGACTGCCAGGGAACTAGGGCCATCAGCCGACTGCCAGGGAACGAGGGCCATCAGCCGACTGCTAGGGAAGTAGTGTCATCAACCAACTTCCAGGCAATTAGTGTCAGCAACCAACTACCAGGGGACTAATGCAATAAGCCGACTGCCAGGGAGCTATGCCATCAGCCAACTGCCAGGGAACTAGTGCCATCAGCCCGCCTGCCAGGGAACAGTTGGTCTGTACACTGACTGGTGAGTGGCACACAAGGGCATTGTTATTGCTGCTGGTACAAGAGAGGTGCCATTGTTAGAGTTACTGTGTGTGGCACCAAAGAAGGACACACAATGCTGATCCCAGTGTTACTGCTGCTGCTGGTTGGAGCCATAAGTAGCCAGGGTCATGTTTGTTGTCCCTTTTGGTAGCTTTTGAGAAAGTGGCTGGTAGCCACGAAATGCATCAAGCATGTTGTATTGAGATATCTTCAAAAGATCTCCATATTTTACATGGGATCAATAAAGAATTGCTTTTAATGAAATTGGCCCTGCTGGTGCTCACCGATGTGAGGGGTGATTCTGTAAATGGAGCAAGTCTTTCTGCCTGACATAGAAGCACCTTAATGGGAACAATTACTGTATCTCTTCAGTTAAACTGCAGTTCCCAGCATTCTCTGCCAGCCTTTCCTGGGAGCTGTTGCTTCCAGCTGAACATCCCTATATATTAAAGTGTGGCTGGCAGATGGGAGGAGTCTGTGAGGTTGAGTGACAGGCAGGCTGCTGAGGTGGGGGGGGGTGGTATCAGCTGAGAAGGTAATTGCAGCCGGGAGTCTGACAGACGGGTGGGAACAGATGTATAATGAGGGGTCAAGGGAATACAAGTGCCAGAGTGGAGAATAATGAGAGAAAAAGGAGAGTGGGCGAGGGGTCTGACGAGGGCCCGTGAATTGCGGGTGGGAGGGGAAATGGGATGAGTGACATGCTGGGGGTGGAGAGAATGGAAACAAATGTGACTCATGATACCAGGTAAGTGTAGGTAATGTAGGGGCAATGCAAAGCCACAAAAAAGGCCACACCCCCTCCTTAACAGCTGGGGGGGGGGGGGCACAAGGCACAATATCCTGTGTTAATAATAAACCAACCCGAAACTGCCTACTAATTGTTCAGCTGCAACTCTCAGAATTCTATTTCCAGCAACAGGGCTCGTCATGAGCTAGTGAGTGAATTGAAATGGCTGTGCTTTGTGGGGTTCACAGGCAGCGTTGCTGAGCCCCCCAGGGACATAAGGGAAATCAGCTGAGAGGACAGAGACATAGTTCTGGATTAGGCCACAGAGTTAGCGGCAAAAGCCTGATGTGCTCCTCACCCAATGTCCAATCCTGCTGACTTAAATCAGGTGGATCCCTAACCACATATATACCACACATATAACCACATTGTGGTGATCATTTAGCCTATAAAGTTCCATTGCTACACCCCTGCATTTAGTGTAGCACCCTATGGCATTCAGGAACTCCCCAGCATTTAATGTAGAACCCTATGGCATATAGGAGCTCACCTGTATTTAGGGTTGCCACCTGACCAGTATTTTACCGGCCTGGCCGGTATTTTTGATTGCATTGCATTTGATGTAGCACCCTATGGCACACAGGAACTCATCTGCATTACATGTAGTACCCTATGGTATATAGGAGCTCATCTGCATTTAATGTAGCACCCTATGGCACACAGGAGCTCCCCTGCATTTGATGTAGCACCCTATGGCACACAGGAGCTCCCCTGCATTACATGTAGTACCCTATGGCACACAGGAGCTCCTCTGCATTTAATGTAGCACCCTATGACATACAGGAGCTACAGGTCTAATAAACCAGTAAAATTGCTCTACAGCTTGTATCCAATCATTTAGCAGAGTCTGTCATTCTGTCTGTAAACAGAGGACAACATGAATGACATGCCAGTCTCACATAGCACCTTCCCGGGCTAACAGCTTATGTTAAACAGCAGAAGGCAGGTCCGGACTGAGAATTAAAATATTCCCTGGCATTTCAGGTACACAGAGACCCAATCAGCCCACATAGAGGCCCAAACAGCCCCCACCAGCCCACTAAATACTGACTTTCTATGGCACCTTATAGCAGCCCCTCTGGCATTTGCCAGAACCCACAGATTGCCAGTCCGGGCCTGGCAGAAGGTATGTGTTTGCCAAAGGCCATGTCTGTGCAATCTCTGTCTGGGAACCAACCCCAGTTGGACCTGGCCAGAGGCCCAAAACACTCTTGGAAGTTAATCTCCCAAAGACTGTGGGAAGATTCAAGGGAGGACATAACAAGGACCCACAGCAGTGCATTGTCCCTCCACAGAGGCCTGTTGGTCCTGGAGCCCAGTGCAAATACCCTGTGTATCTTCTGTTAAACGTTACCTTACATATTGAGGAAATGATTAGGGCCCCAGAGAACTTTTTTGCTGTTGCATGGGAGTTGTAGTTTAACAGCATGTGTTTTCCTACAGGTGGGAACCCTCGCACTCTTGTTTGCAGTCTGACAGTTACCTGATCTGACCAAGTTATTGGGAAGCCTCTTATCTGGACACAGATGATAATAATAAAGGGTATGGATGTGATTTGGATTTAAGTAATCTATTCGTATGTTATAGAATTACTAATTCGAAGCAACTTTTCAATTGGTCTTCATTTTTTCTTTCTTATATTTTTTTTTTATCATTTGCCTTCTTCTTCTTCTGACTCTTTCAGACTTAAATGGAGGTCACTGTCCCCATCTAAAAAACAAATGATCTAGGCTATACGTGTATAGTTATTGCTACTTTTTATTACTCCTCTTTCTATTCAGAACATCTCCTTTTCATTCTTCCACTCTCTCGTTCAAATCAGTACATGGTTACTATGGTACTTCGGTTGCTAGAAACCAGATTGCTGAAATTACAAACTAGAGAGCTGTTGAATTAAAAGCTAAATAACTGAAAAACCACAAATTAAAAAAAATGCAAGCCATCTACATCATACTAACAGTTAAAGGGAAACTGTCATGGGAAAACTGTTTTTTTTTTTTTTTTTTTAAACACATCAGTTAATAGTGCTGCTCCAGCAGAATTCTGCAATGAAATCCATTTTTCAAAAGAGCAAACTGATTTTTTTTTTATATTCAGTTTTGAAATCTGACATGGGGCTAGACATATTTCCCAGCTGACCCCAGTCATGTGACTTGTGCTCTGATATAAGCTGGCCATAGACGCAAAGATCTGATCGTACGCATCCTCGATTTGTACTATTTTTGGATCGTTTTTGGAGTGTCCCGACATTTTTCTTGCCATGGCGATTGGTCATTCAGTAGATTGGACAGGTTTACAGAATTCTGTTGGCTGCCGATCATATCCCTGCATGTATTGCTGATGTGACGATTTCCAGTGGGAGACTGTCACCAGCTTTTGTCGGACATAAACTTTCATACGATTGCTGTCAGGGCAGAACATCGGCTGATATGTTCTTTTACAACTTTATTTGATCTGAATGGTTAGTGGCAGGTCGCCGGGCCAGGCCCCCCTCTTCTGATGTCCTGGGCCTAATCAATCAAATCAATTTGCGGCGCCTCCCCCTTTGTGTCTGCACGCTGCAGGCTGCTCATGTGCGCCATGAGGCTTTGGCTGGGCATATGCGCATCACAGCTCCGTTCAGACAGCAGTGACGGAGTAGTGGGGCCAGGGGGTCTGGACAGGGGCCCTGGACAGCAGTCCCCCCCCCCAGTCTAAACCCTGGCAGGTCGGGAGTTGAGGACGTACGATCGTGTGTCCGATATTGAAGGTAAATCTTTGCATCTATGGCCAACTTTACTGCTGTACTGCAAGTTGGAGTGATATCACCCCCTCCCTCCCAGCAGCCTTACAACAGAGCAATGGGAGGGTAACCAGATAACCGCTCCCTAACACAAGATAACAGCTGCCTGGTAGATCTAAGAACAGCACTCAATAGTAAAACACATTCAGTTACATTGAGAAGGAAAAAAAACAGCCTGCCAGAAAACAGTTCACTCCTAAAGTGCTGGCACAAGTAACATGACTGGGGGAAGCTGGGAAACTGACAATATGTCTATCCCCATGTCAGATTTCAAAACTGAATATTAAAAAATCTGTTTGCTCTTTTGAGAAATGTATTTCAGTGAAGAAGTCTGCTGGAGCAGCACTATTAACTGATGCGTTTTGAAAAAAAACATGTTTTCCCATGACAGTATCCCTTTAATTCAAAGGTGAACCTTTAAACCTTTATGGAGAACGGTAGTGATAAAAATGTAGGTGGTGCCCCCTTGTGCTGAGGGTTCAATGCCACTGTCTAGGGAAATGCTTGTGTGTGTTGTGTATTTAATGCTCTTAGCTAAGTGAATTAACAAAGAACAACACACTGGCCATTCACAGTGCCTTACACTGGCACCTATCTGCCCTCACAGTGTAGAGTATGGGCACGGCTTCTATCTGCAGGCCTCATGCCACTGGTACAATGGGCACAGGCCGCATTATAAATCAAAGGGCCTGTGCAACATTATTGGGGGCCCTCACCCCCAAGCCCCGCCCCAGATTGTTAGGGGCCCTTATAAGTTAAACAAAACTGTGGTGCCAGGGTCCCCCTTAATTTTTTTTTTTTAAGTTGGTGGTAGGGGCCTATAGAGTATTAAAATAATACATTGGTGGCAAGGGATTTAATAAAAATACATTGATGTTCGGTAAAACTGAACTCGTAGCTTCAGGACTTTAACTTTGCTCCTTTTATGGCTTCTGGTCTTTTCGAGGCTTCAGGATTTCAAGTTTGTTTCCTTTCATGACTTTGGGTCTTTCCGCCCCTTCAGGACTTCAACTTCGGCTCTTTTCGTGACTTTGGGTCTTTTCGCGGCTTCAGGAATTCAAGTTCGGCTCCTTTCGTGACTTCGGGGTCTTTTCGCAGCTTCGGGACTTCAACTTTGTTCCTTTCATGGCTTCTGGTCTTGGATTTCAAGTTTGTTTCCTTTCACAACTTTGGGTCTTTCCGCCACTTCAGGACTTCAACTTTGGGTCTTTTTGTGGCTTCGGGTCTTTTCGCGGCTTCAGGACTTCAAGTTCAGCTCCTTTCGGGAATGTGGGTCTTTTCGCAGAATTGGGACTTCAACTTCACTCCTTTCGTGCCTTCTGGTCTTTTTGCAGCTTCAGGACTTCAATTTCGGTTGCTTTCGTAATTTCTGGTCTTTTTGCAGCTTCAGGACTACAACCTTGTCTCTTCAGGGGTTCGGAACTACGGCAGATACGGCTCGGCTTTGGCACTGTCAAGGGGGGCCTGGCTAATTAGAAAAGTGCAGTACAGTTGGGCCCCCCTTTAGGCCCGGGCCTGGTACAGCAGTACACCGTGTGCCCCCTGATGGTGGCCCTGGGCACAAGTGACCCTACAGAGACCATTGTCTGACCCAAGCATACAATTATGCTGGTGATATGAGTATGGTAGAGAACATGTTAGTGCAGCTTTGGGTGGGGCAATGGTTTGGCACTGGCTCTGTAAGTCGATACCAGTCTGTATGTAGATTCATCCTCATCCCAGTACTGTTCCGTTTAATCCTTTCTGTAATGCAAACAGAACCAGCCTTCTGCTGCTGCTCAGTGATATGAAGAGAGACCGGAGGGGATAGGAATGGCCCATTCACTCAGCTCACCTGCCAACCAAACACTGATCTGCAGTTGGGAAGGCAATGGGGGGAGAGCAGAAAGTGGGACTCAGTAGGAGATTAAGCAGGGTAGGTGGTGGATGTGAGAACAAAAATTAATTGGTGCATAAAGCCAGTTTAGGCATTACCACAGTGGATATGGATTGAATAGTTAAAGCAAAAAAATATAATGCAGAGAAGCAGGCCCGGACTGGCAATCTGTGGGTTTGGGCAAATGCCCGATGGGCTGCTTGCTTTAAAATGTAAATGAACTGCTCACCTAAAAAAATCCAAATTTGGAATGTCTTTAATATGTAAATGAGCCAATCACTTTAGAAATGTAAATAAGCTGTCCATAATAGCCAGTCACAGCTAAGCCGATGCTTGCCTTTGTTGGTACTCATACCTGTACTGTAATATGGGAGGAACCAGGAATTCTGTCCAACTTCAGTTAGTAATATTAGAGTTGCTTGCTATATACCCAATCCCTTATGCTTATGATAGGTATGTTGGCAACAGGAGGATCCATGCTCAGAACAATCACTTCAGCCTGTATATGGAACACTGTGATATGTAGCATTAATTGCATGAGACAGACTAGTCTATTATAGTATGTCACACTTTGGCCCTGTGATACATATGGTAATTAAAGTGCATGGTCTAGCTGAGAATTTAGAATATACTGTTAAGTATAGTGTTAAGTATAGGGCTACTAATCCATCTGATAGAATAGTTGTGATAGAAACAAGGGGGGAGATATTTGTTGCAAGGACCAGTTCCAGCACATAGGGTGTATAATATTGCTGGGGATTATATGGTAATGGACTCTTAAAATATCTATTCATAAACACTAGTTCTAGTTAAAGGGATCCTGTCATGGGAAAAAAAATGTTTTCAAAATGTATCAGTTTATAGTGCTGTTCCAGAAGAATTCTGCATTGAAATCCATTTTTCAAAAGAGCAAACAGATTTTTTTATATTTCATTTTGAAATCTGACATGGGGCTAGACATATTGTCAATTTCCCAGCTGCCCCAAGTCATGTGACTTGTGCTCTGATAAGCTTCAATCACTCTTTACTGCTGTACTGCAAGTTGGAGTGAAATCACCCCCTCCCTTAACCCCCCACCCAGCAGCCTAACAAAAGAACAATGGGAAGGTAACCAGATAACAGCTCCCTAACACAAGATAACAGCTGCCTGGTAGATCTAAGAACAGCACTCAATAGTAAAACCCATGTCCTACTGCGTACTATTCAGTTACATTGAGAAGGAAAAACAACAGCCTGCCAGAAAGCAGTTCCCTCCTGAAGTGCTGGCACAAGTCACATGACTGGGGCAGCTGGGAAATTGACAAAATGGCTAGCCCCATGTCAGATTTCAAAACTGAATATAAAAAAATCTGTTTGCTCTTTTGAGAAATGGATTTCAGTGAAGAAGTCAATTGGAGCAGCACTATTAACTGATGCATTTAAAAAAAAAACATGTTTTCCCATGACAGTTTCCCTTTAACCTTGTGGTTGGAAATATATATCATGCTTTTCATGTGCGTGAATACATGGGCTGCTTTGATACTTTTGCCAGGGCTGCTTTTTCCTCCCAGTCCGGCCCTGTAGAGAAGCCTTTACCTACCATGTCCCAAATAAATGGTTTTGTACTTTTAACTATCCTTGGTTGACTTTTTGGAGGAACTTTTTTCCTGGGTGGTGGATATGACAGTACACAGGATAGAGTGGAGAGGGATTGGCTGAGCAAATGCAAAGAGTTTCAGTCTCACATGGAGACCTTTCTCAAGGAGAGATAGGTCTCCATGTGAGACCGAAACGTCAGATAAACATACCATTTGTCGTGAAATAAATCACTGCTTCACAACAATAGAGTGTGCTGATCCTGCTTCTACATATATATATATATATGTATGTGTATAAAATCTACAGTCTGGTTATTTCCCTATGGGACCAGACTGTAAATTATATCTTTATAAATGGCGTGTTCTGACGTCAGAACGCGCCATTTATAACAGGGGTCCTCCACCACCAAATTTGATGTTGTGTGTCCGAATTTGATGTCGCTCATCTGAATTTGACACCACGCAACCACATGGACGCTGACCCCTCTGACCCCCTTCCCAACATTTCACTGTAGATTATAATGCATAATGTTCCCCTTCTGAAATTTATAAAGATATCAGAAGTCGGGGGTACATTATCCCCTATATAAATCACTCATGTTAGAAACATTTCCCAGCAACTGTCCCCGACTAACTGGAAATCATTGTCTAGTTTTATCAGCCACAATCTTCATTCATATTTTATTCCTCGTTTCTGCCTCCAGATTGCAAGCTCTTCGGGGAAAGAGTCTCATTTCGACCGTACTATAATGATAGTTCCAAGTGAGTGTATTTACCCTTTGCTGAATGCAGCGAGTGAGTGTGGGGCATAGATACAGAGAACATGGAATTGGCTGCCAGAGGGTTTAGGTAGCAGAATGAGACTCCCGGAGAGATAGCAGTTTATCTACTGCTGCAGTTCCTTGGTTGGAATTGTGCGAGTATAGATACCCCTCCTTCCTTACTACAGGCATTTATATATATCATTATATGTATATTGTATGTAGGAAATATCATGCACTCATGTCCAAGCTTTAGAAGCTCTCTGTTTGTTTAGGATAGCAGCTGCCATATTAGCTGGGTGTGACATCACTTCCTGTCTTTCAGCTCACTTATAGCTTTGGGCTCAGATTACAGCAGAGAAGGGGGGGGGGGGAGAGGAGCAAATTGAGCATGCTCACATCCGGGGCAAGGAGGTTTAAGCTGAAGACAGAAGTCCATGCAGTGTTTCTTTTGAAGAGGACTCAGAGCAGCATTACTTTGAGGATTTACTGGTATATATAGGTGGACTTTTCTGATAAGGCTTACTTAGTTTTAACCTTTCATTCTCCTTTAATACATTGAATTGCCAGTGTAAGTGGTCACAGAGACAAGCCACGGTTAAAAGGGGTTGTTCAACTTGGCGCTAACTGTTCATCTGATGCCCAGAATGATATTCTACGACTCTACAATGTTTTCATTTTTTTTATTATTTGTGGTTTTGGAGTTATTTAGCTTTTTATTAAATAACTGTCCAGTTTGTAATTTCAGCAACCTGGTTCATAGGGTCCAAGTTACCAAGTTATGGCAAAGTTAGAAGTAGCTTTCAAAGCTAATATTATAATAGGTGTAATTTCCGGTGTCAGTATCTCTTTAAAGGAGAAGTTAAGCTACCAAAGCTGTTAATTGCCAACAGATTAGTCAAAATAGTGCAAGCTATAACACTATATTTATTCTGCAGAATGCGTTACCATACCTGAGTAAACAGCTCTAGAAGCCCTCTCTGTTTGTTTTGGATAGAAGCTGCCATATTAGCTTGGCATGCCATCAGTTCCTGCCTCAGTCTCTCACTGCTCACTCATAGCACTGGGCTCGGATTACAGCAGGGAGGGGGAGAGGGAGAGAGAAGCAAACTGAGCATGCTCAAGCCCTAGCCCTGGAGGTTTAAGGTGAAAACAGGAAGTCTGATACAGAAGCCCATGTGTACACAATAGAAGGAAATGCTGTGTTTCTTTTGACAGAGGACTCAGAGCAGCATTACTTTGAGGGTTTACTGGTGTATTTATAGACCTTTCTGATAAAGCTTACTTACTTTTAGCCTTTACTTCTACTTTGAAGGAGAACCAAACCTGTAAGGAAAAAAAACCCTCCCCTGTGTAGACCCACCTCCCTCCCCCAGCCTACCCCCCCCCCCCCCCCCCCACGCAAATGGCCCTAATTTTTTTCATCATTTTTGTCTTCGGTCTACTTCATAAGTAGACCAGTGTTTTCGGAAAAAGTCACAAAAATTTCCAGAAATTCTTTTTTTTTTAATTTTCGTGACTTTCAGCACCAAAATTTACAAAGAAAGAAGATGGCACCCATGAACTCCCATGGCACTCCCGGGGGAGGGGGGTAGGCTGGGTGGAGGGGCGTCTACATGGGGAGGGGAGTGACATTTTTCCTTACAGGTTTGGTTCTGCTTTAAGGACTGGGCACTGGAATCAGTGGGAGTTATTTATCAACACTGGAAAAATTTGCCCAATGCCAGTAACCCATGGCAACTAATCAAATTGCTGCATTCATTGTTCTACTTCCAGATGGTTTTAAAAAGCTAATCAATAATCAAAGCTAATCAATTGGTTGCTACAGGTAACTGCCCATGGGCAAATCTGCCCAGCATTGATAAATGAGCCCCAGTGTATTAATAATGGGTCTTATTAATGGTATAGACAGTGGGGGTACAGTGTCAGTATGGACAGTGTGTGCTGGGGTCTTTGTAGCAGTGCCCAGAAAAAAGGCCCATTTGCTAAAATGACAAATTACGCTACATTTATTCAACTTTTTTCCAATCTAAGCCTGGGACTCAACCCAAACCCAGATTTAGAATTCCGAAACTTTTTTTTTTTTATAATTGCTATAACCTATCATAGCAAGACATCACTTTAAGGTGGGGGATCATGGGGACTCACCCCATGGGAACCACATTTTGGGTCTTGACTCACTGGTTAAGAATCACTGGTATGATGTGTTTTTCTGCATCAGGACAGTAAGCCAGCTATTGAAATGGGTCAATAAAACAAAGTAAATTTTATACCTAGTGCCCCATCACTGACATTACCCTCCTAATACTTAAATTCTAATACTTAACCAGCTTTTCAGGTTCTTACACATAATCTATTATACTAACACTAGAGGGCGCCAGTCACTGTTTAAAGAATCCAGCATTAGCCCGTGTGTTCTGAGCCAAAAATGGTATTTGAAAGGTATTTGTAGCTGTAAATGAAGGGAAAGTATATTGTGTTCTGGAAATAAAACATATGTCCTGAGTGGCACTTGCATGCAGGGAATAACTGGGCAACTGTCAACTGAAACCACACGATAGCAGGAATGATCATGTGCAGGCAAAGGGCTCGAATTAATTATTGAAGTCAGACCATCTCACCTAATTATATATATA
>CM044439.1:19023201-19061214 GCA_024363595.1 Xenopus borealis | reverse complement strand
ATTCGACTCATGGAAGAAATGCCCCTGACACATAATGAGCTCAGGTGGACTCATGGAAGAAATGCCCCTGACACATAATGAGCTCAACTCATGGAAGAAATGCCCCCGACGTTCATCTCTACTCATGGAAGAAATGCCCCCAACACATAATGAGCTCAACTTGACTCATGGAAGAAATGCCCCCCAGCACATAATGAGCTCAACTCATGGAAGAAATGCCCCCAACACATAATGAGCTCAACTTGACTTGGAAGAAATTCTCTGACACATAATTAGCTTGACATGGAAGAAATGCCCCGACACATAAAGAGCTCGACTTGAATCGGAAGAAATGCCCCTGCTATGGGCACCGCCCCCCTGGACTTCCCAGAGAGGAACGTCTGTTCTTACATTAATTACCGTTGTTATAAAACTGCTTCTTAGAACAAAGTCAATTTGATTGATTGTGTTTGATGAGGTTTAGTTTAATCCAACACTTTCCTTCCCAGTAGGAGCCAATGGGGAGGATTCATGTTCTTCCCCACATCTTATATCTCTCCATTCAGGGGCAAAAAATAACCCCTGCTTTGTGACAATGCTTGTTCTGCCGTAATGTTAGAGTGTAAGCTCATAGGGGCATGGATGTTCTTCTCTGCTGATTTATCTATGGCACCTGCTCTTATTATTGCACCAATAACCTTGTCTCTGTTAAATATATAATTAGAGTTGGGCATTTGTTACCACGTTCCGCATACAACTATATTTACCTACATGCAGCTAAGCAATTCTTTCTTTCTAAAATCTAGCAAGTAATGAATCAGACCTCCATTCAGTGATAGGAAAGGAGAAACACGGCTGTATGTGACTCCCAAAGCAATAAGAGGAGAGACAAATTCTGCCAATTCAGGCAAAGTGACTCAACACTTTTGCGCCATAGACATTGCAAAATAAAATGACTCTGCAGTTGTATGATGTATGGAAAATGCTAAATTGCTGTACCGATTGTACCAAGTCGGAATTTATTCGCTCATTAGGACTACCCTTTGCATCTTTTGTCTCAGATTTCTGGAGACTTGGTGGGTAACGTCTTGTCCATAAAGAAACAATTCACCTTTAAATTAACCTTCCGTATGTTATAGAATGGCTAATTCTAAGCTACTTTCAATTGACCTACATTTTTCTTTTTTGTTGTTTTTGAAAGTTTTGCCATCTTACCAGCTTTCAAATTGGGTGTTACGGAACCCAGATAAAACAAAATTCTGTAAGGCTACACATTTATTGTTATTGCTACTTTTTATTACACATCTTTCTATTCAGTCCCTCTCCTATTCCATATTCCAGTCTCTTATTCCAAACAGTGCATGGTTGCTAGGGTAATTTGAAGCCTAGCAACCAGATTTCTGAAATTGCAAACTGGAGAGCTGCTGGGAAAAAAAGCTAAATAACCCAAAAACCATAAATAATACAAATCTTAGAATATCACTCTCTACTTAAAGTTAATTTAAGGCTTGCAAGGTGACGTCACAATGATGTCCTTATCCATCTGTGCAATACAAATATGTGGCCCTATTTTATGTATTCAGGATATTCTTGCTGCTATAAACAAAGAGACAAAACTGCCAGTTGCCCAGATATTCCGATCAATTGGAGCGGAAAGCCAGGTCTTTTTCAAGATACCATAAAATCAAGAAGACTTGAAGAAATCTTGAAGAAATTAGAGAAGCAATCTAGGAGTAAGCGATTATCCTCACTGTAATGACATCCCCAGGACCTGATAAAGAGAAACTACTTCTAGGCCTGAGTCATTTCAAACCACTGGAAGTCATTTAAAGGGCACCAATCAGAGCCAAAAGCAAACACATATTAACAACCTGACCAGTACAACCTAAACATGTTTAATCAAACTACATATACAATTTTTTGGGAAAAAAACTGTTTTTAAAAAAAATCCCATACTTTGTCAAATGGGTTCATTCACAGAGGGAGTCCATACTGTGACTACAACATGCAAATGAGTTCATGAGCATGCTCAGATTGTAGCACTGCCCTGAGTATTCTACCCAGAATGCCTAGCTTTAGTAAACTCTAGAAGTATCAGGAGATTTCCCTATCTTATCCCCTGCTGGTGATGTCATTATGCAAATGAAGGGCACACAGCAACTTCCAGAAGGTGGCAGCACTAACACAGAAGTTTGGCAGATTTCAAAATAGCTTAGAAGGTTTATTAGTAGGGATGCACTGAATCCAGGATCGGTCTGGGATTCAGACTTTTTCAGCCGAATCCTTCCCGAATCAGAATCCTAATTTTGTATATGCAAATTAGAGGCGGGGAGGGAAATTGCATAACTTCTTGTTACAAAACAAGGAAGTAAAAAATGTTTTCCCCTTCCCACGCCTAATTTGCATATGCAAATTAGGAATCGCTTCGGTATTCGGCCAACTCTTTTGCAAAGGATTTGGTGCATCTCTAGATGCACTGATTAGAATCCCGAGATTTCAGAGCTACAGTTGGCTGTGAAGATATAGGTAGGAGGAGTCAGTGAAATCCAAGATGGCTGCCTCAGCTAGAACTGCAGTGGAGATAGGGGAGATTTTGCAGAAGGTATAGTGAGCTGATGATTTACATTATACAAACAATTCTGTTTTAAAAATCGGATTTCTTGAACTTTCACATAGTGTATTTACTTAGTTAATGATTTTAGTTATGATTGGTGCCCTTTAAGCCATTCCCTTGTTGCTAGGGTATGTGGGACGCTAGCAACCAGAGAGCAATTTAAATTTCAGCTGATTTTTAAGGTGAATGTCCTATCTTTTTCCCCCCTGGATATGCAGAATGTATTTAGCAATATTATCTTTAGCTCTAATGGCCCAAGCAGGAAAGGAGGGGGGCAATGAAATGAATATTTTCAGGGTATTTAAAGCTGGAATGGATGTTTCCATAATGAAATGTGTGAATGCCTGTACTACTGCTGCCAAGGATATACCCACCAGGGGCGAGTATATAAAAATGTCCATATCTAAGGATTGTGATGATTTGAGAGCAAAAGAGCATGTGATGTTGCCCATTGCAGCTTTTTATAGTTGAGCATGCTGAGGTCTGGCACAAACCACTGATTATTATTATTATATAATAGGAAGGGTGAGATGCAGTGTACAAACAATGTCATTGGAATGGGATGGGGGGATCAGAACTGTGCAATGCTCCTACAGTCCCAAGTCATTGTGTATATAGGTTATTCTACACACAGCCAGGCCCAGTCTCTTTTATCATTATAGAAACAGTTCACAGTAAAAATAAAAACTGGGTAAATAGATAGGCTGTGCAAAATAAAAAAATGTATCTAAAGATGGCCATGCACGGAGAGATCTGCTCATTTGGCGATGTCACCAAATGAGCGGATCTCTCCCCAATATGCCCTCCTTGAGTTGGGCGATATTGGGGTGATCCGATCGTGGGCCCTAGGGCCCAACGATCGGATCATAATTGAGGCTATATGGGCAGTCGGATCGCGGGACCGCTTCAATGAACAGATGCGACCGTGATCCGACGAGATTTTTAGTCCCGTCCGATCGACATCTGGCCAACTTTCGGCCAGCTATCGATCAGTAAAGCCCGTCGGACGGCCCCATACATGGGCCAATAAGCTGCCGACTTGGTCTGTCGACAGCTTTTATCGGCCCATGTATGGCCACCTTAATATAGTTGGTTAGCCAATCATGTAATGTATAAAGGCTGGAGTGACTGGATGTCCAACAGAACAGAACACTACTTGCTTTTCAGCTCTCTAACTGTGACTATAAGGGGGGCCACATGGGACATAACTGCTCAGTGAAGAACCAAGAGCAGGAAGTAGTGTTCTGTTATGTTATGTTAGACATCCAGTCACTCCAGCCTTTATACATTACATTTTTCACTAACTAACTAAATTAGAAACATTTTTATTATGCACAGCATTTCGATTTACCCAGTTTTTATTTTTACACTGAACAATTCCTGGTGGTCTTTGAGGCTCTCCCCTATAAAAGTTAAGGTGGCCATACACAGGCAGATAAAAGCTACCGACAGACCAAGTCGGCAGTTAATTGGCCCATGTGTGGGCCCTCTGACGGGCTTCCCCGATTGTTATCTGGCCAAAAGTCAGGCAGATGTTGATCGCGGCCGCATCTGTTTGTTGACGCGGTCCCGCGATCCAACCGCTCGTATCTCCTCCTTTGTGATCCGATCAGCCCTGATATCTGGGAGAGATCTAGAGATGTTTGGTAACCACCAGACCAGTGGGAGATCTTCTTCAGACTGAATTGCTGCAATCCAACTAATAATTAGCAAGAATTAAATGAGAGGTTATGGCAATGAGTATATTCTAAACACTTGTTGCACCTGGAAAGCAATATTTATTTAAATTGATTAATAAACTACCAAATACATTGCCAAGATGCAAATTGGCACACAATGCACCATTGTTTGCCAGCATTTCAGAGTAGTAGCTCCCACCACTCTCTGGAGGTGTGTCTGGAGGTGCAAAAATGCGCATTGGGTAGAAAGAAAATATCAGCATTGGGGTATAATCTCTGCCTGCCGTTGAAGGGGTGTCCCATTGAAATCCATAAGCATGCCCTTTGCTTAAAGGAGAACTAAAGCTTAACTAAAGAAGTAGGTAGAAATGTTGTACATGATGTTTTGTGCTTGTGTACCAGCCCAAGGCAACCACAGCCCTTTAGCAGTAAAGATCTGTGTCTCCCCAGTAGATGCCCCAGTAGCTCCCCATCTTCTTTTCTGATTCACTGATTCACATGCTCTGTGCTGCTGTCACTTACTGAGCTTAGGGACCCACTCACAATAGACAGTACATCTGGTGCAAGAGTCGGACTGGGCCAGCAGGACACCAGCCCAGACCTGCTCCTGTGCTCCCTCTTCTGCATGAAAAACTTGCAGGAGTGCATGCGCGCGTGTGTGTACACATGCAGAGGGAATACAGGAGGTAATCAATAGTTTCCGGCTGGGGGGCCCCAGACCCGCTACTGCAGAAAAAACTCATCAGCATGTGAGCGTATGCGCACACATGCAGAGGGGGTACAGGAGAGATCGACGGCACTCAATAGTTTGCAGCTGGGGGCCCTGGACCCACTCCTTCACTCCCTCTTCTGCAGAAAAAAACCCACCAGAGTGCATGCACATGCTGTGGGGGCACAGGAGGTATTGGCGGCACTCAATAGTGCACTGTCTCCCTCTTCTGCTTACCAGCACAAGTGTGCGAGTACGTGGAGGGGTGGAGGAGGTATTATTTGCCGCTGGGGGGCCAGCGGGACAGTGCGGAGGGCCCCTGAGGCTGCAGGCCCAGTGGGCCCCAGGACTCCCAGTCCGACACTGGCTGGTGAAATAAGTTCAGTATATAAAATATAGCATTTTTTGCCATATTCATTTTTAGGGTATAGTTCTCCTTTAAGAGTTATCTATTAGGGCCAAGTGTGGGTGCCTATGAGGCGCAGGCTGCACGGACATCCCTAGACACAAGTGGCCCTTGTATGTCACACATTGTGCTTAGCAGATCCTGGTTCTGAGCAGCCATTACGGGCAATGATTTTTATCAGATGTTGGATCATTAACCTTCATGGGCAAAATCTAGTAACAATGTAATCACACAAGGGCAGAAGGGATGTGCACTAGGATATCTAATGTGCTGTTATTGAGTGGTGTTATCCCTTTGCACAGTCTGTAGGAGACTGAATGGACTCGCTGGGCCCTAGGGGAGATGGACTGAGAATAAAAAGCACTTTACTGTCTCAATTCCCCAATGTAGCAAATGGTTAATTGGTTATTTTGCTTTACAGCAATCAACTCTGTATAATTAGGGATGCACCAAATGCAGGATTCAGTTTGGTATTCAACAGTATCCTTAGCATTCAGCTGGTCCAAATCCCAAGTCATGTGACGTAAAGCCATGGACAGACTGACGGTGCCAGTATATGTATTTGGTGCATTCTCTTCTTAAAGAGACAGTAACGAAACAGCTTCAAATCTCCCTGCATGGCACAAGCCTATGAGGTTTCTACTGTATCATTGATGGGGACATGCCACAGTTCTCCTTGGGGTAGTTCAGAAGAATACCTAGGGAAAGTCAAACCCAAATACAGTTAAACAGTCCGTAAATTTGAAACCAGTTTATCCAGCTTCTTTTCTCCCAGTTGTGCAATGTAGGCGACTGCAATATGGCATCCCCGCGGGAGGGAGAGATACAGTCTGGGAATGGATTGAGGACAGTGGAGGAAAAGAACTGCTGAATATGTTAAACTTGTACCACCCGCTGAGTTACTTTCCATTCCAAGCTGCTCATTATTACTATACAGAACTAGCTCAGCTTCTCCCGTCCTGAGTCTCCCATTTTCACCCCTCTTGGATTAACCCATTAGTTATTCAAATTCTCTGTTCTAACCTTTCACCCTATATCCATATTCTGTGTGTGGGATGCAGTCACATTGCTGCAAGGAACAAGCACCACAGATTAGATGTGTCGTCCTGTGCTGCCATTGGCTATAGAACATACACTCTCTTCTATACCCTCCAGGGATTTCATAGTAGGTCACCGAGAAACAGAAAGGGGAAATCATATGTGAGATGTACAATCTTTGTGCCCCCTCACTGACTGTGGAGTCCATTTTTATTTAAGTCATAGTTATTCTTACTCTTTATTCCTACCCAAACGACATGACTTTTTTAAGACAATGGCACATAAGTTAATTCAAGAAATGTAAATGTAAATATTATAGTTTGGTATAGGTTATCTCCCATTCATTTCAAATCAGCAGTAACAGCGTTATACATTTGTATTCCCCTGCACAATTCAGAAGGAACAGCCCCTAAGTTTGCTCTTAGCCTTTACAGAGAGATACCATAAAACTATGGCAGTATAGGTATTCCCCTGTACTAAGCACAGTTCAGCAGGAACAGCACCTAAGGTTGCTCATAACCTTCACAGAGAGATACCATAAAACTATGGCAGTATAGGTATTTATCTGTACTAAGGGGAATTCAGCAGGAACAGCCCCTGAGTTTGCTTGTAGCCTTTACAGAGAGATCCCATAAATCTATGGCAGCATATGTATTCCCCTGTAGTAAACACAATTCAGCAGGAACAGCCCCTAAGTTTGCTCATAGTCTGCACAGAGAGATCCCATAAAACTATGGCAGCATAGGTATTCCCCTGTACTAAGCACAATTCAGCAGTAACAGTCTCCTAAGTTTGCTCATAGCTTATATAGAAAGATACCATAAAACTATGTCAGCATAGGTATTCCTCTGTACTAAGCACAATTCAGCAGGAACAGTCCCTAAGTTTGTTCATAGTCTGTACAGAGAGATACCATAAAACTATGGCAGCATAAGTATTCCCCTGTAGTAAACACAATTCAGCAGGAACAGCCCCTAAGTTTTCTCATAGTCTGTACAGAGAGATACCATAAAACTATGGCAGCATAGGTATTCCCCTGTACTAAGCACAATTCAGCAGGAACAGTCCCTAAGTTTGTTCATAGTCTGTACAGAGAGATACCATAAAACTATGTCACATAGGTATTCCCCTGTACTAAGCACAATTCAGCAGGAACAGTCCCTAAGTTTGTTCATAGTCTGTACAGAGAGATCCCATAAAACATATGTATTCCCTTGTACTAAGCACAACTCACAACAGATACAGAGTAACTGTATGTTAAAACATTGTAGCAGAAACCAGCTCACTCGTTAAAGAGATACTGACACTAGAATTTTTTTATATCTATCATACTGTTGTCTTTGCATACAATTTTTAATTTTGCCATAAAAGTATTTCCCAGATGTTTTTAAATTACCTTCTTACCCCCATGTTCCTCTATGAAGAGGCTGCCATATTTGTGCAGCAGGAGTCCGTTAGCATTAGAAAGTGTTACTGACAGGTTGGGAATGGACAGTCAGGTTTAGGAACTTCAAGTGACAATAACTAAAAATTTTTAATGTAGATATTTGAAAATAACATTTTTCATTGTCAGTATCACTTTACGACACATGCAAGATATTGTGAGAGCTGGCTTCTGCTTGCTTGCTTTATTAGTCAGAACCAGCAGTGAGCACAGTGAAGAACAGAGACGGACAGACTGATAATGAAAATATGGGATTAAAAAGAAGGAATGTTGAATAGCAGTCTTTCTTGCTGCTAGAATTGTATTTCTTATATTCACATACACAATTTGTTTAATCTCCCCTTTGAATTAAATTGAAAAAAGCTATTTAAAGGTATACTGTCACGGGAAAACATGTTTTTTTCCGTTAATAGTGCTGCTCCAGTAGACTTCTACACTGAAATCTATTTCTCAAAAGGATTTTTTTATATTTAGTTTTGAAATCTGACTAGACCATCTGAGACTAGACATTTTGTCAATTTCCCAGCTGCCCCTGGTCATGTGACTTGTTCTAGCACTTTAGGAGGGAACTGCTTTCTGGCAGGCTGTTGTTTTTCCTTCTCAATGTAACTGAATAGTACGTAGTGGGACATGGTTTTTACTATTGAGTGCTGTTCTTAGATCTACCAGGCAGCGGTTAGCTATTGTTAAAGGGCACCTTTCGTTTAAAAAAGTTACCCCCAACCAAAGGTGCGGGCTAATAGAGCCCGCATTCCGGTTGGGGGTACCAGTACTTTTTATAAATAAAAATGCCCCCCGCCAGCGCAGGCAAGCTCCAACAGTGACCGATTTTCTTAATGCGGATGCGCGTGACGTTACAAGCGCACAAACGCGCCTACTGTCATGGCAGCTCGCAGCGGGAGCTCCTCCTGGTGCGAGCTTGCCTGCGCTGGCAGGGGGCTTTTTTTTTTTAAAAAAAGTACTGGTACCCCCAACCGGAATGCAGGCTCTATCAGCCTGTACCTTTCGTTGGGGGTAACTTTTTTAAATGATAAGTGCCGTTTAAGGAGCTGTTATCTGGTTACCTTCCCATTATTCTGTTGCTAGGCTGCAGTACAGCAGTAAAGAGTGATTTAAACTTATCAGAACACAAGTCACATGAATTGGGGAAGCTGGGAAATTGACAAAATGTCTAGTCCCGTGTCAGATTTCAAAATGAAATATAAAAAAAAATGTTTGCTATTTTTAGAAATGGATTTCAATGCAGAATTCTGCTGGAGCAGCACATTTTTCCCACGACAGTATCCCTTTAAGAAATATTCTTTGCCAGTGAAGTGTATAATACAGTAAATCCTATAGAACATCCCAGAAAGCACCACTCACAATGCATCAGACTGAAATGACTCGTTTCCCTTTATTTTTGGGGGGGCTAAATGTGTTAATCCTTTGCATGCTTGATCTGTATTATTGTATGGGTGAAGCTCATCACAACAAAGAGACTGGTCTCGTTTCTCTCTCAATTACCTGTGGGTGGGGGAGAAAGGGGGTGTTAATGCACACTTACAGCATCAATTGCGCAAAGTGCACTGTACAGCGCAGAGCTATGCTCTAGCCAATAAATAAGCACTTTCCTTGCTCTGCTGATAGTATACACAGTGGGATATTGTTCTATGATGCAGAACTAGCAGGCAGTGTTGGTGGCTGTACTGGCAATGCGCTCGGCGCAAACACTAGAGCTCTGTTTCTGCGAGTTACTGAGAATATCTGAGCAGTGAAGATTCAGCACCAGCAGCGAGTGGACAGCTCCCTCCCATCAGCTTGTGCGACTAAAGGCTGAGTTCCAGACTGCGCTCCGTTCTCTCCTATTCCCTGCTGCCCACGATACTCAGCCGTGCCCCTGGGGTTTTGCTCTGCTTAGTGGGAGATACCAAACTCATCTGGAACTGCATCAATGTCAAAGAGCTTACTCTTTACTCTGAAGCTCATGGATATCTTTCCCTGGAACTGGATAATCAGAACCTTGCCTGGGATTTATGAAGCCTAATCAATGGAAAAGCCAAAGCTAATCAGTCCTTTCCCAGGGAACTTTCAAGTTTGATCCCTACTACGTTCAGAAATTACCAAATCTAATGAATACTCTTTCCAGAAACCACATAGTCTTATGCCCAGGTCCTGTAAGGATTATCAGTGTCCAGTTCAGTTACCAAATCTGCTGAGTGCCATGTCCAGTCCAGGCGGTGCCAAATGTTATGAGTATCATGTCCAGTCCAGGAGTCACCAAATCTGATGAGAGTCGTGTCCAGTCCAGGAGCTACCAAAACTGAAGAGTGTCATGTCCAGTCCAGGAGCTATCAAACCTGATGAGTGTCATGTCCAGTCCAGGAGCTACCAAACCTGATGAGTGTCATGTCCAGTCCAGCAGCTACCAAACCTGATGAGTGTCATATCCAGTCCAGGAGCTACCAAATCGGACGCATTTTCCCCATCACTGAACTACAACATGTCCAAGAAATATCAAGTCCATCAGTAACCTGCCTAGGAACTATCATCTGTGACCAGTACCCTGCCCAAGAAGTATAATCAGTCATACTGCCCTGAATTTTTACTAATCAACGTGAGATTGGGGGTCTGCAGTTTGGGAACTTAAAGAAGGGGTAAGTGAGGTGACCTGGAGTTGCACAACTGCAAATGAGCAGTCTGTGTTACTGTGTACAAAAGCAGGTTGTCCTGGAGCTTCTCAAGTCATAGCAGTCATTAAGGCAGCTCTTCAGTCAATGTCAGCTTCCCTCTTGCCCCCTCCAATAAATCATGTGGGCATGGCATCTGAACTGAAGATCCCATTGGTAGGGATGAGCAGCACATAAGGATAGTGACATCTCTTCTGCCTTGTGTGGTGGTAAAGCAGGGAGCTGAAGACTGAGTTGCCCTCATGGAAAGGTCTATCTCACAGCTTCCAGGCACAGAAGTGACCCCCCAACCCTTACAATGGGCATAGCAGTGAGTGAAGTCCTGGGAGCACCGAACTGGAGAATCCAAGAGGATCTACACATAAACCCCAGCTAAGAGACACAATTGGCTCATTCCCTCCTTGCTTGGATCTACTAGACTACATTCAGGATTGTCATGGCTTTTACATTTGCTGCCTTCTGCTACATGTTGTCACTTGTGCTTTGTGCTGCTCTCATCTTCTTCGCAATATGGCATGTAAGTATGAAGGGTCAAAGAGGGGGGTTGAGGGGGACAATGGTTCCTTATGCCCAATATGCAGTTCCTGTAAGTTGACATGGATGTGGCTTAGGTATCATTGGCATGAAATAAATACAAATAAATGGTATGTGAGTAGAATTTGGGGTTCTGGTATCAGATTGGCATTGTTCTGTTACTGGTAATATATGGTAGGAGAATGCAAGAGTTTTTTTGGGGACAATGACATTACCTGAGTATCATTCTGTTTCAGGTGGTGTGTGAGTAGTAATAAGCAAGAAGGAGGCTATGGATGATGGGAATTGTAGTTTTACACACAATTAAGTATCAAGGTTGGACACCTTGGTACTAATTCCATGTAAATGGCAGTACAAGCTTTTGACACTGAAGAATTTGTATTGCAACAAGTGGCACATAACTGGCAGTGATATACATTTCTTATTTCCCTTTTATTTTACACTTTGTGGGATTTTTCTAAGAACTGCCTTTAGGTCAGAGCAAGCAGGGGCTGCACACACCCTTTATGGGGTACACAGAGCAAAACTAGAATGCATTCTAATGGGTCCCACAAATCCATCACTTTTCAGCAGCAGCGCTCCAGTTCTAACAGTTTATGTCAATAATGTCCAGCCTGCAGTCTTTCACTGTTATTTAACCACAACTCCCATGCAACTCCCATCGACTCAAGACATTTAGGATAATTTCTGAACCAAACACATTTGCAGTTGGTCTTTTTTTACTGTTCATTATTTCTGGTTGCTAGGGTTGTTGAGCTTAGCAGCTCAGTAGTTAGTTTCACGGCAGATGGGAAGATGAGCAGAGAAGACGAAAGAAAAGAGAGTTAATGCAGCACATGATGTAAAGTGTCTTTTTCAGACCCAAATCAACATGATTTTTTCCTAAAATGCAGAGTAATTCCCCAGAATTCCAATGACATTTGCCAATTTCCTCTCTAAAAATGTCTTTGAAGAGCCAAACATTGTAAATCATCATAATATCACTGAGTACGTCACACTAAAGAGTTAACAACAAGGAGAACTTCCCCTTTAATCTATGTATTTAAACCAATGTATGAAGCACAGCTCTGCTTGGGTGAGATTTAAATTGAGATTAACATAAAATAAGCTTTGTATCCAAATGCATTCCTGCTGATCTTTTTCAGCACTAGATCCAAAAAATGTCTCCGCTATGTTAACTTGCTGTCTCAGATCGAATGGTTAAGCCTACTGCATGTCATTTTGTAATATAAAGGAAAAAGGCAGGTTGCCCAGCAGTGCAGGGGTTAATTTACCAAATTGGGAGGGGGATATTTTTCTTGCTTCTGCTTTCAATTGCCTTGAGTAAGAAACGACATTTGCCTTTCCTGATAGGTGACATTTATGCTTTGCTTCTTTAAAGCCACACATTATATTGCTCCGGCTGAAGGATTTTCTGATACCTTTATTCGATAAGAAAATATTTTTTAGAATATTTTCATAACTTTGCCACTCTCGGGGTTCACTTCCGTGTACAGTATCATTAAAATGTCTATACTACATACCCATCTGGGCTATTTGATGGGCCCAATACAGGAAGCGGCTGAGAGTGCATTGCTTTGCAGAAAAGGAAGTGATTGGCTACAGTTCAGGGGCGATCCTGCCCATTTTGCCGCCTGAGGTGCTCTTCATTTTGCCGTCCCCCTCCCCACGGGACTGACTTTTTCAGTCCTCATTGCTAGTGTAGAGCGCGCAATTGCACACTCTGCACTAGAAGAGCTGAATTTCCGGGTCAAAAACTGGAAATTTGGCTCTTAAAGTTACCAGGAGTGGCATTTGTGCCGCCCCTGGTAACCAGGGGGGGCACTGCCTCCTGAGGCGAGAGTCTCATTGGTTGAGCACCCCTGCTACAGTTACACTTTTCCAAAATCTGAATGACAGCGAGTTCTCTTTAGATTTAGCAGCTGTGTCCTGTTCCTAATTATTGTATCTTCATAATGTGGAATTCTTTAGCCCTGAAGTATTGCAAGGGCAGAATTTTTTCTTTTGCGCGATTTGGCAAGCAATCACAAAGCAGCCATGCAGCTAAGATGGAAACATATAATGCTGTGCAGGCGCACTTCAGACATCAACGCCGCCTGAGGCGCGATTGCAATGCCGCCCCCCATCCGCTTATGTTAAGGTTGGGGGCACTGTCGGACTGGCCCACCGGGATACCATGAAAACTCCCGGTGGGCCTATTGATTCTAACCATTTGGCCTATTTCATGGTAATTCCCTATTTCTTTATGAGAATAAAGAGGCTTAATAATGGAAGAATAGAGTTTAGTATGTAGAAAAAAAGAGACTTGGAGAATAAAGAGGTTGAGTGAGGAGGTATAGTAGTTTGGAAAGTGGGCCCTTAGCCTAAGGTTTTCTGGAGGGCCCCTGGTATCCCAGTCCGACACTGGTTGGGGGGTCTGGTCAGGGGGTGCATCACTAGCGCAGAGTGCGAAATATCACTCTCTGCTGTAGAAAAGCTGAATTTCCATTTTAATAACTGGAAATATGTCTCTTAAAGTTACCAGGAGCAGCTATTTGCCACCCCTGGTAACTTCTGGGGAGCTGCCGCCTGAGGCAAGGTACTCACCTTGACTCATGGCAGAAACACCCCTGATGCTGTGACAAAGCAGCCATGCAGCTAAGATGGAAACATATAATGCTGTGACAAAGCAGCCATGCAGCTAAGATGGAAACATATAGTGATGTGACAAAGCGCCATGCAGCTAAGATGGAAACATATAATGCTGTGACAAAGCAGCCTGCAGCTAAGATTGAAACATATAGTGCTGTTACGAAGCAGCCATGCAGCAGAGATAGAATATTACTGTTGTCACAAAGTCACCATGCAGCAGATATGGTATCTTAACTGTGCAACAAACGGCCACATAACACAGAGAAGAAATCTCAGTGACCATGTTACAGAGAGATGGAATTGTATTGTTGTTCTAATGTACAAATAAAAGCTGTTTTGTTTAAACCCCTGGTCAAAAAATAGCCATTGGCGGCCAGTGTCCCCCCAAAAAAACATTGGGGCCCAATCTCCCCTTACAAGTTTTAAGAAAAATCCATTGGTGACCAGGATTAAAAAAAAGACCATTGGTGTTTGTATTTGGCTCTACCAGTGACTTTAGCTCCATTCGGCTCTTTAAGTGACTTCGGCTCTCTTTGTGGTT
This sequence comes from Xenopus borealis, assembly GCA_024363595.1. Taxonomy (NCBI): domain Eukaryota; kingdom Metazoa; phylum Chordata; class Amphibia; order Anura; family Pipidae; genus Xenopus; species Xenopus borealis. The sequence continues at coordinate 19,046,973 of CM044439.1, read as the reverse complement.
TCGACTCCATTTGGCTCTTTCAGCGACTTCGGGTCTTTTGGCTCCATTTGTCTTTTCCGGCTGCTTCAGCTCTTTTGGCGGATTTGGCTTCTTTCAGGCTCCTGGAAGTGCAGCAAGGCCAGACTCCCCTTTAAAGGAATAATCCACTGGGCTCAGCAACACTGTCTCCCCTATGTGCCCCACTGATGGTGGCCCTGTATATACAAATAAGTGCATGTGAGATGTGGGAACAAGATTCAATCATCCACGCTCTACGGAGGAACACAGAATTCCCAGTGCAACAGATGCAGTGTTTGTCATTCTGGGCAGAGTGAGAAGCAGAGGAGAAACAATATATTCCAGCCCTTTCTTCTCTCCTGTGTCTCTAAAAATATAAATCCAGGGCAATAGCTTCATGCTCAATGATCCCTAATACCATACAGGTACAGTCATCAGCAAGCTGGTACTCAACCCAATGGGCCTTGGGCTAAAATGATTTTATAATTTTTATCTGTTTTGTGGTCATTATTTAGAATTGACTGTGCCAGGAACAGCAATACAGTGGGGTTCATTTATCAACACTGGGCAAATTTGCCCATGGGCAGTTACCTATAGCAACCAATCAGTGATTAGCTTTTTAAATCCAGCTGCAAGTAGAACAATGAATGCAGCAATGTGATTGGTTGCAATGGGTTACTGCCCATGGGCAAATTTGCCCAGTGTTGATAAATTACCCCCAGTGTCCCTTAAAACGATACACCATATCTGACTCATTAAGAATAGGGATGGCGCAAACTGTTCGCCGGCGAACTTGTTCGCGCGAACATCCGCTGTTCGCGCTCGCCAAAAGTTCGCGAATGTCGCGCGACGTTCGCCATTTTGGGTTCGCCTTATTTGCCGCATTGTTTTTGCCCTCTCACCCCAGACCAGCAGATACATGGCAGCCAATCAGGAAGATCTCCCTCCTGGACCACCCCCTGGACCAAAAAAAAAAAAATGTGCATACCTCCCAACTGTCCCTTTTTTGGAGGGACAGTCCCTCTTTTGAGAGCTCAACCCTCTGTCCCCTCATTTGTACTGGAAAGTCCCTATTTTCTCTGCACTGAACAGCCAGAAAAAGAAGCAAAGATTTGAACTTAATTGGCTTTTGGCAGAGAGTCCAGAACAGCTAACAGGTGTGTCCAGAACAGCTAACAGGTGCAGGTAAGATACTTTGTAACACTTTTGAGATAAGAAAATAATGGATTTTTCTTTTCCCTTGATCCCCCTCTGGCATGCCACTGTCCAGGTCGTTGCACCCTTTAAACAACTTTAAAATCATTTTTCTGGGCAGAAATGTCTTTTTTAGCTTTAAAAGTTCGCCTTCCCATTGAAGTCTATGGGGTTCGCGAACCGTTCGCGTTTTTGCGCAAGTTCGCGAACTTTTTTTCCGCGGTTCGCGCCATCACTAATTAAGAAACACCTCTAAATGCACTATATAATCCCATAAGGAGCAGGAAATTCTAACACCAGTAAAACAGGACTCTTGCTTATGTTTTGTGAATTTTTAGGCCTACGGACAGCCAATCTGGCTGGCTCTGTAACTGCCATAATACTTTTCCCCTTCAGTGGCAATAGCAGCTTCTCATTCACACAAATGGGGAAATGAAATGCCTGTTGCAGGTGGGAATTGCTCAGCAACGCTAAGAATCCCTTAGGGGACAACGGAGAGATCAATATGTCCAGAATGCCATGGGCCTTAGAGACAAATGAGTGCATATTGTAGATGATTTTATTTTTATGTTCTATCTCTGTATTTGCCCTTTGTTTTGCTGTTGATGCTTTTCAGCAATATTCCTAGACACATTCAGGTCAAAGTTTGCCCTGAGTCACTTCTCTGCTCCAGTGAATGTTGGGCTGTAGGCAGCACATCTCCACTGACCTCTTCTCCTCTGCATGATACCTACAGCCCAGCACTGGAGCAGGGCAGCCACCCTTTATAACAGGCACCCTTTATATCCTGAGATAATGAAGTGTGACTGTGTAGTCAGATCTGACAGTAGTGTTTTTCAAATTGTCACTGGTTTCTAGGCTCAGCGGTGCTATCAGGGTTCCCACTGGCTGCTGCACGTGTGCAATCTAGCACCTTTTTTTACTTCTCTACAATAACTCTTCCTCTTTTTTTAAACAGCAGCCAGCAATACCGTGTAATTACAATAAGTTGGCTAAATGATGAGCATTCGGTACTGCAGCAGGCTGGAAAAGACATAACAATAATAACACCACTGGCAATATGTAACCTTTGCAGAGAGCAGGATAGACAACTGTTTAATGGGGGTGAAACAATGCACAGCGTGAGGAGGCAGCAGCTTGCCGCAAGAGAGATGGAGAGGCACAACTGGAGATCAGAACGGACAAGATGATGGTTATTTAGTTACATGACCTGGGGAAGAAGAGATCAGCAAGTGAGAGAATTGAAAGGACAACAAGGGGAGCCCTGGGAGTAGGGGGGCACACAGGAAAGGTTGAGATGGATCAAAAGAAATTCCCACTAGAGAATAAGAAGCAAGACCCTATATTTGATGAGAGAGAGAATGCAACAGACTAGAGAAAGGGCGAAAGTGAGCTGAATTGAAATGTAGACATAATATACATATACATCAATAAATAAGGAGTTAAAGAACAATATATGGTGCAGCAACTCTAGTGTCAGTATTTATCTTGCTTGTTGTAACAAAAGATGCAAATGAATTCCTTGGCAAAATAATATTCCTGCTCTGATGCATTACACCGTGTTGGGCACACATGTAAAGTACAGGGTGCCTGGATACATGGGATACTGCTTATTAGAGGCCTAGGCGTGCGCATGGATAATATAAACTCCTGTCTGGAGAAATTGGTACTTCCAGGGTTCCCCTAGCACCTAGCACCTGAATTGCACCAACTGAATTGCACAATGATACTGTTGTTGATGTTGTGTGCTAGATGCGATGCCAGTGAAATTCAGGAAGAAAAAAACTGTAGCACAACTTTGGGAAAGTAGATTCCATTCAAAAGCAACACCCTCAATGATGATGGAATTCTGGGCAAAACACTGAATTGTAGGCATACATGGTAAATTGGTCTGTTTTAGCTAGGGATGCACCGAATCCACCATTTTGGATTCGGCCGAAACCCCGAATCCTTCCTAAAAGATTCGGCCAAATACTGAACCGAATCCGAATATGCATATGCAAATTATGGGTGGAAAGGGGAAAACATTTTTTACTTCCTTGCTTTGTGCCAAAAAGTCACGTGATTTACCTCCCTGGCCCTAATTTGCATATGCAAATTAGTATTTGGTTCAGCCAGGCAGAAGGATTCAGCTGAATCTGAATCCTGCCGAAGGCCGAATCCCGAACCGAATCCTGGATTCGGTGCATCCCTAGTTTTAGCACTTTGTAAATGCTCCTTAATGAGCTGAAAACACTTTATAGCCTGTAGCCCCTATGCTGAAATGGCTACAATCTGGCACACCTCAATAAATATCCTGTCAGTTCATAACTTAATTGTTTATTGACAGCCAGCCCCTCTTCCCAAGCACAGCAATGTGAACACAGAGTAATTGGATTAGACCGCAGTCATTTCACTAGAACATTTCTTGCCCACTGTGAACCTCTCATTTGTTCCTTCCTGATAAATAACAGAAAGTGACATTTTTCATAATGTGTATTTGCTCTGCCCAGGAATCAGTGTCTCCAGGAAGGGGCAATCTGGTTTTCGCTCTGTATATGCATCTTATGTCAATTTACCACTTATTTTTGCAAAATTATTCCACCCTAACCCCAACTTATGTAATAATGACTTTTACTGGTTTTACTCACCTTGAAAGGACAACTAAAGCACAGAGAAATAGCTAGGGCTGGTATTGCACTGCCTACAGTTCTATCAGTTCTATCCTGCTTCAGAGAGCCCCTATGAATCTGTAACTGAACTTTCTAATGCCCACAGGACAATCTAGCACCAGACATAGCATACCAATGCATGCTGGGTACTTGATGCATAGGCGTCTTTCTGCAGAAATAATGCAATGGCCCCCATAAAATGGTATCCACTCATTATTACCACTGTGCTGTCTAAAGCCTGAGAATGAAGAGTCAGTTGCCTGATTAAAAGCTACATTTATTACTACAATTAACATTAGGGGCTCCAGATGAGGGTCCCTTTGCAGTTGCACAGGCTATACATCTGCCCTTGGGTACTCTACACTCCTGGGCATCATGTTGCACATGTTATATACCCCAAGAAACTAGAGGAAATGACAAAGGAACTGGTGCACAAATTCAGCATAGTGTATCTTTGCTGAATTTGTATTTAGGTCCTTCCCCATTATTAAAACCCAGAGAAATGGCCTTTCCAAAGCCCATGTGCAGCTGGCTGTACAAATGCTATTTCCACCCCAGGGTACCCAGGAGGTAGGTTTAGGCAGCTCTAAATTGAGGGAATATCTATTAATTTTCATTCATTCAACAAAAGGATGAAATATAATGTTCTTCCTATAAATGGCCTTTACTTTATTAGATACATGATTGCTATAACATTGTGTCTCTGTTACCTGGTGTAATGTGTTTGCTGTGTGGAAGTGAAATGTATGGTCTAATTCAGTGATCCCCAACCAGTAGCTCGCGAGCAACATGTTGCTCTCCAACCCCTTGGATGTTGCTCCCAGTGGCCTCAAAGCAGGTGCTTATTTTTGAATTCCAGGCTTAGAGGCAAGTTTTGGTTGCATAAAAAACAGATGTCCTGCCAAACATTCTCTCCTGTAGGCTGCCAGTCCATATAGGGGCTACCAAAAAGTCAATCAGAGCTCTTATTTGACATCCCCATGGACTTTTTCATGCTTGTGTTGCTCTCCAACTCTTTTTTAAATTTAAATGTGGCTCACGAGCAAAAAAGATTGGGGACCCCTGGTCTAATGTAATGCACATAGTTTTGCTTCATGGCTATAATAAGAAATTGAGATTTATCTTGATGGGAGAGTGAGGAGAACTTCCTAATAACTTGGTTTTGCTCTCCATGAGATTTATGCTTTTCATTTGTTTCAGCACCCGGCATCGTTGCCGAGATTTCATAGGCATAAAGAAGCGACACATTCATTGCCGTCGGACAGAAGTCAGAGCTTGTAGGGCAGGCAGCACGGGAAGGAGAAGCCTGAGAAGGGAAAATGTATTGCAGAATGTGTTTTACAATTTTGGGCATGAGTGCACTGTTACACTAGGTTTGGGGAGGGTCCCACAAGGAAACAGTTATTAAAGTAGGAAGAAACAGCATTGAAGCAGCAATTTAAACCGCAAGTGTTTCATTTATTAGCAGTGCACAACCACAGTTGACACTTGATAAAGGGTTAACACCTGAAACATGTAGTGTGGTTGTGCACTGCTAATAAATGAAACACTTGCAGTTTAAATTGCTGCTTCAATGCTGTTTGTTCCTACTTTAATCACTATCTCAACTGTTTGGAGTGTGACACGGGTTCCTTGGAATCTACAGCAAGACGTTTTATGAAATAGAAGCTGTAACCAGCGAATTACTTTACTCCCACAAGGAAACATAAAGGGATACTGTTATGGGAAAACATGTTTTTTTCAAAACGCATCAGTTAATAGTGCTGCTCCAGCAGAATTCTGCACTGAAATCCATTTCTCAAAAGAGCAAAGAGATTTTTTTATATTCAGTTTTGAAATCTGACATGGGGCGAGACATTTTGTCAATTTCCCAGCTGCCCCTGGTCATGTGACTTGTGCCAGCACTTTAGGAGGGAACTGCTTTCTGGCAGGCTGTTGTTTTTCCTTCTCAATGTAACTGAATGGAACGCAGTGGGACATCGGTTTTTACTATTGAGTGCTGTTCTTAGATCTACCAGGCAGCTGTTATCTTGTGTTATGGGGCTATCTGGTTACCTTTCCATTGTTCTGTTGTTAGGCTGCTGGAGGGGGAAGGGAGGGGTGATATCACTCCAACTTTCAGTACAGCACTAATGAGTGATGAAAGTTTATCAGAGCACAAGTCACATGATCACGCCCCTGATTGGACTCTGTTCACATTGGACTATCTCTCCATTGGATGATACACTCCACATATGGAAAGAAGGGTGGAATCACTAATTTTGTATGTGAATTCTCTTAATTGATCACATTATTTATTGTCTGCACATTGGTTGTTTTGTATGCTTGACAAAGGGGTACGCCCCGCCCCGAAACGTTGTATGTTTCCTCACAATAAACTGCAAGGGGTAACCCTGCATTGAAATTGCCTTGAGTGCCAACATCCTTGAATCACCCCTATGAGTTCCCACCATATTTTACTTCCTAATATTTACACCCTAATGCCCAACCATTACAGGAGCTTAGATCAGTTAATTACAGAGGCTTAAACCACTTTGTATTTATATAGTGAATAAAGTACCCCCTCTTGTAAAGTATAAGGACGTTAAAGGGATCCTGTCATGGGGAAAAAAATTTTTTTAAAATGCATCAGTTAATAGTGCTGTTCCAGAAGAATTCTGCACTGAAATCCATTTCTCAAAAGAGCAAACAGATTTTTTTATATTTCATTTTGAAATCTGACACGGGGCTAGACATTTTGTCAGTTTCACAGCTGACCCGGTCATGTGACTTGTGCTCTGATAAACTTAAATCACTCTTTACTGCTGTACTGCAGGTTGGAGTGATATCACACCCTCCCTTTCCCCCACCCAGCAGCCTAACAAAAGAACAATGGGAAGGTAAACAGATAACAGCTCCCTAACACAAGATAACAGCTGCCTGGTACATCTAAGAACAGCACTCAATAGTAAAACCCATGTCCCACTGCGTACTATTCAGTTATATTGAGAAAGAAAATCAACAGCCTGCCAGAAAGCAATTCCCTCCTGAAGTGCTGGCACAAGTCACATGACTGGGGCAGCTGGGAAATTGACAAAATGGCTAGCCCCATCCAAGTAACAGTGTTCTCTCGCTCTGCCTTTTAGTGAAAATGAGAATGCTTCAATCCTCCAAAATGGTCACCGCAGTCCCATATGGATATAATCTTCAATCAATAAATGAGGAGAGCACTCAAACAGCAGATATGCTGTGAAGTTTCTTTAATTTCAGTGACTACAAGTATATAAAAAAAATCTGTTTGCTCTTCTGAGAAATGGATTTCAGTGCAGAAGTCTATTGGAGCAGCACTATTAACTGATGCATTTAAAAAAAAAACATGTTTTCCCATGACAGTTTCCCTTTAAAAGTTACTGAGGAGTTCCATGACCAAATAAAAACATGAGGCCGAAGGCTGTGTTCTTTTTATACTGGTCATGGAATTCTGAGGTGACTTCTAATATCTTCATATTTTTCAACAGGGGGAACTTTATAATAATACACAATTTTCAGTGAGTCATTTGATATCACTAAGCTTCAATTATAAGGATATAATTTACAGGATATTCATGACCCTTGTGTATTGTATATGATATATTTTCCCTTGGAAAAGCACATCCTTATCATCTCAAGGGCAGTGGTTATGGCTTTATGTTTATTTTAATTTATATAGCACTAATTGAGCATAGCACAGACACAAATAGGAGGATATTATGTAGAGAGGCTGGAGTCATGACTAGGATTAAGACTGGAGGAATCATGTATCTGGTATCTGCTTCAAGTTCCAGACATTACCGTAGGGCACAAGAAGCATCAAACCCAATTTTAACAGGGTCTGAATGTTAATGAGAATATTTAGCTATTTCGCCCCTGGATGCTTTCGAAAATTAATAGAAGTGCCATTAAATTCCGTAGATGGAATAATTAGCAGTTCAAGGGTCCATCCATTCCTCGGATTATTTCATGGAAAACAAATCTTGCAAATTTTTTTTAAATTTAAAGCAAAATCTTTCCACTTATAACTCAGAATATCTGTACACAGAACATTGTCAGGAAGCTGTAAGGGGATGCTGGGAGTAGAGTACTGAGCGGGTCCATTTTTTGGAACCTGTACCCAAACCATACCTGCAGCCTGCAATCCGCAACCCGGACCCACAACCTGGATTGTTACCCGCTTGAACCTGCTACCCAACCTGACCCGCAGGTACATTATCAGCAACCCAACCATCAAGAATCAGGAAGTGCTGTCGTAAACAGGAAATGACATAATCGGAAGTAGGCGTGATCAGAAAAAAGGCCCACAGAACCGCCGACCCACATCTATACCCCCACCCGGAACTTCTACCTGCAGGGTATCACAGGTTTTTGCGGGTAAGCCGTGGGTACCCGCATGTACCCAACATGCTGCAGGATTGGGACTGTTCCTGCTGAATTGTGCTTAGTACAGGGAATGCCTATGTTGCCATAGTTTTATGGGATCTCTCTGTACAGACTATCAGCAAACTTAGGGACTGTTCCTGCTGAATTGTGCTTAGTACAGGGGAATATCTATGCTGCCATAGTTTTATGGTATCTCTCTGTACAGGCTATGAGCAAACATAAGGGCTATTCCTGCTGAATTTTGCTTAGTACAGAGGAATATCAATGCTATTCTAGCTTTGTGTTTTACTTCTGTAGCAATATTTGCAACCAAAATGATCCATGAGAGAAAATTACAAAGCATCAGAAAAGGAAATGCCAGGGATTAGTGACATTTCCTTTTGACCCTGCGGTTTTCTGTATTTATTCAACCACTGATAAACCAGTTTGCTGATTATTTATACTGTAAGAGAGTTGAGCTTTGGAGGCTCCCTGCTATTCCCATCCCTTCCGACCCGCAAGCTATTTTAGAGCTTCCCTTGATTCTTTAGCATGATCTTCAGCAAATGTGTATTTTCCCTGACAGACTGTAAATCACGAGGAGTCCAGCAGGGACAGCATGGCAGCACGGATATACTGTATAACAGAAAATGACAATATAAAGGGAGTCCGTAGGGTCTCTGCATTATGATCATGTCAAACGCTGTGGTTCCAGGGAGGGAATTCTACTCAGAAAATATTTTATTGATGTTCTCTGCTCTCTCTTTTTTTTTACATTTTAAAGGACAAATTTACCTTTATATTATTTTGTTTTTCTCTAAAGGAAATTAACTCATTGTTAATTTCCTACTGTTTTATATCTTCCAATCATCTATGGATGCGTTACTGACTAAGCTTGCCGTTTTAGCGTATTAAGCTGCAGTATGGAGGTGTAAAAAAGTTATATATTTTGGCCAGGTCTAGTAACCTATAGCAACCTATCATGTGTTTACTATTGTTTATATCACCATTGTCACCTGCAGTGCTTCTCAGAGTAAAGGGATACAAATACAAGACTTAATTGTTACTGATACAGATAGTTTACCAGAATCAATACAAATGCATATTGTAAGAGACATTAAAGAGATACTGACACCTGAAATTAAACTCTTTTTTACATCTATTATAATATTGGCTTTGAAAGCTACTACTAACTTTGCCATAAAGTATTTGCATGATGCTTTTACATTACCTGTCTGATCCCCCATGTTCCTGTATGAGGGGGCTGCCATATTTGTGCAGCAGGAGTCCGTTAGCATTAGAAACTGTAACCAACAGGCTGGCAGTTTGGCAAAGTCAGAGTGTCAGAAAGTCAGGCTTAGGAACTTCAACTAACAATAATAAACAAAAACAAACCTCTCAGCAAAAAATTATCAACATGACCTATAGGTAGGGTTGCCACCTGACCGGTGGCAGGTTCCATCCTAAAGTGCTGGCACAAATCACAGGACCAGGGGCAGCTGGGAAATTGACAAAATGTGTAGCCCCATGTCGGATTTCAAAATTGAACATAAAAAATCTGTTTGCTCTTTTGAGAAATGGATTTCAGTGCAGAAGTCTACTGGAGCAGCACTATTAACTGATGCGTTTATAAAAAATAAAAAAAATGTTTTCCCATGACAGTTTCCCTTTAAAATATCTCAGTATAGTTGACAGAGAATGCCCATGGGGATGTAAGGAGGAAGACTCTCAAGAACATTTCCCAATTGATTGTCCTGTGTCTAGAAATCTGAGAAAATCTGTTGCTGCTTCTTTAAACCTCAAAGTTCTTGAAAATCCTAATTTTGAGTTATCTTATGGGAATGTAGATGAGAGGAAAGTACACAATGTGAAGAAGGAATCATACATAATCATTTCTGTGCTAAGGTACCACCTCTGGCAGATGAGGTTTAAAATGACTCTGGGACAAATTAATGACTCTATTGAACGGGTTGTAAATATTATTTAAAAAAAACAAGTAAAATGGGACAATCAAATGCAAATGAAACACTGTGGCAAAATCTAATTGTTTCTTTCTAACTGAAGCTTTCTGTTTGCTTTGATGTTACTGTAATTTGAAGTTTTTTGTAATGTTTTTTATTCTTCAACAAAATTTCTACCATGACAACGCCTGTGGCCTGTCCAAGCATCACCACCCATGGAAGCCTCCAAACCATTCTGTATCCAATTCCATCTATACACATATAACCTTGATATAAAATAAGGGGCACCATACTGAAGGTTGGTTAGGGGAAGATTTGGGGTGAGTGCTTATTTGTACCCTGGGTACCCCTGGAACTATAGCACGGTGACTGTTACCCCAATGTTTCTATATATCTGTAACCTTGTTATGAGCTAAGGCTACCCAGTCTGAAGGTCAGTTAGGGTGAGATTTGGGGTGAGTGCTTATTTGTGTCCTGGGTACCCCTGGAACTATAGCAGGATGACTGTTACCCCAATGTTTCTATATATCTGTAACCTTGTTATGAGCTAAGGGGGCCCAGTCTGAAGGTCAGTTATGGTGAGATTTGGGGTGAGTGCTTATTTGTGTCCTGGGTACCCCTGGAACTATAGCAGGGTGACTGTTACCCCAATGTTTCAATATATCTGTAACCTTGTTATGAGCTAAGGGGGCCCAGTCTGTAGGCCATTTAGGAGGAGATTTGGGGTGAGTGATTATTTGTGCCCTGGGTACCCCTGGAACTATAGCAGGGTGACTGTTACCCCAATGTTTCAATATATCTGTAACCTTGTTATGAGCTAAGGGGGCCCAGTCTGTAGGCCACATGCAGGCGCACTGACACGGCACCAATGCCAACACGGCAGGGGGCCCTGGAGGGGGGAATTGGGGCAGTCACCCTGGTGGGCCTCAGCCCCCCCCCAGTCCGATCCTGTATTGGGCCCAGCCTGAAGGCCAGTTAGGGTGAGATTTGGGGTGAGTGCTTATTTGTGCCGTGGGTACCAATGGAGCATTTTGATTGATGCAGTTTGTGCTCTTGATGTTTTTTGAAGCCCAGCCTAGGACAATTAGTGTCACATTTGGGTAGAAAACATTCCAGCCCGGGGTACCCCTGGAATTATAGCAGGGTGACAGTTACCCCAATGTTTCTATATATCAGTAACCTTGCTATGAGCTAAGGCAGCCTAAGTAAAAAATGTGTTAGCACTGCTCTTATTATCACAAATTATGTGGATACGTAGGTAGGAAATACATTGAAGTCCAAGTTTAGAGAAAATCCTTCAGTCAGGTTGATAAATGCAAATACTACACCAGATTTATATTCTCTTTCAAACATTTCTCCTGCAGATAATTGCTTCTGATGAGTTGAGAACAGACTTCAAAAACCCTATAGATCAGTGTAATCCAGCACACGCGGTAAGTTCCCTCCATGCCTGGTTTCAGTAACAGTTCATGCGGTGTTGGGGTTATTTGTGGGCAGTAACATGTATTTCATTAATGTAGTTTAAAAATATAGCTTTCAAATGGCCAATATCTTTAAATTTAATTATCCTATTAATTATTTATGCAAATAAAGGTGAATGTCTGGGTCTCCCCCTCTCTCCCCTCCCTAGTTATACTCTCCAGGTGAGTTAGAAGGTAAGGGAGTAGCCTCGTTCTTTATCTTGGATGCCCCTCATGGTTTGTGTCTAGAGCCTAAGGTAGGAGAAGCCCAAGTGAAGATGTGCACCCTGTATTGATGGCTGGCCTGATACTCATGAGTTGGGTAGGATTGGGGTGAATCCTGTTCATCAGGATTGGGCTCTGGTCAATGCAAAGTAAATTTTATCTCTGAAGTGAAGCTTGTCTCTCACTGTCCACCTGCCAATCATAGTGTGCTTAACCCATCAGACATAAGCATAGAGGGCAGGTAGTTCTGGAATATTAAGTTCCCTTCTCAACTTTGGGCTAGTTTGGGCCCAAGCGAGAAGGCTGAGGATTAGGGTGGATGCAGGTCAGAACATTTCTAGGCAGTGGGCCTCAGTAAGACCCACATTAGTATGAGGTAGGAAAGGTTATAGCCAAGGTTGAGTTGATGGTAAAGATGGTAAAGATGTGTAGACTTTGTAGAGAAGAATCACCTGGAAGATCCATCTTGGAAGGTGCAGGGGTTAAAACCCAGTGAAGTGCTCACTTGGTTTCACCAAGCATTATCTTCCTGAAAGAAGTTCATATTGGACTTACCCTTGTTTTGGTAATGGAGAATATCAGGTTCTAATTCCTAAATGGTCAGTGTAATGTCCCATTAAACACATTTCCTTTGGGACGTATTCAGAGCTTCATAAGGCCTCTGCATCTAGGGCCCAAGGTAACCAAAAGATGAAATGTGTCCAAGCTTTCGTGAGTAGTTCCCTTCCTCGGGGGCAGATGGCCCAGAACTTAGTCCATAAGCCCTGACCATTTTTACAGTATTCTGTATCATAAGTATGGAGCAGCAATGGACAAGCTTGTTACAAAATCTCAAGTGACTTGTTTATGTATTTATTATATTATTCCATATAATGCCTGTTTGTGTAGGAATGATTTTCTGATACCATATGAAATAGTCATTTATTTTTGTTTTCACAGAGAGAACGCCTTAGGAACATTGAACGGATTTGTTTTCTACTCAGAAAGGTGAGCACAGACTTCTTTAAGAAGAGATAACCCTATTCTGAAGTCATGGGTTTTGCCTCCTGAGTCTACCAATGGATGGAAAAAATGGATGTTTTAGGGATATCACTTAAAAGTCACTGTTGCAAACATCAATGCAAAGGAAATGTCATCTGGCTATGAGCCTCTATCCAAAGATATGCTAGCCATAGGCAAGCTAGTTTCCTTCACATGTTGCTTCATGGACACGAATACAAGAGTGCTAAAAGGTGCACTGGTATCTGCAATACCGGCTCTGCAGCTTTGCACTCCACATATTAGAGCCATAGTCAAGTGTTGCTTATAGGACTCTCCTGAGCTCCCACCATGCACTCCACATAGTAGAACCATAGTCAAGTGTTGCTTATAGGACTCTCCTGAGCTCCCTGGACCTCACTATTCTGGATTTTACAGGGGGTCTATTATTGTTTAAATTCGTATAGGAATTTATTTTCAGTATAGGGAGTCCTAATCCCCTAAACTTACTCGTATTGCCAATTGCGGCTCACATTGCTGTTCAACCGTACCCAGTTACAAGTGTTATCTAATCATTTTTAATTTAATTGATGTACACATTCATGCTCTGATTGGCTTCTTGTTTTAGCCATATTTGTTTTAGCTCTGAATGGCCCAAGCACAGTAACTTCAAAACTGAGGGTACATGGGCCTATCTTCTAGGTCAGCTGCACCCTCACATCCACGATGGGGTGAAATATATATATATATATATCCATTTCAAGGTTCAGTTTTAGAAGCCTTTCTCATTGAAATGTCTTTTCCTTTGCTACGAGTAAATTCTGAATTTGACCAGAATAATCTTCAGATTTTATGTTTTGTTTTAAAATGGCAATGGCTAAAAGGCAGATGTCAATAGCAAATAGGCATTCTCTATATTTGGTACCAGCATCCTGTTTAGTACTTAACCAATCAGAATCCCCAGGGCAGCTTCACCGCAAGACTTTCCTTGCTGCCACTTTATAAAGGTCAGAATTTGCTCAGCTAATTACCTAAACAGCTAGAAAGTGGTAGAGGTGGTTAGAAAGAAAGGTCACTCTCTAATGGGTCTTTTTCATGTTTTTATTTTTATCATGAAGGAGCACTGTAACACTTGGGAGCTGTTTAATATTTCATGCTCTGTGTCTCATACTGAGACTGCAAAGGGACACTAGGGAGGCTAAGGGGGTTATTGGTGAGTTTATTCTACATCTAGGGGGTTATATACTAAAATCTGACTTTATCTCATTGTTTCAATAAAAAAATAACTTGACCAAACCCCCATTCCCAATTTTGCCTTATTTATTAATAAGATAACTCTAATTAATCGATTCAGATTAAACCAAGCAAAACCCGAATTGTGTGATTTTTTTCTGGCTTTTTTCCTGAATCGCACAATTTTTTGGGTTTTTTTTTGACTGAAAACCCTAAATTAATCTGATTAATGGGCTAAACCCATCATAGACCATGATATCTTCACATTTGGATAGGGACATCTCCCATTGACTTGTACAGGACTTTGACAGGTATGAGAGCATTTTCAGATTCAGACATTTTGCAGCATCTGGGTCTAATAAATCTTGAAAAATCTGAGTTTTTTCCCCACTAAAACTATGAGTTTTTGCCCCAAAAAGCCCAACCACAAAAATTTGAGGTTTAGGGGTAAATTTATCAAAGAGTGAAGTTCCACCACTAGAGGGAAATTCCACAGCTCTCCATTCATTTCTATGGGATTTTGAAAGGCCTATTTATCAATGGGTGAAGTGAAAGTTCACCCTTTGATAAATACGCCTTTAAAAATCCCATAGAAATGAATGGATATTGGCGGAATTTCCCTCTAGAGGCGGAACTTCACTCTTTGATAAATATACCCCTTAGTATATAACTGCAGCAAAATGAACAAAAAAAGGCTGCTCAAAGCTCACATATATATAATTGCAGCTCCCTTAAAGGAGAAGGAAACCCTTTAGAAAAAACCTGTGTCAAATTGGACCCCGGCGCTCCAGAATTAGACGCCGATCCCTCCCGATCTCCTCTGCCGACCCCACCTGACTCCTCCTGACTCCCCAGTCCTTGCAAAAAAATTTAGAGCTACACCAGTCCCCGGGCCAAAAAAGGTTGGGACCCCTGCTGTAACTGAAGCACACAATGGACAAGGTGCAGCACTGGATAGGATTTTCAGTGCAGGTTGGATAAAGCAGAATAGTTAAGGTAAAACCCCAAAAACCACGCAAAATGAATAATGAAGGCCAACTGACAAGTTGCTCAGAATAGGTCCAACTATAGGGGGTCTATTCACCATGCTGTGTAAAACACTATTACAGATTTTTTTTAACAAAATGAAAGCTGTTCCATTGCATATGAATATATTTGTGCTATTAAGCCATGTGTATTGAGAGTAGAGTCACTTTTCTGACCTCATAAGGAACACCATTCATTAATCTGAAGTTTCTACAAGACTCTTTCTTAGTGTCCTGGGTTTACTTTGCTGCTCGTTTTGTTCAGCGGGTGGCAGCTCATCCAGATGTAAAGGACTCACACTATGGATCATTTGGCCCTAAGAGGAAGGAAATAAATCAGGGTGATGAGAAGATTATTCAGATCATTATCTTCCCAATTAGTTTGGGGAATCTAAATGGTTTGTTTTTCCCTTAACAAGAAAGAATTGCTATTAACATATAACTGAGCACGTACACAGCATCTAATAACTGTACAATTTGGCAATGTGTGCTCATAACCAGTTCATAACTATAAAACATCAGCAGTGTCATCAGGCCTGGACTGGCAATCTGTGGGTTCTGGCAAATGCCAGAGGGGCTGCTATAAGTTGCAATAGACAGTCACTATTTAACGAGCTGGTGGGGGCTGTAATTGGGCCCATGTGTGGGCTGTTTGCACCTCTGTGCACCTGAAATGCCAGGCCTATTTTGATTCTCAGTGCAGTGCCCAGTAACTAGGGTTGCCACCTGGCTGGTAATAATGATGGTTGATTCCAATGTTATTAATAGGGAAAAAAGATAAATATATAGGAAGGCTGGTATTTTTTCTGGAAAGATGGCAAACCTACCAGTAACAGAACTACAAGAGATTGGGTCCAGGTACAGGCTATGCAGGCAGGCACCCCCACCCCCTTCCGGAAGCCAAGATTGCGGTGGATTCTCAAGAATGGGAACAGCTGGCAGGCCCCTAGGGGGGTGTGGGCCCTGGTGCAGTCAAACCCCCTGTAACGCCTGTAGTTCCGTCACTGGCAATGCCATAACTAGAGTTGAAGGTTGCCACCTTTTCTTCCTTTGGAATTCAGCCACTGAGAATCAAAATAGAGAGCTGAGACTGAGAATCAAAATAGGCCATGGCATTTCAGGTACAGGTACCAGTAGGGTTGCCATCTTTTAAAATTTTTTATACTGGCCGGCGGGGGCGGGGCCAAAAGGGGGCGTGACGTGACGTCAAAGGGGGCGGAGCCACGCGAAGGATCAGGTGAAGACGCGAGAAAGGTAAGTTTTTATTAGATTTAGGCAAGGCAAGGGCCATTTTTAAGGGGTATTTCAAATTTACCGGCAGCTACATTGCCGGTAAATTTGTAATACCGGCCCCGGCCTTGGCTGGTGTTTTACCGGCTAGGCCGGTAAAATACCGGCTGGGTGGCAGCCCTAGGTACCAGTGATGTCAGAGGTGGGGCTGATGCAAAGGGGCAGGCCAGTGACACTAAGGGGTGGGCCAGTGATGTGGCGGCCCATGATTGCACAAATCGCTCAGGAGGGGGGAGCAGGGGGGTGCAATTGGGCCAGGGCCCACACCCTAGGGTTGCCACCTGTCCGGTTTTGACCCGGACAGCCCGGTATTTTGAAGAGCTGCCCGGGTCAATGCTCCCTTCCCGGTTTTCCAAATAAGGGAAACCGGGCGGGATAAGCTTGATTGACGCAGCGATCGGACAATCTGCATAGCTCCGCCCCATGATGTCACGGGCCCACCCACCGACGTCACGGGCCCGCCCAACGACGTCATGCACCCGCCCCCATGTCCGGGTTCAGCCTGTGGAAAAGGTGGCAACCCTACCACACCCCCTTAGGGCCCCCTGGCAGCTCGTGCACTGTCTATTTGCTGCAGCCGCACCCGATTTCCGGGATGAAAAATCTAACACGTCCCGCACCAGGGCCTGCCCCCCTCCAGTTACATTACTGGCTTAGGAAGCATGGAACAGGCTTGCCCGGTTTTCAGACATCTGAAAACCAGGCAGGTATTTTCGAACTGGACAACAGGTGTAAAAACCTGACTGTCTGGTTTAAAACCAGACAGGTGGCAACACTATCAGAGTCGTATGGGCCCTGGTACAGGATTTGCCTCACCCTCTGGATGTTTACCTACACCCACCTTCGGTCCTCCATCCTCAAGTGGACTGCCACATCTGATGGACTCGCTGGTTTTAAAGTTCAATTCATATATGACATAGTAACCTCCAGCATTTTAATGCACAGTGACCCCAGTATTTAATAAGACTGTGGCCCCTTCAATACATGACATAGGGGCAGAAGCGTCTAACGCCAGCGTGACGTCATTTTGCAACTTCGCAAATTCACTAACACGGACTCTGGTGAATTTTCGCTAGCGAAGTAGATAGACTTGCGCAACTTTGCACCCTTACGCCAGGCGAAGTTGCGCAATGACGAAGGATAGTAACTTCGCAAATTCACTAACGTTAGCACTTACGCTAGACGTTACTTCGCCTGGTCAGACCAGTTCAATACAATAGATAGGAGGTTGAAAAAAAAAATATCAAATTTTTTCTAAGTCCCAAAAAAACACTGGCGTATTTTAGCATAGGAGGGTGATAGTCTGAAAAAGATCGATAATTTTTTTGGGGGGGGTTACCCTTCTTCCCCCATACATTTCCTAACATATGGCAACTCAACTATATAGGGGGGCACATATAGGGCAATAGGACAACTTTATATAATTTAAGAAAGGTTTCCTGGGCTTGTGTAGTGGAATGTAGTGGCTGTAACATATACTTCTATTCCCGCCGTATGCAAATTAGGCTTCGCTAGCGTAACAGCGCTCTGCCTAGCGAAGTAACACTAGCGCAACTACGCTACCGTTCGCGGACCTGAGCGTAAATTCGTTTTTAGTGGATTTGCGTAGCGCTGGCGAAATTTTCAGATCTTAGTGAATCTGCCCCTTTGTGTCTCCATCATTTTATGACAAACCGGCCCCAGTATTCAATGTGACAGTGGCCCCCAGCAATATAGGGTGTTGGCTATGCCAATCTATGTGTCCTCTATGCTCAGAGAGTCAAGCTGCAACTTCAAGCTCTGGTATTAGAACTTAGCTCCAGTATATGATTATCTTGTATTCTATGTCCTGTTCTTAGAAACACAATTTTAAAAAATGACAAATTCATTGATAGTAAATAAGTACCCCCTCTTATAAAATATAAGGATATTATAAGTTGCCAAGGAGTTCCATTACCTTTGGCCGAGGTCATGGAAGTTACTATATTTTGCAACAGAGGTACTTTATTTATTATAATGCACAAGTTTCAGTGAGCCATGTGACAGAAATGACATCACTAAGCTCCAATTATAACTGATGACATCAATATGACTGAGAAGATTCTCATTCATCCAGGTCATGGTATATCTAACACAAGTAACAATTGGACTTGCTGAGAAATTTTAATGAAGACGTTTCACTGCTCATCCGAGCAGCTTCTTCAGTTCAACTGACTGGTGTAGGGGAGTTCTCAGCATACAGACTCTTCCAACAATCCAATCACAGCGGCACATTGTAACTCTTCAGAGAGGTGACATCTGGAATTTGCAGAGGTGTTGATTCTGTGTAGTTACTGTGATAGGATTACCAATGTGTCATGCAACTCCTAGACACAGGTGTTACTTGTGAGAGTTGCATGAATGGATGTATGATAGTTCTGAAACCGCCGGGGTACAGATGTTAGAACAGCATTGTATGTACCAGACAGGTGGTGTCGAAGGCCCTCACCTCTGTTCAGGGATGGTTTCTCCAAGAAATCCAATTTTTAGAACAGTTAGAATTGTTTGTATAATGTAAATCATAAGCTCACTATACCTTCTGCAAAATCTCCCCTATCTCCACTGCAGTTCTAGCTGAGGCAGGCATCTTGGATTTCACTGACTCCTCCTACCTATATCTTCACAGACAACTGTAGCTCTGAAATCTCGCACATGCTTAGTTGAAATTTCTTGCTTGCCTAATAAACCTTCTAAACTATTTTGAAATCTGCCAAACTTCTGTGTTAGTGCTGCCACCTTCTGGAAGTTGCTGTGTGCCCTTCATTTGCATAATGACATCACCAGCAGGGGATAAGATAGGGAAATCTCCTGATACTTCTAGAGTTTACTAAAGCTAGGCATTCTGGGTAGAATACTCAGGGCAGTGCTACAATCTGAGCATGCTCGTGAACTCATTTGCATGTTGTAGTGACAGTATGGACTCCCTCAGTGACAGAACCCATTTGACAAAGTATGGGATTTTTTAAAAACTGCTGTTTTTCCCCAAAAAACTGTATATGTAGTTTGATTAAACATGTTTAGGTTGTACCGGTCAGGTTGTTAAAATGTGTTTGATCTCGGCTGTGATTGGTGCCCTTTAACATGAATCGCCTCTTTCACACCTCTTTCCAACCAGCAGTCTTCTTTATCCAAGATTTGGACATTGCTATCTTCAAATGAGTGTCCCTTGTGTTTTAGGTGTAGAAAGACAGTCGAGTCTTGTCCTGTAGAGTTTGCTCTCCTATGCTGATTCATTTGCTTAGTGAGCAGTTGTTTTGTCTCCGAAGTGCATTCATCGCTACACTGGACTGCGTATACCACATGTTTTCTTTTAGGAGTTGGATCCTTTGGGTGTACCAGTTTTTTCTCAGGGTGTTGCTAGGTTTGAAAAACACAGGGACATGGTATTTGTTGAAAATCCTCCCGAGTTTCTCCAACACTCCATCAACATATGGGATGACTATGTTTTGCCTACAATGGGGTAAATTTATCAAAGAGTGAAGTTCCGCCACTAGAGTGAAATTCCGCAGCTCTCAATTCATTTCTATGGGATTTTGAAAGGCGTATTTATCAATGGGTTAAGTGAAGTTTCACCCTTTGATAAATACACCTTCAAAAATCCCATAGAAATGAATAGAGAGCTGCGGAATTTCCCTCTAGTGGCGGAACTTCACTCTTTGATAAATTTACCCCTATGTTTCTCAGGGCGGTTATTTCTTTTGATGTTCCTGTTGGGCTTGTTTGCTGTTGTTTTGACAAAGGCCCAGTCTGGGTAGCCACACGCTTTCAAAGCTCATCTGAGATGTTTATGCTCATTGTCCTTGGACTCTGTATGAGTAACAGAGACATCAATAAGCACTATATATAAGAATATCATTTCCAGGATATTTATGGCTCTTGTGTATTATACCTATATAAAATAAGGTTTTCCAGGTTCACTCACTGTGTGCTGCCATATTGCTTACATGATTTCCAGCAAAGTATATTAAAGAACATGTAGAGTACTACTGTATAGTTAGGATTTGTTATTCAGGATTCCATGTATTCACATGCCTATATATTACTCCAGGCCTTTTCTTTTCTCTCATCAGCTGGTGCTTCCAGAATATTCAATCCACAGCCTGTTCTGCATAATGTTCTTATGTGCGGAAGAATGGTTAACACTGGGGCTCAATGCTCCATTGCTTTTCTATCACATATGGAGGTGGGTACATATTTTCTTGCATATTAATTATGTAATAGTGCTAGTTCACCTACACAGGTATTCCTGTACTAAGCACAATTCAGCAGGAACAACCTCTAGGTTTTCTCTTAGGCAACGCCGGGCCAAATGGACCTGGCGCCCCAGGCACCACAGTGCTCTACCTGCCCCCACCCCCCTCCGTGCGCACGCGTGCTATGCACGATGTATGCATGCGTGCTGGGCATGCACGTCCCTGGAGCTCCTCCCTCCCAGAGTGATTGACAGCGGGAGGGTAAGCGAGGGGAGGACAAGGGGAGGGGAGAGAGCACCGGCTGGGAGGGCATCCGGAAGACAGAGCAGCGAACATGGGGTAGGCAGAAGACAGGTATCTGCCCAGCGCCCCCCTTTGGTTGCGCCCTAGGCAGGTGCCTCTTCTGCCTACCCCTAGTTCCGGCCCTGCTCTTAGGCTATACAGAGAGATCCCATACAACTATGGCAGCATAGGTATTCCCCTGTACTAAGCACAATTCAGCAGGAACAGCCAGGGCCACCATTAGAAATCACCGTGGCCCCATACAATTAACTAACCCCGGCCACCCTGGCACCCAAGCCCCTGATCCCGCCCACTCTACATCACAGTTAAAAGACCACACAGACATCAGCACTAGAAAAGTAACCCCCCACCACACACGAGTTATAAAAAGCATTGGTGCCAGGGCCCCCTTACAAGTTAAAAAAATCGGAGACCCAAAAAATATTTTTTTTAAAACATTGGTGGCAGGGGCCTATTGAATATTAAAATAATACATTGGTGGCCAGGGTATTTAAAAAAAGAAAAAAACAGTTCAGTAGCATTGAAATGGCTTCAGGGCTTCAACTTCACCTCCTTCGTGATTCTGGGTCTTTTCGCGGCTTCAGGATTTCAATTTCGGCTGTTTTCGTGACTTCGAGTTTTTTCGCCACTTCGGGAGTTCGGCTGTTCGGGACTTCACAAATGGCCAAACTAGTGCTGTCAAGGGGAGCACGGCTCTTTCTAAATTGCAGCACTGCTGGGCCCCCCTTCAGGAGCTTCCCACCCCCCCCCCCGATGACAGCCATGGGAACAGTCCCTAAGTTTGTTCATAGCCTGTAGAGAGAGATACCATAAATCAATAGCATCATAAGTATTCCCCTGTACTAAGCACAATTCAGCAGTAACAGCCCCCTAAGTTTGCTCATAGCCTGTACAAAGTGATACCATAAAACTATAGCATTATAGGTATTCCTGTGTACTGAGCACAGGTTACAGACTGCAAAACAACATTTGTTTTCATTATGTTGACATAGGTATTTCCACAGCCCGGCAGATAGCTCGGAATTAATCTACGACCCACTTGTAGTAATGAGCGCAAGTACATTGAATTACTGCCAGAAGGAGGCCTGGTGTAAGCTGGCATTTTATCTACTTTCATTTTTCTATTATCTGTATTGGTGAGTTCCTCTTGCTTATACCATATATACTCCATGCATGTGGCATCCCTATATACTTGTTATTTCAACAGAAGCTAAGGGAAAGGAAATTAAATTAAATGTATACTCTGCTTAAAAAATAATGAATTCAAATAAACACTCATAATCCAAAAATCCTTTTTTTTTTTTGTTTCCCCTTTAGCATGATCTACACCTTAATGAGTTCCTAAGGACCCAGGGAAGAAACATCACCCTGGCAGTATCGGGGACAATGTGTGGCTGAACAGTGGAGAGGAACTTCTGTCCTGTCCAGACATTGCTGTTTAGCCAGTGGGATACACAGACTCCAGTCCACAGTCCAGATATGGCAATAGAATGGCAAGAAAATGTGCCATTGAGCAGTGCCACATACAGAGTAATGAGAGTTGGATAGTGAATACCAGAATGACACTTGGCTTGTTAGTGAAGAGCGGATCACCAGATGACAGCATGCAAATTATGGTTAATATGTTTATATTACAAGCCACCAGTTCTGCATCATATTTGTAGCTGATGAACTATGCAAAATGGATTGCAGAGGACAGAAGCGACTGAAACTGCCTTGGCTGCTAACACAACGCCACAATAATTTGGTACCAGGGATGGAACTATGGGTAAGCAGAAGAAGCAGCTGCCTAGGGCGCAATGATAGGGGGGTGTTGAGCAGCTACCTCTAAAATTGTCTTCTGCCTACCCATAGTCTGTGTTTGCACCCCTCAGTATTACTCCCCTTCCGTCCGTCTGTCACCCACCCCTCCATTGTTCTCCTGTCATCATCCCCATCATTGCTCTCTCCTCCGTTGCTCTCCCCTCCCTCCTGTCACCATCCCCTCCCTTGTGCTCCTCTCCGTCGCTCTCCCCTCCCTCCTGTCACCATCCCCTACTTTGCTTTCCCCTCTGTTGTGCTCCCCTCTTTCGCTCTCACTTCCCTCCTCTTCCCTCTGTAACTCTTCCCTCCCTCCTCCATCGTTCACCCCTCCCTCTGTTGTGCTTTCCTCCCCTTTGTTGATCTCCCCTACGTGCACGCGGGGGGGGGGGGGGGGGGGGGGGGGGGGATGGGAGGGTATTCTCCCAGGTTGCCTAGGGCACGCCGGCTGGCCTGACCCAGCCCTGTTTGGTACCTTCTAGAAAAATGGCTTAGCTGGGAAAGTGACTTTTGCAATAGCTGATGAACAAAAAAATGTAAGCTCTGCTGTTTTCAGTCTGCTTTTCTAATGAAACCAGAAATTCGGCTCTTCCAGTACAGAGCGCAGGATCGCCCTGGCCACTGGGAAGATGTTAATGTACAACATATAGTTGTTGCCTTGGGCAGGTATAAAGGCACAAAACATAATTGTCGTGTTTGGTAGCCGAGGATGAGGAGAGTATAACAGTGCTTTATTAGCAGGTCATGCAGCCATTACATAACAGCAGTAAGTCTTACTTTCATTTTTAAGCTGTATAGAAAGTCCTGTGTATGCACAGTGCCACCTGCAGGCCATTTGTATAAACACCACATGTTCACCCTATAGTAGGAAAGCATTTGGACAAATATCTAAACAGTAAAAATTAAATTGTATGTATCTTAAAGCAATATATATATATTCTTCACAAGACTCCTTGGTCCATGCAGGTAGTTTCCTGATTCTCTCAGTATGCCTTATAGGTTCACTCTCGTCTGCCCTATTGCGGTTGGCATTAGGAGTAGGGAAATGTCCTTCATCAAATGGAACATCT
>CM044439.1:18967013-18987517 GCA_024363595.1 Xenopus borealis | reverse complement strand
TACAAGTGAATGGAGTAGAGGTTTTCAAGCTCTCATTGTGATGTTTAGAATTTATTTAGGCCTGTATCCAAGACATGATTATAGACATATGTATTGAAGAATATGTATTCATGGCTATTAGTTACCTTGCTTTATTTGGCATTTAAGACAGGGAATATACTTGTACCTCTTTATTTCAGCCTAAACAGTATTCAGGTGTGGGCTTGTTTCCACTGATGTTAAAGGGATACTGTCATGGGAAAACATTTTTTTTTCAAGACACATCAGTTAATAGTGCTGCTCCAATGCTGACCATGAAAACTTAAATTTGAGATATGACAAGTCTGAGATGGATTCAGGCTTTTTGCAACATCAGGGTATAATAAATCTTGAAAAATTTTAGAGATTTTTTTCATAAAAAAACGTATTTTCCCCAAAAAAAACCAACGTTATAAATTTGAAGGCTAGTAAATAACCTACTTAATTTCGACATAACCTGTATTCAGGTGCAGGCTTGTGCCCACTGATCTGAACAATGGAAGAGAACCAAGCCCAGACAGACTGTCTGTGGGTTCTGGCAAATGCTATGGCTGCTTTAAGATGCCATAGACAGTCACTATTTATTGGGCTGGTGGGGGGCTGTCTGGGCCTCTGGGTACTGAAATGCCAGGGCCTATTTTGAATCCCAGTCCAGATATGAATAGAACCAGAAGGTAAGGTCCATTTTTCAGAACCCATACCCGACCCATACCCGCAACCTGCAATCAGTAACACGGACCCGCAACCGGCTTGAACCCGCTAACTGACCTACACGCACCTTATCCGCAACCCAATCCGCGACCCACTGACCATCAAGAATCAGGATGTGTTGTCATTGTAAACCGGAAGTGGGTGTGATCAAAAAAAGGCGAAAAAATGTGATCAGAAAAAGGAGATGACCTGCGAACCCGCAGAGCCGCCGACCCGCATCTATACCCTCACCCAGAACTTCTACCCGCAACCTGCAGGGTACAGCAGGTTTTTGCGGGTAACACGCGGGATCTGGGTGGGAGCACCCATGGGCTCTAAGGCAACCGAGGAAAGATGGTGAGGGAAAATGCAAGGGTGTGAAAAAACCAGTGAAACGCATGGGATACATGGAAGCGATCTCAATGAATGATTTCTAAAAATTGTTATGAGTAATTACCACACTGTGCTTACCACTTTATTGTCTGTTGCAGGTATGTACGATGTCTGGAAAGATGGATATGGACATTGTGCCTGTTACCGAGTGGCTACGCGAGAGACAACATTTCTATGCCATCAAAGACCTCAAAGTTTTTTCACAATTCAGGTGAGAGAATCCTGCTCCTTACTGGCAAGTGTGTGAAAATTGGTAAAACATTGTTTGTAGTACCATCCACTGTGGTGAAAATGAAAATTTAATAAAAGCTTCATCATTATGAAATCAGAACATATACACATTTAGAATCACAGAGGAATCACAAACGAGTCGATCTCTCTCCGATATGCCCACCTTAGGTCCCACGATTGGATCATAACGAAGGGGAACAAGCGGGGGACCGCATCAATGAACAGATGGGGCCACGATCCAACAGGATTTTTAGTCCTGTCCGATCGACATCTGGCCAACATTCTGCCAGATATAGATCGGGGAAGCCGTCGGAGAGCTCCATACACGGCCAATCAACTGCCGACAGAGTCGGCCGCTTTTATCGTCCTGTGTATGGCCACCTTTAGGCATAAAGACGTGGCAGGCACTTACTTTCAATTTCCATTCTGCACTTCCTAAAGTTCACTGCACCCCTTATATTTTCCTTCTGCCTTCAACTTATAACTGTGTAGCCAGTGCATGGGCATGGGCATCAGGTGCCCCCTCTTGGCTCCTAAACAAGATTTGCCATGATCTAAAGGGTCCACAAAATGGCTTGCTGCTTGCTTGTTGCAATTGTGATTTCCAAGACTAAAAGAAACAAGATTGAAATAATTTTTATAGTGTAAGTAAAGTTTATTTTGCTTGACTAATAAAATAGGATTTGGAATGATTTCTTAGGGTGACAGGTCCCCTATAAAGGTTTCACCTAATCAGAATTTTTCTTGACAGACTCTGGAAAGCATTTTCTGTATGGAAACTGAATGTTCACAGAATGAAAACAAATAACAGTCGGTAAGTTTATTAGTTACTTACTTCTATATGCTATTGGGCTAGAAGTCCGCACCTTTGTCCTCAAATTTGCTTTTAAAAGAGAACTAACCCCCCAGAACTAGGTGTAGGTAGAAGAGGCACCTGCCTATGGCACAACATAAAAGGGGCGCTGGACAGGTACCTGTCTTCTGCCTACCACTAGTCCATGCTTGCTGCTCTCCCCACCTACCTCCTCTCCGGCACTCTCTCCTAACTTCCTCCGGCTCTCTGCACATGTGTGTGCACACTGCGTTCGGGGGCGTGTGCGCACGAGCATGGTGTGGAGTGCGGTGGCCGGGCTGGTTTGACTAGGTCGCCCTGTCGGCTTGGCCTGGCACTGTCTGTAGGGCAGGGGATACTAACGGAAACTCTGCATTGAGTAACATTATTGACAATTTAGAAATATGGGGATTTCCAATTAAAAACTTTTTTTTGCATAATAAAAGAAAATGTCATGATTTTTATGATATAGTTTTTATTTACAAATTACACTGTTTACACTGCAAATAATTCACTCTACAATATAAAATTTAATTCCTGAACCTGCAAGTGTATATTTTTAGCTGTAATATTGGTGTGTGAGTGCATCTCAGGTTATTTTGCCTGGTCATGTGCTTTCAGAAAGATTTTTTCAGAAAGAATTTTTAAATTGAATATAAAAAAAAATCTGCGTGCTGTATTGAGAAACTGATTTCAGTGCAGAATTCTACTGGAGCAGCACTATTAACTGATGTGTTTCTTATTAAAAAATTTTTTTCCTATGACAGTATCCCTTTAAATGGACAGTTACACCAAAAAAAAAGTTTCTTAAATGAATGACAATATAATGTAATGTTGCCCTGCTCTGGTAAAACGGATGTCTTTGCTTTAGCCATGGGGGCATTCAAGCACAGGATACACAGTAGATAACAGATAAGTACTACTATAGTTTCTAAAAGCAAGCTGCTGTGTAGCCATGGGGGCAGTCATTCAAACACAGGATACACAGCAGATAACAGATAATTACTACTATAGTTTATATAAACAAGCTGCTGTGTAGCCATGGGGGCAGCCATTCAAGCACAGGATACACAGTAGATAACAGATAAGTACTACTATAGTTTATATAAACAAGCTGCTGTGTAGCCATGGGGGCAGCCATTCAAGCACAGGATACACAGTAGATAACAGATAAGTACTACTATAGTTTATATAAACAAGCTGCTGTGTAGCCATGGGGGCAGCCATTCAAGCACAGACTACACAGTAGACTACACAGAAGTTTGAATGGCTGCCTCCATGGCTACACAGCAACTTATATATACAAACAATAGTAGTGTTTCTGAAGCAAACATGCCAGGTTTACCAATGCATCGCTTGAAGTAATGCAACAAAGTATCTCTTAATTCTGCACACGGTAACTTTACTTCAATATAGTATCTTTGTTCAATTCATTGAAGATCTTCCAGTTCATCAATTAACCCCTTAAGATATTATGAATCAATTTATATCTACAACAATATAATATACGAACTAATATTTACAATGGATTAGTATAGTATATTTGATTGTTGTATATATAAATTGATTCATGATATGTTATGGGGTTAATTGATGAACTGGATGCTCTCAAATGAATTGAATAAAGATACTATATTGAATTAAAGTTACTGTGCGCAGATTTAAGATATACATTTTTGCATTACTTCAAATTGTGTTTTTTCTATCTCCTGCACCACCTAATTAATGTGGGTAGTGTAAACCTCATAAGAATAGTAGTAGAGTGCTCGACCAATCAATTTACATATTACCAATGCAAAGTGAAATTATATTTTCATTACTTTTATTTTTTTGGTGTTACTGTTCCTTTAAGCAGACATTGTTTATTCTTTTCTTTTTCTGTGGGTCTGACTGTGAAACAATGTACCAGAACACCAGTTTTCCTCCAGGTCTGTTTTACGACTGTGATGTGCTGGGGTCAGAGCCAGTAGTGTGGCCAGACAAATACTGCTTACAACAGCAAATACAAATAACCTTATTATTGAATATTTTTAATTAATGGATATTAGAAAGTTGCTTAGAATGACATTTACTTTTATTATGTAAAGCTATAATATAAATGTTGTAATTACTGTGAACATTAGAAACTGTAGCTGCCCTAATAATCACCCGTATAGAATAGAAAACTGAAATGAATTGTTACAATTTGCCGCTGCTCCTAAATTGCTTCTATAGAGTTTAATTCTCCTCCTCTGATATATTCTTATTTGCAGGGCAATCATATTGAAGCAGTTGTTCTTTGCTGACGAGGGGTTCCAGGAATGCTTGCTTTATATCAGAGCCCTGTGTGAGGATGCTCTTAATGGGCAGCCAGGTTCTACTCATGGAGATCTTGCAATAAGGTTTGTTAAGGTAAGGAGGTGTCAGGCACTTTATTATTCCTGAAGATATTCAGATATTCTGATTATTCAAAGTGAAATGGGAAATTCTATTCTATTTATTTATTTAAATTTTATTTTAAATTGCATAACATTTTCTTTCACCTTGAAAAACTCCTAACTGCACAGTTAAATTGACAGAATGTGACCAGCTCAACATTTCTCAAAACTGAACCCATCCCTTTCCTTTTTGTTGGCCCAGTGACATCATCAGAGGTGCATGAGTGGGTATGTGGGGGTGGTGTACTATAGTGATGTCACAAGCCAGGAAAAGGTCATATACTGTAGGCCAGGAGTGCCCATACCTTATTAATGCAAGGTCTACTTTTACTGGTGTTGTCCCATTATGATCTACGTCCATAATATCCCTGTTAGCATTCTGTTCCATGGAAAATATTACTTAAATATATTGAATTATAAGTTAATTTATATCACTATATTTAAAACACTACTTCTTATGTAACCTTAACAGAGTACATATCTGAATGAAAAGAATGGAAACAGAAGGGTAATTTATTCAAGCTGTTTGTTGACAGTGTCTTGAGATCTACTGATCACTGACTAAATGTCTACTGGTAGATCCCGATCTACCTTTTGGACACCCCTGCTGTAGGCAGTCTGCAACCCGCCTACTGTGATTTCAAGTAGATCCAAACCTTCTCAACATAGAGATTATGGGCAGACCTGCAAATCTCTAATGCAGAAAACCTATTGGTGAAATGAGAGAAAAGGGGAAATGCTTTGCTAACTGATCCAGGTCAATAAAATGAAATCAGTTTTGGTGAGATATTATGAAAAGTTTTCCTCACTATGAATATAATTTGGGTCTGCTGAAAAAGATAAATGGGCCCAAGCCAAATAAGCCAAAAATAAGCAAGTTCCTGAAGTATTCTCCAGAGCCTAGAGAAAACAGGAGAATGGTGTATCATTAAATAATACTGTGTACTTTGTGTAAAGGTTAGGAAACATATTGGAACGCTTTGTATCTAAACTTAAATGTTAATTGAACAGATTGGGTTTACTTCTGAGACAGCCAAGAAGATAACAAATTGGTGATTCATTTTTTTTATCCAAAGTTTGCTAAGGTTTAAAGAGAAGTGAGAAAATTTTTTTGGCTGATCAGCTTATGTATATGGCAAAATATTCCTGATTTGATTCTGAAACTGATAATTATTTCTAGGGCAGGTAAGGCTGGGGACAGACAGGGAGATTCTGTCGCCTGGCGTTTAATAGCAGGCGACAGTCTCCCCGAACATCCTTCTCCCTGTCCGTCGCTAGTTTAAATGAAAAAGCGCCAGCGCTGTGCACACGCGGCGCGTCGATTTCCGGAATCGCCCGAAGTTTCCTCACGAAGTAACTTCGGGCGATTCCGTAAATCGCCGCGCCGCGTGTGTACAGCGCTTGCGCTTTTCCATTTAAATTAGCGACGGACAAGGAGAAGGAAGTTTGCGGAGATTGTCGCCTGCTATTAAACGCCAGGCGACAGAATCTCCCCGAATCTCCCTGTCTGTCCCCAGCCTTAAGAGAAGTGGTTAAAATAAGAGCTCATAGGCGTTGATGACTATGCAGGAGATGGACAGGCATTTCTTTATCTTATTTTATCAGTTGTGGGATCAGACCAGCAAACACACTCTGGCTTATTAGCAAATGGGCCAGGCAATTTGGAGCAATTTCAAAAAGCGCGTGTGGATACGCCCGGCGTTTTCAAGCAACGCCGGTGCGCTTGGGTATGTGGCTATTCGGGGAGGTTCAGGGGCTACAAGTCGCGGCGAGAAGTCGCCAGGCGACAAAATGCCCCCGAATCTCCCCGTCTGGCCTTAGCCTAAGGGGTGCACCAGAAAGAACTTTTCACTATGTACATGCTACTAACTGGTTTGCATTGAAGTTGTGTACTACACCTTGCGGCTGAAGCCAGCTACAGCAGGAAATCTGATTTTTTAAAACAGAATTGTTTGTATAATGTAAATCATCAGCTAACTATACCTTCTGCAAAATCTCCCCTATCTCCACTGCAGTTCTAGCTGAGGCAGCCATCTTGGATTTCATTGACTCCTCCTACCTATATCTTCACAGCCAACTGTAGCTCTGAAATCTCGCACATGCTTAGTTGAAATTTCTTGCTTGCCTAATAAACTTTTACTAAAGCTAGGCATTCTGGGTAGAATACTCAGAGCAGTGCTACAATATAAGCATGCTCATGAACTCATTTGCATGTTGTAGTCACAGAATGGACTTCCTCAGCGAGAGAACCCATTTGACAAAGTATAGGATTTTTTTTAAAAACTGCAGTTTTTTTTCAAAAAACTGTATATGTAGTTTGATTAAACATGTTTAAGTTATACTGGTCAGGTTGTTAATATGTGTTTGATTTTGGCTGTGATTGGTGCCCTTTAAAATGAAGTAAAGTCAAGCAATATATCTTATGTTCTGCCAGACGATGGGGATTATGGAAAGAATGGGGTCATTTTGCTTAATAATCAAATACAAGAGGTCCTCTGCACTTATATTTAAGACATTGAGACATTTTGTGCATACAGCTACTAAAAATGCCTTACCCTTTAAACAATACAGGGATTGTTTGTCCATATATTGCAGTATATTTAAGCTCGCCAACTACGTCAAAGTCATACCATATCTTGACATAGTTGGCCAGCTTAAATATACTGCAATATATGGACAAACAATAAAGGGTAAGGCATTTTTTAGTAGCCGAATGCACAAAATGTCTCAATGTCTTAAATATATTGATATCTGTCTATATGTATATTGTGGTCACAGCCTCATTGCACCCCCACCTAATGGTTTTAAAAATTAGTGGTGAGCACAACTTTTCCTTATTTGTCATTTTGCTTTACCCACATTTTCTTTTGTCTTTTCAGATGGATAACCAGCGCACCTATAATCTGAAAGAATTTTGTGCCATTCAGTCCAAGCAATGTTCTCATGCTCTTGCAAGTATTGGGATAATCAGAGAAAAAGCTATTTCAGCTATTACACATACATTTCTGAAGGTAAGTATAATAATCGTTGAAATGACTTCTACCTTCCAAAGACAATTTTGCTCTAACTATTTAAAACATTCATCAAGAAACAGGTTTGCTTATATGTAAACATTCCTGTTTATGCAGGCTATATACTAGGCAACTGATTTACTAAATTGCACAGATACAGTTGGCTATTGCAGCCAATCAAATCTTTGCTTCAATCTTTAACTGGCAGAAGACTGAGCAAAACTAATTGCTGGTTGGTAGCTATGGACAACTGAAGCTATTTCACACACATGTTCTTAACAGAGCAGAATACATGCGTTGCTGTATTCCATCATGGTGCACAGATTTATGAGAAAAAAATATTTTTATCTATTGTAGTAAAATCAAAGCAAGGTATTGTACCTGTATTTATGACAGGCAGCTTGGTCATTTAAGTGCATTGTTTTGTATTTGACAAGAATTTTGAAATACTTTTCAAAATCACACATTTGGCAGTTCCCCCTCTTATTATGTGTATCCATAATCATTACAGGGCAAACCAACCCGAAAATTAAAAAAATGCATAATTCTAAGCTACTTTCCAATATAGTGTTTTAAAAGTTATTTGTAAAAACAATTGCTACTGAAAGCAGCATTTTCTTAACTCCTGCTTGTTACTTTTAAAAAATGTTGCAAAATTCTTCGTTTCCCAGCAAAGACAGGTCTGTTAATCAGCCTGCGTATCCTCTATCGGACCAGATTAAATTCAGTGAGAAGTTTATCATGTGAAAACTCATGGAGGAGATTTAATTTGAGAAAAAAAAATCTTATCTTGAGGTTTATCATGTGAAAACTCTATTGGAAAAAAACTGTTCAATAGCAATACATATACAAATAACTTAAAGGAGAACTAATACCATTTTACCCTTGGGGTGCCAAATGTCAGGTACGCTCAAGTGACTTCTTTTACTTACCTGACACCCTGGGCCAGTGATCCTATCAGCAAAAAGCCGCACTGGCCCTGGGTTGTTCCAGCAAGCACCACGGGCTATCCTCTTCCTCCTTCTCTAGTCTTCTCGCAGCTGCACATATGCAGCAGAGCGAAAAGCCAGACTTTATCGGAAAGGCCTGCAGTTTCGCTCTACTGCGCATGCATCTGCCCCAGGAGATATGAAAACCGAAGAAGCAGGGATCTCTCCGTGGTGCTTGATAGAAGAACACTGGGCCGTTGTGATTTTCTGCTGATAGGAGCACTGGTCCAGGGGTGCCTAACATTTGGAACCCCAATTGTAAAATTGTATTTGTTCTCCTTTAAAATCCATATAAAATTTTTAATGAATGTATATTTCAAAGTTGCTTAGAATTATGTTTTCTTTTATTGGGCAAATGATTATATTTTGGGTTGTGGTTCCCTTTAAAGAATAATAACATTTATTGAAATAAAGTGAATTTAGATCCTGCTTATAAATGAGTTATGCTATATCCTAAAAGTCTCAGCTTCATATAATTTTTTATATTTGAAAAATTAAGTAAAAAATAACCCATTCCTCATATCTGTGGCCTTTTCTCAACCACAGACTCGGTGTCCATTCAAAGTATCCGACTGACTACCTGTCAAAGGAATTTAAAACTAGTCTGAAAGATATATGACTGATCCCCAGATGGTATTTGGTCAGTCATCAATAAATTGCAGGCTTGGTATGGAGTGGCCAAGTGAGTAGACAATAATAGCCTGTGTATGGATGAATGGATCATGGGAAAGCACCTCCTTATGACACATACAGTGCTTCTTTAATACTTGTTTCAAGTGTACACTTTATCAAAGGTCGAATTTTAGAGACTTGTGAGAGTTTTTAGACCTTGGATGAACTCACAACTCGAATGGTTTCTAATTTAAGAAAAAATTTGAATGTAAAAACCTCAGGTTTATTTTGGGAAATTATTTATTTTCTATTAATAATTTATTTCAGGCAGCAGATGGAAAGGGTATGAAAGAGCTGTTTTCCTCAGAAGATCAGATTAAGCCCAAATATACCATGTTGACAGAGTGGCAAACTTTATTGGATCGCTTTTCTAGATTTCTGACTCTCATCGACTGCGTTTTCCAGGAGATGCTTCGGCATTTGTCTTTCAGTGCCACACAGACACTCGTGGGATTCCTAGAAGCTTCATACAGCATCACTTCCACTGATGAGAAAAAGAACCATGGAATAAGGTCTCTCATATAAAACATTTTTTTATGAATAAATATCGTATTCCTAAAGGAATATTGTAATCTTTGCACAAGAGAATCATTAAGAATTATGGAGGCTAAACGTGCCAAAAACCTGCAAGGTTGAGAAATGAGCAGATCTGATCATAATGGGCTAAGAAGCAGGTTGTCGGGAGAGAACCACATCAACCCAGCCACATTTTTGGCCAGATATCTATAGGTAGACAGATAGGGCCCATTCACAGACAGATAAGTTGCAGACTCTCTTTGAAGGGGCCAATTTGACAGCTTAAATAATAAGTATTTTGCTTGCTGTCAGAATGGTGTCTTGCTGCTTCTAATTTATATTATATTGTAATAATGAGCTGTAAGCCATGAAGATTATAGACAGTAGTAGTTAGCTTATACATTGAGAAACATAGCAAGACCATATATATAATGTTGCTGAATATATGTTACCACAGGCAAAAGAACTGACATAGCAAACATTCATACTGTACATGTAACATATGGCTATATACTGTAGATTAGCTGCAGTGGCGTAACTAGTCCCTGGCGGGCCCCGGTCCAGGGTGGGCACCTGGTACCCCCCTGTCGGGCCCTTACCTCTATAAATCCCATGCTGGAGTGTTGATAGCATGTGTGCTGTATTTCCTCCTAGATTACCGCCTGCCATAACCATTATCGTGGCTCCAATGGGCCCCAAGGGGGGGTGGGGGCCCTGGTGCTATTGCACCCCTGGTAGTTATGCCACTGATTAGCTGTGCTCTAACCAAAGCTAGCCATTTTAAGGGACACTGTCATGGGAATTTTTTTTTCAAAATGCATCAGTTAATAGTGCTGCTCCAGATGAATTCTGCAATGAAATCTGTTTCTCAAAAGAGCAAACAGATTTTAAAATTTTGAAATCTGACATGGGGCTAGACAGTTTCCCAGCTGCCTCACATCATGTGACTTGTGCATTGATAAAGTTCAGTAATTTTTTACTGCTGTACTGCAAGTTAGAGTGATGTCATCCCCCTCACTTCCCTCCAGCAGCCTAACAACAGATCCAGGAATGTAACTGAAGGCCAGTTAGGGGGTGATTATGGTGTGCTTATTTGTGCCCCGGGTACCCCTGGAGCTATAGTAGGGTGACGGTTACCCCAATATTTTTACATATCTTTAACTTTGTTATGAGCAAAGGGGGCCCAGCCTGAAGGCAGGTTAGGGTAAGATTTGGGGTGAGTGTTTATTTGTGTCCTGGGTACCCCTGGAACTATAGCAGGGTGACTGTTACCCAATGTTTCTATATATATGTAACCTTGCTATGAGCTAAGGGGGGCCAGCCTGAAGGCCAGTTAGGGGGAGATTTGGGGTGAGTGCTTTTTTGTGCCCTGGGTACTCCTGGATCTATAGTAGGGTGACGGTTACCCCAATGTTACTATATTTATGTAACTTTGTTATGAGCTAAGGTGGCCCAGTCTGAATGCCAGTTAGGGGTAGATTTGGGGTGAGTGCTTATTTGTTCCCTGGGTACCCCTGGAACTATAACAGGGTGACTGTTAACAATGTTTACATTTGCAGTGTAAAAATGCAATAAGATTGTATATGCAATTCCATTTTCATTTGAAATATGTTCATCTAGTAGCACATAAGCAACTGACTCTATATATATTTATATAAATACTTTATATTTGCTTCCTGACTATTAATTTTTGTCATTGCAGTAATGAAGAAGAAGAAACCTGTTTCCCTTCTTCTAAGTCAATGAACACATGTCAATTGGATTCATTTAAGAACAGTGACCAGCAGCACACCATGACTCAGCCAGATATTGCCAGAGTAATTTTGATTTCACATTGTTTTTGTCTAAAGCCTGTGGGACACATGAGACTGTAACTTGCTGGAGGCACGGCTGGATTTACCTAGCCGGCCCCCCAAAGCCCGCTGTCGTTTGTTGCCCCTGTCCTTTCCTTTTTATTTACTCAAATTTTCATCATCAGGATGGAGCGATGGAAATTGGCACACAGGCAATTTAAATTTCTGGACCAATATGGGTGTGGTTGGGCAACATGCCGCCCCCTAAAATCCTGCCGCCCTAGGCCCGGGCCTAGGTGGCCTCTCCACAAATCCGGCCCTGGGTGGAGGCAGCACTTGGTATCTATTGCTGTGGCATTCCACTCCTGATATCAGGCTATCACTGCCAGTGTCTTTAATGGTGTATATGTGGTATATTTATAATTTGTTTTTTATTTTTTTTGTCATTGGATGAAAGTGAAAGTTCACCCTTTGATAAATATGCCTTTAAAAAATCCCATAGAAATTAATGGAGAGAGGCCGTATTTCACTCTAGCACAGGGGTCCCCAACCACCGGGCCACAGGCCAGAG
This sequence comes from Xenopus borealis, assembly GCA_024363595.1. Taxonomy (NCBI): domain Eukaryota; kingdom Metazoa; phylum Chordata; class Amphibia; order Anura; family Pipidae; genus Xenopus; species Xenopus borealis. Next base: position 18,975,384 of record CM044439.1, on the reverse strand, counting down.
CCAGGCCACGTGTAGGGGTGCAAATTATAAACTAAATAGCAATAGAAAGGCTCTGCACACCAATTTAATACTACAGACAGAAGTGGTATTTTTAAAAAAATCTTTTATCATAAAATAGAATAGATTACATACAGATAAATTTTAATCACATATATACAATATAAATGTAGGCAAATCTAGGCAAAACAAGGCTTAAGTCTAATATACATACCACTCAAAGTACTGTCAATATCAATATTTAGGATAGAAAAGCGGATACCCTTGCCCAAGAGTGAGGATTACCCGGACATTTCTCAAGGGGAATTCCCCAGGCCGCTAACAGTCGTGAATTGGGCCGCCTAGCCTAGCCCGTAATTAATGAGGTGCACCAAATTGTACACAACACCCTCCCGACCCCCCGAGAATACTCTACAGCACAGGTATTGCCATGTACAAAGCACAATTCATCAGGAACAGCTCCCAATGTTAGGAAGGCGTATATGCCTACATTGTGCCCTTCATGATTACAGTTGCAGTCAAGCACAGGCTTCACTGTATTCGTCAGGAAAGTGAAGGTCTTTCAGCTCTCTTGTTGCTGACGAACAATGGTTTCCAGGACATGGTTTTGGTTTTTGATGAATCTGCACATCTTTCTCAGGATTTGCATTCAAACTAAGGATGCAATGGATTCTGGATTTAAAAAGTAAAAGGTTCTCAAGGAAAGGCCAAACTGCAGGATTAACTAATCAGACTTTAGGGCTCGAAACATGTTGTGGTGACAATAAACACTTAGGGGCTGATTTACTAATGGTCGATTTTTCATTCGATCGAATATGGCCATTTTCAAACGAAAACGGTCATATTCGATCAAAAATTACCCCCCCCACCAAAAAAAATTCAGTGGTCGAATTTCAACGTTTTTTCACTTTGAAATTCAACCATTAGTAAATCTGCCCCTTAAAGTTTGAACAGTTAATCCTGCAGTTTGTCCTTTCCTTATGAATTATTTCATAGGGCACATTGTGTTGAAGATAAACACTTAGGGGCAGATTTATCAAGGGTGGAAGTGAAAATTCGAAAAAATTAAAATTTAGAAAAATTCTAATTCCAAAGTATTTTTTGGGTACTTCGACTATCAAATAGAAAAAATTCGAATGGAATTTAAAAAATTTGATTCAAATTTTTTAAAAATTGGTTTCTGATAAATTTGAATTTTATTATGCACTGTTTCTTCAAAAACTTCGACTAAATACCGGCATCTTAAACCTGCCGAATTGCTGTTTTAGCCTATGGGGGACCTCCTATAACCTACAGTATATGAAGTCTTTTGCTGGACTTTGAGAAGTCAATGCTTTTTGGGAAAAATACTTTGAATCGAATTCGCTCAAATGTGCTAATCGTTCGAATCGACCGATAACTGACCTATTCAACCAAAAAATTCGAAAGTCAAAGTTTTTTCAATTCGAAATTCGAGGCTTGATACATATGCTCCTTAAAGTTTGAGCAGTTAATCCTGCAGTTTGGCCTTTCCTTGTGAACCTTTTACTTTTTGGATACCACTGCAACATTCACAGCGGAGGTGCAATTACAAGGAATTTGGCTAACTATTGTCCTGCCAATTGGTTTGAGGTAACAGCATAACATATATTCTTCTGAATCCTGGATTTGGTTCAGGAATTTGGTTTAGGATTGGGCCTTTTTCAAAAGCATTCATATTTGATGTCATGTGTATATAAGCACTGCAAACTCACCAACTGCAAAGTAGTCAAGAGCGTCCGCTCATAAACACTCATTAGAATTTAATTTAATTAATTTAATTTAAATATACCCAGGCTGTGCAAATACTATTGATGCTATTTCTTGAAACAGATGTTATTGTTTTTTCTGCTTCTCCCAGTTGCTGAGTGGTATTAGAAGAAACATAGATGGAAATCAAGATGCAGCACCCCTGTTTGAAGTAAATCTAATACTAAGCAATCAGAGTAATGCAGCAGGTCATTGTTCCAAGCTGGGTGAAATGTCTGTGCCTGTTAAAGGGTCCCATTACTCAGGAAAGGACATGCTGCTTGAAGAACCAACTCATTATACTGCAGAAAATGCAGAGGTTCTCCTTACTGAAGGTAGGAAAGTGATTATATTAACTCAGGTATTTGACATACCTAGAAGATTTAATACTAACACTAAGAAACTAATGAGTGTATCTTTTATTTCAGCAATTTCCACAAAGATGTAATATAATAATGAGTAGTGATGGGCGAAACAGGCGCGTTTCGCTTCGCCGAAAAATTGAGACGCGTAGCGTCGTTTTCGGCGCGCGTCGCGTCAAAAACGACGCGCGACTCGTTTTCGGCGGCAAATTTTTTACGGCGGATTTTTCCTGACGTTTCGCGAATTTATTCGCCAGCGGCGAATCGCGGGAATTCGCCGCGAATTCGCCCATCACTAATAATGAGGTATACTGTAACAGGGATTATTTCCATGCTGTTATGGAACTGCCGCATCTTTTATTTCTATACCTTTAAAGGACACAGAGGATATAGTGTGCTGCAATATTAGTAATTTCTTAAAGGGGGGTGGTTCCCCTTTCGGTTAACTTTTAGGAGGTTGTTTATTAAACCTCAGATTTTTTTTCTAGTCAAGCTTTTTGGGACGAAACTAAATTTTTTTGTAGAAAGATTTATTATACCCTAATGCTGCCTGCAAAAAGTCAGAATCTGAAAATCCACCAGCTCAGACCTGTCGAAGTACTGTATACGTCAGTTATAGCGGTACATATCCCAATTTGACGTTATCGTGGTCTGCACTGGGTTTAGTCTGAAATCCAACCTTCGGGAAAAAAGCCCGAAAAATGTGTATGATTCGATTTTATCGAGTTTTTCACAATCTGGTTAAATCGAGTTTTATTTATTTTTTTTTAAATTAGCTAAAATTTGGCATGGGTGTTCGAGTTTTTTTTTAATTAATATTATGTGACAAATTCTGATTTTAGTAAACAACTCCCTTAATATGTTATAGAATGGATAATTCTTAGGAACTCTGCAATTGGTCTGCAATTTTTATTTTGTATAATTTTTTTATTATTTGCCGCCTTCTTCTCATTCTTTCCAGCTTTCAGATGAGGGTCACATACCCCCATCTAAAAAAATAAAATGTCCTCTAAGGCTGCAAATGTATTGTTATTGATACTTTTTTATTACTCTTTATATGCAGGCCTCTCCTATTCATATTCCAGTCTCTTATTCAAATTAGTTCATGGTTGCTAGGGGAATTTGGACCCTAGCGACCAGATTGCCGAAATTGCAAACTGGAAAACTGCTGAATAAAAAGTTAATTAACTAAAAAAACACAAATAAAATAATGAAACCCAGTTGCTAATTGTCTCATAATATCAATCTCTACATCATAATAAAAGGTAATTTTAAGGTGAACAACTCCTTTAATTTTGTACGATACCAAACAGTGTACTGTCATACACACATACTACACATTCATCAGTGATTTACATAACATTGTAAGATACAAATATTTTCCAATGTAGTGAAAGGTGTACTGTCATATCTGTTATGATTCTGACGGGGGTACAACTATATTGGTGACTTCCTTTCTGTGCAATTAGTGTAAATTATTTTATTTAATGTTTTAGATGAAGATGACTCTGGGGATGACTATAACAACGAAGGAGAATTAGAAAGGTAAGAAAAGCAAAGGACTACTAGAATATTATTCCTTATTACGTTATTGTTTGGTTATCCAGGTAAAAAAAAAACCCTAACCCTATGTCAATATTATTTTTACTGTACATTAATATCAAAACCATTTTCCAGTTGCTATTGTAAGTGGGACTTTAGCTATCCGATACAGTAAAAGCTTACATTTCACTGCAGAAAGAAACATTATGTATGTGAATCCCTACAGTTAGGAGGTTGAACTTGATAGATGTGTGTCTTTTTTCAACCTCGCTTACTATGTTACCAAAAACCTTAGACATGGGGCCCACCAAAATTCTTTAGACTAGGGGTCCACTATCAGTACTATTTTATTGTTTGCCTCACTCAACCGCTATACTCCTAGGGGGAAATTCACTAAAGCGCGAAGTGTCTAACGCTAGTGCTAATTCGCCAGCATGATGTCACTTCTTAACTTCGGGAAATTTACTAACGCCAACTCTGGCGAATTTTCGCTAGCGAAGTAGATAGACTAGCGCAACTTCGCACCCTTACGCGGACCTTATCGTAACTTTGCACTTTAGTGAATTTGCATAGTGCTGGCGAAAATTCACCTGGCGAAGTGCGGCGAATGTTAGCGAAGGCAACACTAGCGAATTTTCACTGCTTAGTGAATTTCCCCCTAGTCTCTATAGGCAAAATGTTTATAAGCAGGAGGGTCCACTGGAAGTTTTCCTGGTATCCCGGTGGGCCAGTCCGACACTGCTGCAATAAGAAGAGATTTAAGCAGGGGTATGAACCTTTCAGGACCCCTGATAAAAATAATTTTAACCCATATACAACCTACAGGCAAGGGTGGGTATCTGCTCTACAGCCATGTGGCCTGCTCCTCGCTGGTTCTAAGACAATATCAGTGTATCGCTGCGATTTTGAGACAAAACACTTCAAAATATTATTAGTCCTGAGATACGTTTAATTAAATTGCTTCTTGCAGATGTTTACCAAAATGTGTGGCTTTGATCCCTTCAAGAAGTGAATTTGAAACTCACATACAAGGGATTGTGGATGGCTTTGAGCAAGCAATAGGTATGTCATTTTCACTGATTGTTGTCTTTGTATGAAGCCATGCAGAATAATAATTTAATTTGTAAAAAATCCTTTAGAGAACAAGCTCTAGATTATCCTCAAACTAATGGTTTCTTAGTGGTGGTGAGATGTATATTATGTGGTATAGCACTGCTATGACTTTGCACAGCACTGCTATGCCACAAGTGCAATTAAAATAACTTTATATACAGGTATGAGACCTGATATCCAGAATCCTCGGGACCTGGGATTTTCCGGATAATGGATCTTTCTGAGATTTGAATCTTTGTGCCTTAAGTCTACTAGAAAATCATGTAAACATTAAATAAATCCACTAAGCTTGTTTTACTTCCAATAAGGATGAATTATATTTTAGTTGGGATCAAGTACAAGCTACTGTTTTATTATTACACAGAAAGTTAACAATTAAAAAAAAAATGGATAAAATGGAATATGTGGAAGACAGCCTTTCCGTAATTTGCAGATTTCTGGATAATGGTTTTCTGGAAAACAGATCCCATGCCTGCGTAATGTTTTCTAGAAATAATGCGCAAAGTTGCAAGATGCACCCCAAGTTAGCATTACATTGAAATGCCTGTAGGCCAATTTCTGGGGTTAAAGTATTCTACTGCATGCTTAGCTTGGGCATTACATGGATATGAGAGCTGTACTATAACTAGGAAGGTGGGTTCAATATGGGCAATGGAATTTTCGGCACTTCTTGTAGGTCAAATTAGCTGATAGTTCTCTCCACGTTTCTCTCCACATCTGCTCCTTTTGATTAATCTAGCTGAGAAATTAGTCAGAACTTTTTGTATAAAAATGGAATATATATATATATATATATATATATATGTATTTATAAATATATACATACATATATATATATATATATATATATAGACACCCACTCAAACGTGCATGGTCAGTTGGCACTGTTTCTATCACTACAGCTTATTAATTTGGAAACCCATACACAGCAATTATTCATGCAATTTGAAAATGTCTTTTAGAATTGTACAAAGGGCCAAGGGTGTGCCTTTTATTTTCTCAATATTGTGTGTGATGAAATAGTAGCTCAGTCATATGCCTGATAAATGGGCAACGGGAATAGCTGGATTACTTTTATCAAACTCCTTTAGAAATTACATGAAAGTCAAAGAGGATGATGGAGTACTGTATCCTTGGTATAGTTCTATCATAAGAGTATATATCAGATAAAGTGAGATAAAGTTAGACAGTGGAGCCAGCAGAAATGTATTCTGTCTGAGCTGGGAGACATTAACATTCCCTTCCTGTATGTTCCTTTTTATATTTAAGAAGAGATCAGTGCAAAATTCTTCACAAAATCATCTCATTCTCTCATCAAAGCTCATCAGAACTTACTTTCTGGTTCCCTAGACAAAAGGGGGCAGATTTATTAAAAGGCGAGTTGAAAATTTGAATTAAATATTTTTTAATGGTCAAAACTTTCAAATGCTAGTAAATTCTAGTGAACTCAATTTGAGGTTTTTTTTAAAATTTGAATTCGATTTTCCAGATTTATCAAAATATGGCCCTTTAAGAATTTGAATTTCACTATTCGCCACCTTAAACCTGCTGAATTCCTGCATTAGTCAATGGGAGAGGGGTTGTTCGCCTTTAAAGGGATACTGTCATGGGAAAACATGTTTTTTTTTAAAACGCATCAGTTAATAGTGCTGCTCCAACAAACTTCTACCATAAAATTCAATTATCAAAAGAGCAAACAGATTTTTTAATATTCAATTTTGAAATCTGACATGGGGCTAGACGTATTGTCAGTTTCCCAGCTGCCCCCCAGTCATGTGACTTGGATCTTTCTGAAATTTGGATCTCCATGCCTTAAAGGGGTTGTTCACCTTCCAAACACTTTTTTCTGTTCAGTTATTTTAAAATTGTTCCCCAGAAATAAAGACTTTTTTCCGATTAGTTTCCATTATTTAACTTTTACTGTTTTTCCAAAATCTAAGTTTGAAATTGAATGTTTGTGTATCTGGTGTTTGAATCTGGCAGCTCAGTTAATTCAGGTGCAGACTCTAAACTGATACAATTTTGCAACATTTAATTGATACATTTCACAGCAGCATCTCTGGAGTATTAGCAACTATTGTATCAATTCTAACAGCTGCCTGTAATGAAGAGATTCTGCTCAGCAGGGACAAAGATAAGAAATGTATCAGTTTAGAACAGTTGGGGGGTTCAGCGACCCTCCACCCAGAGCTGCTTTGGAAGGTGAAAAATGACACTTTACACAAAACAGTTGCAAATAGAAAGTAATTGGAAAAAGTCTTTATTTCTGGTGATATATCTGAAAACAACTAGTTGTTTGAAGGTGAACAACCCCTTTAAGTCTACTAGAAAATCATGTGAACAGAAAGATCTGTTATCCAGAGAACCCCAGGTCCCAAGCATTTTGGATAGCAGGTCCTATACCTGTACATCATCCTTTATGGATTCCTGTTGGCATTTTCCCTCACATCCATGGACTCTTCTCACTCCTTAAAACATTTGTGTGATATAGAGCAGTTACACTGCACATCTGAAAAGTTATCTTGCTGCACACCTAGAATGTATTCAGTTCCATATTGAGGGCTGAAATGCTGATTTTCAGCATACCCTTTACATATTTCTTCCCCATGTGCAGAAAGGAGCTGATTATATTTGTTGTTATAATGAAAATACATCTTTATCTGTCTTTGTTTCTCAGTATTCCATGAGGCAGTAAAATATGGAAGTCATAGCATTATAATTTGTGCAGCTAATTTATAACGTAGGGCTATAACGCTAGCCCACTACAGTCTATAAAGCTGTGATATAAATATAGGGATGCACCGAATCCACTATTTTGGATTCGGCCGAACCCCCTGAATCCTTCGAGAAAGATTCAGCCGAATACCGAACCGAATCTGAACCCTTCCATGTTTTGTGACTTAGCGATTTAAAACTTGCCTATATAATGGTATGCATGTTTGTATCTGTATTACCTGATGAAGGGGGTACGCCCTCCGAAACGTTGTGTGACGCAATAAACACACCATGGGTAAGACCCCGGTTTAACTCACTCTATGTGCCAGCTTGTACTTTTGGATTTTTGCGATTTTAAACTTTAACATGTTTTTCTTTCGTAGTTTACAAGAAATTGTTTTAAAACATTTTTTATGTGACTGGTCCTTTAAACAATATGCCGAGTTTATACCAGTGAATAGCAGCTTGATGCGTTTGGGGCATGTATATGTAAATTGATTATTTTAATGCATTTTTAGGTAAAATTGTGTCAATTAGCCAAGAGACTCGCCTTTCCAAATTCTGCACTCAACCATGCAAAGACAAAAAGGTGGGAAAACAAAAGATAAATCAGCAGCCATGGCCAAACTGTGAACTGCTTCTTGGAATGGACCCAGAGTATCAAAACAATGTACGTATAAGCTAGGTTGTGCATCAGCACTCACATGAGTCTTTTTTGGGTAACTATTAGTTATCATATTTGCCTATATTCAATTAACAGTTCTAGTGCAAGTAGAATGTGACTAGTGAGTTAATTTAGAGGACACTCAGAGAGACTCTTCATTTGTTACATGGGAGCAAAATTATTACATTTACCCAGAATCTTGTGTTGTTGT
>CM044439.1:18944332-18956737 GCA_024363595.1 Xenopus borealis | reverse complement strand
TTGGTGCAGGACTGTATAAGGGGCAGACTCATTGGAATTGACCATTTAAAGGCAGAACCAAGATAAAATATACATCTGGTTAGTATTTTAAACCTCTTTATTCCACAAATAATAACATTCATTAGGGATGCACTGAATCCACTATTTTGGATTCGGCCAAACCCTTCCCAAAAGATTCGTCCGAATACCGAACCGAACTCGAACCCTAACTTTCATATGCAAATTATGGGTGGGAAGGGGAAAACATTTGTTACTTCCTTGTTTTGTGCCAAAAAGTCATGTGATTTCCCTCCCTTGCCCTAATTTGCATATTTGGATTCGGTTCGGCCAGACAGAAGGATTCGGCCGAATCCGAATCCTGCTGAAAAAGGCCAAATCCTGGCCGAATGAAAATAAAAATTCAGTTCAGGAAAAGTCTCAATAAAAAAAACTTGAAACGTATGAATTATTCGGATTTGACTCCCGAATTGCTAGATGGACATCTGCCATTGATTTATACAGGACCTTGATAGGTCTGAGATGGTGTATTTTCGGATTTGTACTTTTAACAGCTTCATGTATAATTAAGCTCAAAAAAAGGTTTTTTTACCACGTAAAATTTGAGTTTTCCCCTTTTGGTGAGAATTTGGAATTTTGGTGAGAAGTTCAGGGAGTTTTATTTGCATTATTAATTCTGATATCTTTTGCTGCTTCAGAATACAGTTGACGAGTGGGATCGAAAGCTCAGTCTCTTCCTGCGTACTATGGAGGAGCTCATGATTTGCCAGAGGAATTGGCTATACCTGGAGCAGATCTTCCTTGCTTCTGACATTCAAAGGTACATTACCTCCTAAATATTTCACAGTGTTGCCTTTACCAGTGAATACAAGATGTAAAAAACTCTTAGTACTAAGTCAGGGGACCCCAACTTTTTTTACCTGTGAGCCACATTCAAAGATAAAAAAAAGTTGGAGAGCAACATAAACATCCAAAAAGTTCCTGGGGTGCTAAATATGGGCTATAGTTTTTCTATTGGTAGCGCCTATGTGAACTAGAAGCCTTAAGGAGGCTCTATTTGGCAGTACACATGTTTTTATGTACTTAAAGCTTGCCTTCAAGTCAGGAATTCAAATAGAAGCACCTGCTTTGAGACCACTGGGAGCAACATCCAGTGGGTTGGTGAGCAAATTGTTACTCGCAAACTACTGGCTTGGGATTACTATACTATACTATATAAGTTATTGGTCTTCAAAGATCGGCAACTATTTTCCTCTGTAGTCTTCCCCTCATGGGACAAATCCATTAAACCACATAGACTAATCCCCAACCTATTTTACAGCTGAATCCATTCCATATCATGCTCAAGTTTGTCTCTAGAATACTTTTGTGTACTGGGAACTAGTACATCTTAACCAGAAAGATAGGGCACTAGCCAGTCCGGGCTTGGGCAATTGCAGTAGCTAAGTCTAATAGAGTTTAACTGGGTAGGCACTAGCACAATAGACAATGAGAGAGAGGACTGGTTGGCTATGCAATAGGGAATCCAAGCATTGAATCCAGGATTTGTGATTCGGCCAAGATTCAGCTTATTTCAGCAGGATTCGGATTCAGCTGAATCGATGTGCCTGGCCGAACTGAATTAAAATCCAAAAAACTACGTGACTTTTCGTCACACAACCAAGGTAGTTAAAAAAATTTTTTTTATCTCTTTCCCCTTCATTTCCCTGATTTTCATATACTAATTACTTTTTGGTATTTGGCCTAATCTTTCACAAAGGATTCGGGATTCTAAAATAGATCCTAAAATAGTGGATTCGGGGCATCCGTACTATGCAATAGTTTAATGTTCTGGGCAGAAAGACAGAGAGGCAGCAGCGTAGGTTGGCTGTGCATGTTTGCAATGCCAAAACATGGTTTTATTGCTGAATTTTATTTAATTTTTTTCTAGTGTGCCCTCTGTCACAATGCAACCTTTCTATGATATATGGACAGAAAGTACTTTTGCTATGACAAGATAAGCAAGGAAAGGCAAACCGTCCCTGCTTCTGGCTGTACTTTGCTTGCTGAAAGGAAATAATGAGCAGATATTTCTTGAACAACCTTGAGTGTCTTTAATCCCATATGTATGCTTTATTAATTTTTTACCAATTACTTGATTAAAACAGGAAGGGGAGCAGTATCTAATAATGTATTAACAGGAGATGTACTGGACCATACATATTAAAAAGGGAAGCATTAAATTCTAACTTCATTCCCGGATAATGTTTAAATATTTTAATGTGTCCTTGTAACAAAATATAAATGGATAAAAGAATTCAGGTTTAGGAACTCTGATGTAGCTTCTAAAATCGTATCCTCTTTAAAAGGAATTATATCCCCAAAACAGGATAAATGATATATTATGCATCAATGGCTCTAATATAGCACATCTATTTCACCAGGCAACTCCCGGCTGAAGCCAAGATTTTCTTTCAAGTGGACAGTTCTTGGAAAGAGATAATGGAAAATATTAAAGACAGACCCAGTGCCCTAAGAGCTGCCATTGCACCTGGCCTTCTGGAAGTTTTGCAGAACAATAACGCTCACCTTGAGAAAATCCTTAAATGCCTGGAGGTATAAAAGAGGGGCAAAACTCTGATAATTGGTTATATTGTAGAAATTGTAAATTATGTTAAAATAACACCTCAAATAATAATTTTGACCCTGGTTGACTAAGCGCTTTGTCTCCTCTGCTCTCCTCCTGTAAGCTGACACTTACCAGAGTGAAACCTTTTTCTTTTTGCTTTTGTTTTTACAACAATATAGAGTTTTTCAAATATGAATATTAGATACACACACTCAACCCATGACCCTGATTGGCCATCTTCTTTTTTCCTTGCATGTTTAGTCGCACTTCCATAAAATCTGTTTCACAGCCTGGAACCTTCTACATCAGGGGTCCCCAACCTTATTTACCAATGAGCCACATTCAATTGTAAAAAAGAGTTGGTGAGCAACATAAGCATGAAAAAAATATCTGGGGATGCCATTGACTGGCTATTTGGTAGCCCCTGGCAGCTTACAGGAGGCTCTGTTTGGCAGTATACCTGGCTTTATTTAACCAAAACTTGCCTCCAAGCCTGGAATTCAAAAATAAGCATCTGCTTTGAGGTCATTGGGAGCAACATCCAAGGGACTGGAGAGCAACATATAAACTGGAAAAGCAGAGAGGTGGGGTTTTCATCAACCAGTCAACAAAATTATAAGTAGAACACATGGCCATCATCCTAAGTGCTGAATGATAGTGAACATGTCAATCACTTTAATTGTTGATTAGGTAGATTTTTTTTTCCTAAAGCTAAACCATAAAGATAACCATGAATGCACAAACATAATGGATATTAATCTTTTACACCACTATCTGTACATATATTGGTGGCAGGGGGTTTCAACAGAGCATCCTATGAGACTGTTATTCTTCTGCCTGCAATGGAAATTTGATCTGCCAATGCCTCTTGTCTACTTTTGGAATCATTGCCAGATCTAAGGGTAAGGCCACACGGGAAGATTTCGGGGAGATTTGTCGCCTGGCGACTAATCGCCGCGACTAATCTCCCCGAATGGCTTGCTAGTATCTTGCACTAAAGTCGCCTGCACCTATTCACACGAGGCAATTTCGAGCAACGTATCGCCGCATGTGAATAGGCGCCGGCGACTTTAGCGCTAGCAGGTGCAAGATACGAGCAAGCCATTCAAGGAGATTAGTCACCTCAAAGACATGGCGTTTTGTCTCCAGGCGACTAATCTCCTCGAATCTTCTTGTCTGGACGAGCCCTAAAAGTGAGAGTGACCACAGAAGCCTCCCAGATTTGTTTGTTAAACTAATTCTTTTTAACCATCTTTTTGAGCTTGTGAACCATCCTGTGAGAAAACACTAAAATCAGCCTGATTTTATATTTCTTTAAAGGAGCATTCACTAATGCAGTGTATGTTTTTGTTTTCTTTGACAGGACTTTCTTGAAATTAAGAGAAAGGTGTTTCCAAGATTTTACTTTCTTAGTAACGAGGACCTGCTGGCAATATTGTCTGAAAGCAAGAACCCAGATGTTGTTCAGGTAACATCAGATTATACAGCAGGGGTCATGCACATGAACATTTCTGCCTGTTGTTCAACCACAAATCTTAGCATTCCACAAGAGAATTGTGTTCTGCAACATCAGGGAGGGCACAGTTCAGAGATTCCTGATATGCAGCAAATTAAATTGTGCCTATTTACAGCTAAACATTTCTTATTAAAGCCATGCTTTCACTGGTTTCTCATTTCACAGCCTCATCTTGTCAAGTGCTTTGAGAATATCAGACATTTAGACATCACATTTCCAATAAAAAGCCCTCCTGTGGTTGTGAAGATTAGATCCGCAGAGGGAGAAACAATTCACATGCCCAAGTACGTTTCCTTTCTTTTTATTAATCTGCCTCCTAAAAAAGGGAGATAATATACAAGCAATCGCTTCTATATACCTAGATGTTCAATGTAAAAAAAAAAAAACAGTGTAAAGGAAATGTTGTTTTACTTTGTTCCTTAGCAACATCCGAATCCGTGGCCCTGTGGAACAGTGGCTGGGAAACGTGGAGAGTAGTATGTTCGATATTGTGAAAAAGTAAGTGTTGCTGCCAAAGGAGGAAAGAACATTATTCCTTTAAATTGTAGTTTTTGTAAGTTCCAACATTTGGTCAGGGTGTCCCTTGTCTCACAAAAAGGTATAAAAATGTTGAAATTATCAGCCATCTCTATCACTAGAGGTAGTTCACCTAAAATGAACCAATAGTATGATATAGATAGTGATATACTAAGAAAATCAGCAATTTTCTATCATTTCTATTTTTTTGGTTTCATTTTACGGTATCAACCATGCAGTGCATTGAATCACATCCTGGAAGATGAGTAGGAAAAGGCCTTGGCTTTACAAAGCATCCATAAATGTTTCAATTTCAATAAATTTCAATTTGGAAAGAAGCAAAAGCTGAAGGCAATTCATTAAAAAAATTGAAAATCAAGACCAACTGAAAAGTTGCTAAGAACATTCTTGCTAAGAATAGGACATTCTGTTATATATAAAATTTACCTGAAAAAGTGAACTACCGCTTTAGTTTTCATGGTAAAATGAGTAAAAAAAATGTGTACTTAGGAGACATTACTTTGTAATATTTTGTGTTTCTCTAGACTTGTAAAACTCGGTGTCATGGACTGGGGGCAATCAGAATTTAAGAAATGGATGCTCAGTCACACAGGGCAGGTGGTTCTGCTTGTGGTAAGTACAGATGAAAGACACAATATATCTACATTTTAGCTGTAATGACATTTGCTGCCGTCTTGGCCAGAAAACAACTGTACTTGTGTTTTCTGGCAGGAAAAAGCCTGTGTGCACTTTTATAGTTGTATTCCATTCACTTCTGTTCCATAGAGCTGTATATAGTGGTTATATATGAGCTTTGCAGCTCTAAATTAAGCATCTAAATTCAGAGAAGGCAATATTCCCCTTATACCTGTACAGCACTGCAGGTGGGATTGTGACAAGCAAGTACAAAATATATTTCTGCATATTAAAATCCCACAATAGAAAGTGCAATATTTCTGGTGCACATATATGCCCTTGAAACAATTTGCCTAATCCCACAAAAGGATTTGACATCTTTCTGACATGACTTAAAGAGATTATACTCTGTCACACATTTTAATGATTTCTTCTTTTTTTAGTTGCTATTTCTGTCCTTAGTTGCATTAATAATCTGTATGGAGCTTAATAGTGTGCCTGAATAAACATATGGTCGTTGAATTTAGGTTACTGAATTCCAATTTGTTACATTTAGGGGGTTATTTACTAAAGTCTGAACCCCAAAAAGTCAAAAATTCAGTTTTTTTTACTATAAAATCCGATTTTTTAATGAAAAAATAACTAGATTTTTGGGGATTTATTATACCATGAGGATGGAAAAAGAACTGAAAATCCAGCATCTCAGGCCTGCCGAGGTGGTACATACTGTAAGTCAATGGGGCAGATTACCAAGAGTGAAGTGACTAACGCTAGCGAAAATTCACCAGCGTGCCATCATTTCATTCCTTCACACCGATTTACTAATGAGCGCAGACGCCCCTTTGCTAACTTTGCACTCTAACACCAGAGGAATTTTCGCTCTGGCGAATGGACATAACTCTAAGATGTGGATCTTACTGAACGTTAAGTCTTTCGCCAGACTTGCCTTCACCAGCTCTGACCTGGCAAAGTGCATTGGAGTACATAGAACATCGTCAATCTTCAGTTACTTACATCATAATTGTTGAGTGGAATATCTTCTAAGCACAAAAAACGCTGGTGTCTTTTCAATTTTTCAGGGTGTATGGCTGCAAAAGGAATAAAAAATGTTTTCAGTTTTTTCAGGCACTCAGTTTCTCCCATACATTTTCTACTACTGGCAAATTATTTAACTGTGGGCTTACGTGTAGGGCATTAAAACAACTCTATTGACTTTATTAAGGTTCCCTTGGCATGTCTAGTTATCAGTGTAAATGTAATTTATTAGATGCACCATGTAACATAAATAGCTCCATTCCACTTTAAATTGCCTGCCGTATGCAAATTAGCCTGAGCGCAAGAACTCTAGCGAAGTTGCGCCAGGCCGAATTTATTACAAGCACAGCTTTTCTTTGATTTGCTCACTTGGCGAAGTAACGCTACAGAAAATTCTCTAGCGTTCGGTGCCCTGGACACAACTTTGCACATTAGTGAATTGGCATTGTCTGAATGAATTTTCGCCTGGCAAAGGGTTGCTGCAAAGCCATCGTTAGCGAAATTGCACTCTTAAGTGAATTTGCTCCAATGGGAGAGTCCCAAAGATATCCTGATCTGCGCTCTGTTTCGTTGAATAATCCGAAGATTTCTTGGTCTTCAGGCAAAAATCTGAGTTTCCGGATTCGTACGTTTTTTCTGCACACATGAAATTTTCGGGTAAATGTATTGATAAATAAGGGGAAATAACCCATGTGGATTTGGTAGATTTCAGAAAATAATTAAATTTTTGGATTTTATATAATAATAATGTCAGTACCATATACAGTACAAAATTACATGAGAACTTGTTTCACATTAAAGAGGCTGCAATGCGACATTCCTCCAATAATCTCCAGTATATGAAATCATTTATCATTAAATAGCTGCCATTATAGTCCCATCTAAAACCATCTCCAGTTTGCTTCAGGAGAGAAGGTGCCTTTTTTGACTCCACTGATCACTGGATCAGTTTTTTAATAGCCATGTGTTTTCTCCCTTGCCAAGGCATTCAACCATTAGAAACAGTAACAACAAATTGAAAGTTGTTTTAAAGTAATAAAAATATATTGCAGTGTTGCCCTGCACTAGTAAAACTGGTGTGTTTGCTTCAGAAACACTACTATAGTTCATATAAATAAGCTGCTGTGTAGCAATGGGGGCAGCCATTCAAAGGACAAAAAGCTTGGGTTACACAGCAGATAGCAGATAAAACCTGTAGAACATAATGGTGTTATATGTTATCCACTATTTAACCTGTGCCATATAGTCTTCATTCAATTTCCAACATTGCTACACAGTAGCTTGTGTAGCAATTTACTTACCTTACACCTCGGGTAGATACTCCTGTTATCAGAAAACTGCACCGACCCAGAGTTCTTCCAGCGAGCACCACGGAGCAATCATCTTCTTTGCTTCTTCATTTTTCAAATTTCCCCGGGCAGATGCATGCGCAGCAGCAAGAAGAAGCAGGAACAGGATTGCTCCGTGGTGCTCGCTGGAAGAACCTCAGGTCATTGTAGTTTTCTGCTGATGGAAGCACTGGCCTGGGGTGTCAGGTAATATAATCACTTGGCGGTGCCTAACTTTTGGCACCCCCAAGCAAAAAAAAGACTTTCCTTCTCCTTTAAAACCATCAAATGTATCTGACAGTTCAGCTAGTTCAGTTAGAAAATCCCACAACTTCACAGTTTTCACTGTAACAAACCCTTTTTTTGAGTCTTCTAAAAATTATTTTAGAATATTGTTGTCCACATCATGAGTGGAATAACTATAAGGTACTGGGTCCCCCTGCAAAAAAAACCTGGTAAAGTTGTGCCTTGTTGTAGCACCGTATAACTAACAGAGGAGAACGGGAAGCAGTACAATGCTTGGCCATGCAACTAATCACTTTCCCCTGGCTGTCTCCATCGAAAGGAATATGACTATGAAGATTTTCATTCATCCAGGTCATGGTATATCTAATATAAGTAATTCTAAAACAACTGGACTTGCTGAATAATTATTGAAGAAGTTTCACTACTCATCCGAGCAGCTTCTTCAGTTCAGCTGACTGGTATGGAAGAGTTTATATGCTTATACTTCCCATACCAGTCAACTGAACTGAAGAAGCTGCTCAGATGAGTATTGAAAAGTCTTCAGGATCGCTCCGTGGTGCTCGCTGGAAGAACCTCAGGTCATTGTAGTTTTCTGCTGATGGAAGCACCGGCCTGGGGTGTCAGGTAATTAAATACAATCACTTGGGGGTGCCTAACTTTTGGCACCCCCAAGCACAAAAAGACTTTCCTTCTCCATCAAATGTATCTGACAGTTCAGACAGTTCAGTTAGAGAATCCCACAACTTCACAGTTTTCACTGTAAAAAAACCTTTTTTAAGTCTTCTAAAAATTCTTTTAGAATATTGTTGTCCATACCATCAGTGGAATAACTATAAGGTGCTGGGTCCCCCTGCAAAAAATAAAACCTGGTAAATTGGTGCCTTGCTGTAGCACCGTATAACTAACAGAGGAGAACTGGAAGCAGTACAATGCTTGGCCATCAACTAATCACTTTGACTTTCCCCTGGCTGTCTCCATCGAAAGGAATATGACTATGATGATTTTCATTCATCCAGGTCATGGTTTATCTAATATAAGTAATTGTAAAACAACTGGACTTGCTGAGTAATTATTGAAGAAGTTTCACTACTCATCCGAGCAGCTTCTTCAGTTCAACTGACTGGTATGGAAGAGTTTATATGCCGAGAACTTGCCATACCAGTCAATTGAACTGAAGAAGCTGCTCAGATGAGTAGTGAAAAATCTAAACAATTACTCAGCAAGTCCAGTTGTTTTAGAATTACTTATATTAGATATCGAAAGGAATATTTAGATATTACCTGTAGCTACCTATATCGCATATGGACCATATATCACACCTAGTTTCTGGTGTTGCTCACTTAATCAAGAAGAACATAAATAAATGCACTTTTATTTAGCTTGAAGACTACCTTTTCAACTGTTTCTATTAGAAAGCATAGAAATAATCCAATTTCATTATAACTGGTAATTATTTCTTGAATTATCAATAACAACAAGGTGTTTTGCCTTCTTTTCTGTAGAGCCAAATCATGTTTAATAAGGAATGCATGAAAAGCTTTCATTCTGCTGATCCAGAGAAAGAGCTGAGACTTGTCCATGAAAATTTGGTACAGCAATTGGGGCAGCTAGCAGAAATGGCTTTCGATATCCCCCTTCTTCATCAGAAGACCACTCTGGAAGCCTTACTCACCCTTTACGTGCACTGCAGAGATGTCTTGACTGAGCTAATAAAGAAGAAAGTGTTTAAGTCGGATGATTTTGAATGGACAAGGTGTGTGTGGGATGTGGTAGTTATTATAAGGGCTTGTATGAGCAGTGTCATAGTAACATGCATTCTGACGTGCCAGTGGTTACTTAAAGGAACAGTTCAATATGAATATAAAAACTGGGTAAATAGATAGGCTGTGCAAAATAATTTTTGTTTTTCTAAAATAGTAGTTAGCCAGAAATGTACTGTATAAGGACTGGAGTGACTGGATGTAGAACAGAACAGAACACTACTTCCTGCTTTGCCGCTCTCTTGGTTTCCAATGAATGGTTACCAGGCAGCAGAGCCGGGCCAGGCACCATAGGCAACCTGGCTGGTACCGGTGCCGGCTGGTCATATGAATGTGCGAAGTACCGCTTGCAGCACACATGTGAGAAGTAACCCCTGCGCTATGCACAAATCAACGGAAGCACAGATACAAGGCAAACAGAACATACAGCTTAAGAGACAGGACGGAACATGGAGTAAGCGACAGAGGAGATACGTGCCTGGTGCCCCCCTATCTTTTGCGCCCTACTCTACTTACCCCTAGTTCCGGCCCTGTCAGGCAGTGACCAATTATTGACTTGGGGGGCATATGAAGCTACAGAGCTGAAAAGTAAAAAGTAGTGTTTTGTTCTGTTATGTTACACCATCCAGTCACTCCAGCCTTTATACATTATATTTTTGGCTAACTAATTATATTAGAAACATTTTTTTTTGCACAGACTATCTGTTTACCCAATTTAAAATTTTTACACTGACCTGTTCCTTTAAAGGGGATTTTCACCTTCCAAACACTTTTTTCTTTTCAGTTGTTTTCAAATTGTTCCCCAGAAATAGACTTTTTTTCAATTACTTTCCATTATTTATCTTTTACTGTTTTTCCAAAATCTAAGTTTAAAGTTGAATGTTGGTGTCTGTGTTTGTCTGGCAGCTCAGTAATTCAGGTGCAGACTCTAAACTGATACAATTTTGCAACATTTAATTGATACATTTCACAGCAACATCTCTGGAGTATTAGCAACTATTGTATCAATTCTAACAGCTGCCTGTAATGAAACCCAGAGATTTTGCTCAGCAGGGACAAAGACAAGAAATGTATTCATTAAATGTATCAGTTTAGAACAGTTGGGGGGGGGGGGTCGGCAACCGCCCCTCCCAGAGCTGCTTTAGGGTAGGGACAGACAGGGAGATTTCCGGAATCGCCCGAAGTTTCCTCACGAAGTATCTTCGGGTGATTCTGGAAATCACCGCGCAGCGTTTGCACAGGCGCTGGCGCTTTATCACTTATACTAGCGGCAGACAGGGAGAAGGAAATTCGGGGAGATTGTCGCCTGCTAAAAACGCCAGGCGACAGAATCTCCCCGAATCTCCCTGTCTGTCCCTACCCTAAGAAGGTGAAACATGACACTTTACACTTCAATATTAGAAAAACAGTTACAAATAGAAAATATACAGTAATTGGAAAAAGTCGTTATTTCTGGTGATCTATCTGGAAAAAAAAACTAGTTGTTTGAAGGTAAACAACCCCTTTAACAAAATCAAATACACAATGTCCAACTACTATTAAATTCTTCTTTGCCCTAGGGGCACCACCAAGACGCCCCAGACCCTAGTGATCAGATGTTGCCCAATTAGAAATAGTGTCACAATGTGGTAAAATTCAGAACCCAATCTTACAGGTTAGAAACATTTTAGACACATCCACCTGTATAGCACACTTGCAAATACAGACTTGCTAAAATCCATGTGTTTTATATCATTAGCCTGAACTATATTCACTGTGGCCTGGTTAGCTCTCAGCAGGTCTAAATAGTATTACCTAGGCACACTGACTTTTAGAAACCCTTTTAATTGCTCCATATAGTCATTCCTCTAACATTTTTTGTACAATTTTCGCCAATTTACATATACCCCAGTCACCTTTTATAAAGATCCCCACAGCACTCTTATTGGTTTCAAACCAGGTCATTTTTTTTCGCTATGACAACTGTGGAAAAGTAATAGTACTCCCCTAAGCATGTCTGTCATTATCAACTAGAGTAAAATAATGTGTCTGTCTCGGAGAAGGGGCTGCAAAAAGGTACTGTATTTATAGAGTCTGTGAGAGGAAGGAGTATATATCTGATTCCGTATAGTGGGTAAAAAAATATGTATATATCTGAAATTGAAGGAAAGTGTTTTGTACATGCAAGTTTGCCTAACATTCAAACAATATTAATGATTTATTTCAAATGCATATGCAGCCTTTAAAGGAGAACTAAACCCTAAACATGAATATGGCTAAAAATGCCATATTTGATATACTGAAGTAATTGTACCAGCCTAAAGTTTCAGCTTGTCAATAGCAGCAATGATCCAGGACTTCAAACCTGTCACAGGGGCTCACCATCTTGGAAAGTGTCTGTGACACTCACATGCTCAGTGGGCTCTGAGCAGCTGTTGAGAAGCTAAAGAGATTCTGTCATAATTTTGATGATGTCGTTTTTAAATCTAAATTACACTATTTACATGGCAAATAATTCACTCTACCGCTACCATGTAAAATGTATTTCCTGAACCAGCAAGTGTATTTTTTTAGTTGTAGTATTGGTGTGTAGTTGCATCTCAGGTCATTTTGCCTGGTCATGTGCTTTCAGAAAGAGCCAGCACTTTAGGATGGAACTGCTTTTTGGCAGGCTGTTGTTTCTCTTGCTCAATATAACTGAATTATCAGTGGGGTCTGGATTTTACTATTGAGTGCTGTTCTTAGATCTACCAAACAGTTGTTATCTTGTGTTAGGGAGCTGCT
>CM044439.1:18735246-18750830 GCA_024363595.1 Xenopus borealis | reverse complement strand
CACGTCCTGTAAATGACCATGTTCCCGAAACAGCGAGACCTGTGACAGTTAGTGATGGAAATATCAAATATAGGAAGACGAACCTGAGTTACACTTGCAGTACACAGCGGTATAACTTGCTGGATCAGTCTTTAAAATATCCCCCGCACTCCTTTCATTTTAAAATTATGATTTTTTTCGTTGTTGTTGTTGAAATATGTGCAATATCTTGACATGATTTTGTTTTGTTTTCCAATAAACCGCAAGCCCCTTTTGACGGGAAAAATATATCGTTTCTGCATAATCGTGACAGTAACTCTTAAGACGGTTTCCCGCGGCTCTCAAAGCCCAGGAACTGTAGCAGAAAGCCCACGTGTAAAATCTTATACAAAGAGAAGTCTCTGAAAGGTCTGGATCAGCGGATCACCAGGTGCAGGACTTGTAATCTCTGTAGAAAACGTGAGCATTTCCATTCAGGGCAAGTCAACAAGATCTCCTCGGCCATTGGGTTCTCTATGCGCTGTTTGATTTTCCTAGTTCTTGTCTTATGGCTGCCAAACACAAAAACAGTGAGAAAACTTCACAATCACATAATATACGCAGGACAAGAACATCTCTGACTATACAACAGATTGTTAACTTTTGTTAACTCTGTTAACTTTTAGTATGATGTAGAGAGTTATAGAGACAACTTGGGATTTGTTTTCATTTATTATTATTTGTGGCTTGAGAGTTATTTAGCTTTTTATGCAGCTGTGAATTCAGCAGTCTGATGCTAGGGTCCAAATTCCCCTAGCAACCATGCATTGACGTGAACAAGACACTGAAATATGAATAGGAGAAGGTCTGAATAGAAAGCGGAGTAATAAAAAGTAGCAATAACACATAATAATACATTTGTAGTCTTACTGAGCATTTGTATTTTAGATGGGGGTCAGCGACCCTCTTTTGAAAGAATCAGAAGAAAAAGGCAAATACAGGTATGGGAACCATTATTCAGAATGTTCGGGACCTAGGGTTGCCAACCTGGCCGGTATTTTACCGGCCTGGCCGGTAAAAGTTAAGCTTGATCCCAATGTTATTTATGGGTATGGGACCTATTATCCAGAATGCTCGGGACCTGGGGTTTGCCGGATAACGGATCCTTCCTTAATTTGGATCTTCATACCTTTAGTCTACTATAAAATCATGTAGCCAGACCCCAACCTGCACTTCCGGGTTGCTTTTATAGACCCGCGGATGAGGTCACAAAAGGGGCGGGGCGAGCAGGCGCAGCGTCTATAAAAGACGAACCGGGAAGTCAGAAGCCGGCATTTGACAGTGGCGGACGGGGAGAGCAGGATAAGAGCCACCCGCGAAGAAGTACGAGGTCGTCTGAACCCCTCTGACCCGCGGGTAACCCCCCGGCCTGCGCATCACTACTTCATAGGTCTGCTCAAAACCCTGTCAACTGTATAATGGATTTTTAAGCATTGAGGGTCTTTGAAACATTATAGTAGTGGAATATTATAATAGTTCAAAATGAAATCTTTTAAAAATTATTTTATAAAGGGATATGTTCTCACGCTAAAGCTCTCAGCATGTACTCTCGGGTACAACTAGGGTTGCCACCTGGCCGGTATTTTAATTGGTGGTTGAGCCCAATGTTATGAATAGGGATAAAAGATAAATATTTAGGAAGGCCGGTATTTTTTTCCAGAAAAGGTGGCAACCCTAGGTAGAACATACAGATAAAAAAAAAAAAAAAAAAAAAAAAAAAAAAAAAAAAAAAAAAAAAAAAAAAAAGGCTCCAATTGTTAATGTTTAATATGGTTTTAATCAGATCATACTCACCATCAATAAGTTCTTCCTTAAGTTTTGTTAGTTCTTTTCTCATTTCTTCTAATATATCCTAAAATGCAAAGAAAAGAATCAAAATTAAGCGACAATTCAAAACATTATCTACCTCTGTTCTTGGACTAGATACAGGTATGGGACCTGTTATACAGAATTCTCTGGACCAGGAATTTGCTATATGGCATCTGTTATCCAGAAACCAGTTATCCAGAAAATTCTGAATTACAGAAAGTCCGTCTCCTATAGACTCCATTATAATCACATAATCCAAATTATTAAAATTGATTATTTTTCTCTATAATAACAAAACAGTAGCTTGTACTTTGTCCAAACCAAGATTACATTAATCCTTATTGGAAGCAAAACCAGCCTACTGGGTTTATTTCGTAGTTACACAGTAAAATTGGTTTGAAAAAAGACAAAGTCCATCAAGTTCAACCCCCCCAAATTAAAACCCAGCACACACACACACACACAACCCCAACCTGGACAGTCTCCCAGTCTCATAATTTAAGTCTTCCATCCCTCTAACCAGTTTAGTTGCACGTCTCTGCACTCTCTCCAGCTCATTTATATCCCTCCTAAGGACTGGAGTCCAAAACTGCACTGCATACTCCAGATGAGGCCTTACTAGGGATCTATAAAGAGGTATAATTATGTTTTCATCCCTTGAGTTTATGCCCTTTTTATGCAGGACAGAACTTTATTTGCTTTAGTAGCTACAGAATGACACTGCCCAGAATTAGACAACTTGTTATCTATAAAAACCCCAAGATCCTTCTCACTTAAGGAAACTCCCAACACACTGCCATTTAGTGTATAACTTGCATTTATATTATTTTTGCCAAAGTGCATAACCTGCATTTATCAACATTGAACCTCATGTACCAGTTTGCTGCCCAGTTTCCCAACTTAGACAAATCACTCTGCAAAGTGGCAGCATCCTGCATGGAACCTATAGCTCTGCACAATTTAGTATCATCTGCAAAAATAGAAACTGTACTTTCAATGCCCACATCCAGGTCATTAATAAACAAGTTGAAAAGCAAGGGACCCAGTACAGAGTCCTGCGGTACCCCACTAACAACACCGGTCCAATTAGAAAATGTTCCATTTACCACCACTCTTTGAAGTCTATCTTTTAGCCAGTTCTCTATCCAGGTACAAATACTATGTTCCAGGCCAACATTCCTTAATTTAACCAGTAACCTTCTGTGTGGCACTGTATCGAATGCTTTAGCAAAGTCTAAGTAAATCACATCCACTGCCATCACAGAATCAAGGTCCCTGCTTACATTCTCATAAAATGAAATTAAGTTAATCTGGCCAGATGAATCCTGAAAAATTAAGTAGACAGGTTTGGCAATCACAGAGCTATGCTTGTTAATTACCCTGGGATGAATCCCATCTGGCCCTGGACCTTTGTTTATCTTAACATGTTCTAGTCTCTTTTGAAGTTTAGCAAATGCTATAGTTGAGTTCAGTATTATTAGTTATTACAAGATCCAAAACAGAGTTATTCCTAGTAGGTTCTTAAACGAGCTGGGATAAAAAGTTGTCATTTAGCATATTTACAAATCTACTAGCTTTATCTGTCTTGGCAACCCCATTACCCCAGTCAATGTCCGGATAAATGAAGTCACCCATAATAATAATAACTTGACCTAGTTGTGAAGCCGCTTCTATTTGTAAAAGTAGCTGGGCTTCATAATCGTCACTTATACGAGGTGGTTTAGAACATACACCAATTTTCTTTGTAAGTGGAGTGATTCCAAACCCTCACCAGTGCCCGTAATGGTTATTTCCTTAGTGCATGGCTTTATTTTACATACAATAGACAAGGTATGAGGATCCAAATTAGGGAAAGACCCGTTATCCGGAAAGACCTAGGTCCCGAGAATTCTGGATAACATGTCCCATACCTGTACTACCTGTGCCTCCATTAAGGATTGATTATATCTTAGTTGGGATCAAATACAAGCTACTGTTTTATTATTGCAGAGAAAAAGGATTCTATACAGAAAAGAAAATACCACAAACTCATCAATGTGCTCTATACCTGCTTCAATCGGTCATAGTCTAATGATTCTGACTGTACTCCATTGGCACTTGGCTGCCCAGATGGTGTAGACTTTGGTCTAGAGAAAAAAAAAAAAAAGATGTGTATAAAAGGATGCGGATAAAACACTTTTTAGTAAGAATGCTCCAATGACCAAATGACTGGAATACCTAGATATAACTGGCGACTTGCTGCCATTTATGGTGTTCGTCCTTTCCCAAGGCTTCCTAGTTGGTTCTGCACAGAAAGATAAACAGGAGCTATATTACATTTGTCATGTTAGCAACAAACATTTTAGAATTTAATTATAATAGAATGCATAGATGTCGGAACCGGGGGAGCTATAGGTGCCATGGGCCCCGCCAGAATTTTCCTCCTCCAATTTGGTAACAAAAAAAAAAATTTACTTTTTTTGGCATTTTTGTTTTTGCTGGTATCCCCACCTGCCACAGAGAGGGAGCCTGGAAGAGGAGACAGTGGCAGGCGGACTGGCGGAGTAACAACTGTAGAGCAGGGAGAGGAATTGCTCCAGGGCCCATTACCCTGCTTCCCCCGCGACCAAACTGAGATCGTGCCACAGGTAGTCTAGAGGGGAAGTTGGGCGTTGCACATTCTGCACCCAGGCCAGGCCGGCTCCACACAGAGTGCGCTATGAAAACTCCACTCCCCTGCCTGACATCCACTGGTACACACCCAGGCGCCAGGGGATGCAGAGCTGGATTTACACCTAGGAAGTGCGGAGAGGGCCTTGATCGCCAGCACACAGCCTTGTGCCATCTTCATACAAGTTGTGGCTGTATTTAATTCCGGTATGATTTCTTGGGGTATTTATATGCCATTCCGGTATGAGTTCTTGGGGTGTTTATACATGGAATTGCTACTGTGCCATTCTGCTTTCAGGGCTGGGGGTTATATAGAAATACAGGGATAAAGATCTTAGTAAAGAGTTAAATCCAGAAAATGGTCCAATTGCATCTTGGAGTCAGGAAGAAATTTTTTGAAGCAAATTGCCGAAGTTTTAGCAGGGTCTGTTCTCCTTTCTTTGTATCAGCTAGAATTTAGACAGCCAAAAGCTGATGCAGTAGGATTGCGGTCTAACTAGCATAAAAGGTATCCATATAGTGAGATTTATATTGAAATTTTAACATTACTAATGCAGCTCCTCAAACCTTGCATTTTGGCAGAGCAAGAGAGTAAAAACTTATAATAGGCTTGGAGTGCTCAATTATTCTTATTATATAATGCATTCTTGTACTTATACCCACTTTGTTTTATTGTCTAT
This sequence comes from Xenopus borealis, assembly GCA_024363595.1. Lineage (NCBI taxonomy): Eukaryota > Metazoa > Chordata > Amphibia > Anura > Pipidae > Xenopus > Xenopus borealis. The sequence goes on along the minus strand of CM044439.1, from coordinate 18,745,674 downwards.
TGTGCTTAGCCTGCCAGTATTCTCTGTATCTTACTACTCACGGTGCCATTGCTCTCTATGAGGCAAATTCACTAAGCGGCGAAAAAACGCTAGCGTTGCCTTCGCTAATGTTCGCTGCACTTTGCAAGGCGAATTTTCGAGGTATAAAAGAAGGAAAAGTGGAGATTGGATAATCCTGTATGAACTGATACTGGTGATTGTTACAACCTCTTATTTCTTTATTTGACTCAGATGTAACTGCTCTGGGAGCATTGAAGCAAACAAACTACTGACGTTACTCACCAGGGGTGCTGGCCGAGGGAGCCTTAGGAGGTACAGGCTCGGATTCCTCCTGTTAATAACAATGTGAATTTATACAGGCTCCATTAAGACAAGTACAGACATATATGCAGCATTACATACAAGATCGACGTATCTAAGGTTCAGGGCCATAACAAGAACGTGAGGGCGCAGGCGCTCCTGCTTGTGCCTCTCTGCAACCCCTCACCCCCGCTGTGTGGTCGCTCCTCAGAAGTGAGTGTGTCAATTAAAAGAGTGTAAAAGAGTGAAACGCAGGAAGTGCGTGGCAAAAACATTTTTTACTTCCTTGTTTTGTGACGAAAAGTCACATGATTTTTGGATTCGGTTCGGCCAGGCACAAGAATTCGACCAAATCTGAATCCTGTTGAAAATGGCCGAATACCGAACCCAATCCTGGTTTCGGTGCATCCCTAATTCTAAATTAGGTTGTTTGCGGCCTTCCTAAAATGTGTAGGAGAAGTAAAGGTTAAAATTAAGTAAGCTATACCAGAAAGGACTATGTAAATACACCAGTAAACCCTCAAAGTAATGCTGCTCTGAGATGCACCACATTTCTTTGCTTCTATTGTGTACACGTGGGCTTCTGTATCAGACTTCCTGTTTTCAGTTTAAACCTCCTTGCCCTGGGCGTAAGCATGCTCAGTTTGCTCCTCTCTCCATTTCCCCCTCACTTCTCAGGCAGGAAGTGATGTCACACCAAGCTAATATGGCAGCTGATATCCTAAACAAAGAGAGAGAGCTTCTAGAGCAGTTTACCCAGGTATGGGAAATTATTCTGCAGTATAAGTATAGTGTTACAGCTTACATCTTATCTATTGGCAATAAACTCCCTCCGTATCTTTCCTTCTCCTTTAATTAGTGGTGCTTTGCTTTACAATTTTTGGAGGTTTTAAACCGATTTGTGCATTGTGTGTTTCTAAGTCAGTGCTATAGGAAAAAAAAATTAATTTTACAAGGTTGCAGTGGGGACGCATGCACACAGCCTACATATATGTACTGAGCCAGTCCAATAGACGCTTGTGTATAAAACTATTGTATTCCTTTCAATAGCATGGACGCACCTTACAATGTGTTTCTGCTCATGATGCTGTTTCACAGCACTTCTACCATTGCTAAAGGGTCCAAATTGCTGGTGGAGCCATACTTATCCTTTAAGGTAGGATAATACCACTGCGTGAGCCCACAGTGAGTTATAATGTTTTATATAGTGCATGATTAAGTGCCCGGGGAAAGGGGAGGCAGGAAACACATAGAGCTAATGGAGATGGATACTTTCTTAAAATTAATTTATAATAAATTATATATTTTTATACTATGTTTGATGGTCCTTGTTGAGTTCTTTTGAGTGCCTGGAAACCCCCCTGTTTGTTGTGCCATTGGTTTATCCGCTCCCTAAGCGGAGGGTCTGGGGCTAGTGCACTCGGATCACCTGATCTATGAGTCCTGTGCTCCTATTTGGGTTTTTATATACCTATAGTATTTTAAGGTTGTACTACACCCATAGTATTGCTGAAGCAAGCATACCATTCTGACTGCATCTCCATTATACAGCTATTACACCAGCCAGAATATTTATATGGCCACAAACCCATGCCAAGACGCACCCCTTTTAGCTACAGGCCCTGCACCTTATTCACAGCAGCCATCCCCATGAACGCTGCTCATTACTCTTGTACTGTGCCATATTAGTGAAAGAAATCATCTGCTTCTACTGCCATTTATACTTACAGCTTTATCTTCCTTTGGATCAGCTTCTACTGTTGGTGCTTTTTCTACTATTCGCCTCCTTTTGGAAAAAAAACAAAACACAGCGTTCAGCCATTACCATCTCCACACTACATACTGAGGCAGGCAATAAGATGGCAAACTATATTGCTCCAAGAATTCCACCTAACCTTCTGGCTAGCAGAGCACTCATCTCCTCCATCAGTCCTCCACCTCCCATTGGGAGCGGCCCATTCCCACGGCTCGGTTCTGTTTTAGCAGCAGCAGAAGCAGAGCTTGATCCAGTGGCACTTGCAACCCCCTGAGTGGTGGAATCTTCACTCTGGATACAGAAGGAGGGGGATAAAAAGTCAAAACATCATCCATGCAGTAACCCTTAAGTTTTCTCATGGCCTGTGCATAGGCCACCATAAACTATGACAGTAATAAGGACAAACTACAGAAGCATAAGTATTCCCCTGTACTAAGCACAATTCAGCAGGAACAATAAAATGCTTGGATTACCCGAGACACTTTTCGAAGTTTGGCTCCGGCGAGAGCAGCAGCTAGTCCTGATAAAGGACGATTCTCTTCTGATCCAAAGGAAGCTGCAGAGGATGGAAGAGGAGGTGCTGGTGGAGGAGGAGGAGGAGGAGCTTGGCTATGTAGCTGAGGTGGAGGTCCAGGTGGAGGTGGTGGCCCGGGAGGTGGAGGTGGGGCTGGGCCTGAAGGAGGAAGTGGAGGCGGTAGAGGTGGAGCTGGGGGGGCAGTTGCTGGAGACAAACTTGAACCAGGTGGAAGAGGTGGCGGGGGAGGAGGTGCGGGTGGTCCTGGTATAACACCTATCACGGGAGAATGGAAATAAGAGAATGTTGAGCCAAACAACAAAATAAACAGAATCTGTTAAACAAAGACGGTCACAGGGCATTTAGCATCTGTTTAATATTCTGCTGAATGTTATTGATCAAGCATATACAGACACTGCCTACATAGCGCAGCATCTCAGAGGCTTAAGGAGCAGCCCAGGCTCTGCATACAATTTTACTCCATGCACTTTATTCATAGGACACTCTAATGTTTATAAATACAGCTTGAATTAATCCATAACCTTTAAAATATTTTCCTATAGACAGTGCTTAGCGATGTCATCAAGTTATAATCTGTGCTTAGTGATGTCATCCGGTTATAATCTGTGCTTAAAGAACAAGTAAACGTTTTTTTTTTCTATCTCTAAATTTGCTCTAAACAGCCCCCCAGATTAATGTACCTTAGTCCCTGCTGCAAGTCTGCTCTGGTTTCTGTGTTATCAGCAGCTTGTTTCCCCTTCTTCCTGGTGCAGAGTGAAGCCCCGCCCCTTAGCTTACTGAGCTGACCTTATCTCTCAGACTAGTCTTGGAGATCATTTGCATAATGTGACATAGCAGAGAGCAGTGTGTGTAGCAGCTTTTGCTTGGGGAAACTAGCTTACTAATGAAACACTGGCTCCCTCTTCCTCTCTATTGTGGAACAGCAGCAAATGGACTGCTCAGTAAGCTAAGGGGCTGGGCTTCACTCTGCACCAGGAAGAAGGGAAAGAAGCTGCTGATAACACAGAAACCAGAGCAGACTTGCAGCAGGGACTAAGGTACATTAATCTGGGGGGCTGTTTAGAGCAAATTTACAGAAAGAAAAACATTTACTTTTCCTTTAATGATGTCATTATGTTATAATCAGGGTTTAGACATGTCCTCATCAGTGCTTAGTGATGTCAACGTGTTATAATCCGTGCTTAGTGATGTCACAACTTCTTAAAATGTGTGTGGGGCATTAGAAATTCTATGACCTTTATGACTAACCCTCTGACTGTATAATACATTGTATATAAGCTGCTGCATTTATATGGCCATCAAACTCCTCTTGGTACATTGTTCTGAAAGGGTCTATTTGCTATTTTTGCCTTCGGTAAAGATTGGCGAATTAATGGGGTTCTTCACTTTTAAATTAACATTTAATATGACATAGAGAGTGATATTCTGAGACGATCTGCAATTGGTTTTCATTTTTTATTATTTATTTGTCATTTTTGCGTTATTTAGCTTTTTATTCAGCAGCTCTCCAGTTTGCAGTTTCAGCAATCTGGTTGCTAGGGTCCAAATTACCCTAACAATTTGAATAAGAGACTGGAATATTAATAAGAGAGGCCTGAATAGAAAGATGAGCAATAAAAAGTAGCAATAACAATACATTTATAGCCTTACAGAGCATTTGTTTTTAGATGGGGTCAACGACACTCATTTTCCAAGGTGGGAAGCATCAGAAAACAGATTCAAACATAAAACTATAAAAAATAAATAATGAAGACCAGGTAACTGAAAGGTGAACATTTCAGTCAACTTTTATTATGTTATAGAATGGCAAATTCTTTTAATTATCTGCATCTGTCTTCAGACACTTCCCGGCCTTGGAAATTAGGGGTCACTGACCCCGTCTGAAAAAGAAATGCTGTTTCTCTTCATTGTGTCTTCATGCAGCAGTTGGGTGTCAGATATTCCCTGACAGTTGGATCCAATATATCTTATAGGGGGGCTCCTTTTGCCTAGAAGATGTATTAGAGCTCACTCTATTAAACTCACCAGACATCATGTCTCTCTACATGTAGGATTTGTGCAAAAGACAGTTATTTTGTTAGATTTTGTTTGTACTGGAATCAGTTATTTGAGTGAGCTCTAATACATCTGCTAGGAAAGGAGCCCCCCTATAAGATATATTGGATCTAACTGTAAATGAATATCTGACACCCAACTGCTGCATGAAGAAGACACAATGAAGGGAAACAGATGCTGACAGAGGGATAGTGAAGATAAACTTGATTATTTAAGAAACGGTACAGGATTATTAATTGATTGTATTTAGAAAGTGTCTTATTTCAGTATGAGGGAGCTTATCTTACAGTTTAATTATAGCGATAGTTCCATTTTAAAACGGAATGCTGCCTAAGAAAAGAAAATGTAGTTCTGAACACCATCCCAATACACATTCATTAGATCCTTCCACTAGTTTAAATTGTATTCGTTAATACAATTGCAATTGAAAGCAATGTCTCTGCCCATCTTCTCCTCCCAGTCCTGGTGCAACAGAAGCGGCTGATTAATGGACCAGTTCAGGGAGTTTTGCAAAAAAAAACACACACGCTGCTTCCAATAGCCATTGCAAAATCATATATTACTTTCCTTGAATAAGAAAGGTATTCAGTTGCAAACACGAAGCAAAATATTTTAGTTGAAGGAGGCAGTAAAATCTAAACCAGGTACGGGCGGCCTTTGGAGCCACAGCTGATGCAAAAATAAGAACTGCTTGGCAGGAGCAGCAGTGAATTCTGCAACAGATGTAGGGCAGGAAATTGGCCAGCTTCATGGCAAACCATAGAAAGTTTTATTGAAACACTGACCAATGGTGGAGACCGTAAAATCCCAGCTACGGATAGCTTCCCAATATAGTGTAGAAGTGACACCGACAACTTACAGCGAAAAAAATGGAGATCCTTAAAGGAGAACTAAACCATCCATTAAAGGGCAAGTCAACACTTTAAAATATAAATGTGCCTAATAAAAGAAACCATAATTCTAAGCAGCTTTCCAATATACATTCATTAAAAATTGTTAGCGCTTTTAAAGTTATTTGTAAAAACAATTGCTATTGAAAGCAGCATTTGCTTAAAGGGATATTGTCATGGGAAAAAAAAAAGGTTTTTTTTCAAAATGCATCAGTTGATAGTTCTGTTCCAGCAGAATTATGCTCTGAAATCAATTTTTCAAAAGAGAAAAACGATTTTTTTTAATATTCAATTTGGAAATGTTTCATGGGGCTAGACATATTGTCAGTTTCCCAGGTGCCTCCAGTTATGTGACCTGTGCTCTGATAAACTTCAATAACTCTTTACTGCTGTACTGCAAGTTGGAGTGATATCACACCCTCCCTCTCCCCCCCCCAGCAGCCTAACAACAGAACAATGGGAAGGTAACCAGATAGCAGCTCCCTAACACAAGATAACGGCTGCCTGGTAGATCTAAGAACAACACTCAATAGTAAAATCCAGGTCTCACTGAGACACATTCAGTTACATTGAGTAGGAGAAACAACAGCCTGCCAGAAAGCAGTTCCATCCTAAAGTGCTGGCACAAGTCACATGACCAGGCAAAATGACCCGAGAGGCACCTACGCACCAATATTACTAGGGATGCACCGAATCCACTATTTTGGATTCGGACGAACCCCCAAATCCTTAGAGAAAGATTCGGGCGAACATCAAACCGAATCTGAACCCTAATTTGCATATGCAAATTAGGGGTGGGAAGGGGAAAAGATTTTTTACTCCCTTGTATTGTGACAAAAAGTCATGCAATTTCCCTCCCCGCCCCTAATTTGCATATGCAAATTAGGGGTTGGATTCGGTTCAGCTGGGCAAAAAAGCTGCTGAAAAAGGCCGAATCCTGGATTGGGTGCATCCCTAAATATTACAGCTAAAAAAATACACTTGCTGGCTCAGGAATGAAATTTTATATTGTAGAGTGAAATTATTTGCAGTGTAAACAGTGTAATTTGGAAATGACAGAATCCCTTGAACTCCTGCTAGTTACTTTTTAAACAATGTTGCAAAAGTCTGGTCTGTTAATCAGCTGCCTTGTCTTACATTGTATCATCAGTGTGAGCCACTGGGGGACAATATAGAAAGGGACACTACTTTAATAGCTGTACATATACAAATAACTAAAGAACCACAGAACATTTGTAATTAATATATATTGCAATGTTGTTCAGAATGATGTTTTCTGATGTTTGACAATTTTTTATTTTGGGGCTGACTTGCCCTTTAAGAGAAAGCCCCATCTGATTGCATCTATTGGCCCCCTCCTTGCTTCCTACCTGAAACAAATAAGCAGAGCTCATGGGAGCCATTTTCAGATCCTCTTCTTTTCCTTCAGGAGTTTTGTGCTTAAGTCATTAAGCATTTTCGCATTGTCAATGACATCCAGTAAATGCATTTTGTTTTCTAAATAACTGCCCCAACTGGGGACCCAGTCAACTGGAACAAAACTGTCAATTTTGCCAGCCTTCTGGCAAGTGTCAGGTCAACCTTTAGGGGCATGTTTACTAAGATTGGAGATAAATATCTGGAGAGATTTCTGGAGATGTTGTCCATAGCAACCAATCGGCAATTAAATTTAAACAGCCATCTATACGTTAGCAAAGATCTGATTGGTTGCCATGGGCAACATCTCCAGAAATGTATCCAGATATTTATCTTGAATCTTAGTAAACATGCCCCTATGTTGCACCTCCGCTTGGTTATCCCACTAACGGTCGTTTTCTTCAGGGTAAACTTAGAAACAATAGCTTTAAAAATGCATGGCAGTTATGAGGTTCTCTAGCCAGTATCAGTTAGTAACTAGTGAGAAAATGAAAATACATTTGGAAGTAGAACATCCTAATAATGAAATGTTTTAAGAAAACACAAAAAAAAAAAAAAGAAGAGAATAAGCTTTGGAACATGTTTACAAAGTGTGCTGAAATTCTGAATTATTAGATATTACAATACATTTTGCCAATGAACATTTAGGTTAGTCAGTTAGTCGCAGTGACCATAAGCCTTACCCGGATGGGCCGTAGGGTCAATCAGCTGAGAAGGTGAAGTCAAGTCTGGCTGAGAAGCAGAGAAGTCTCCCAGCACAGAACTTACAAAATTCTCAGCAGAGGCAGGGGAAGCTGCAGAGGGAGAAGGGAGAACACTAGGCTGGGATGAAGGTGCTGAGACAACAGGGGTGCTTGGGGAAGGAGATGCGGACAATGAAAATGGTGGGAATGACGGTAATGGGGGCGGGGGAGGCGGCACAGGATTTGCTGCTGGTGTAGAAGACACTTGGTAAACAGAGTTGTCTGAATGCCCATTGGGTGCACAAGACATATGAACCATTTGAGCCAGTTGGTTGGGAGCAGAAACTAGATGGACAGGTCTAGGACCCGTTGCTTTTCCAGGAGGACTGCTAATCATCACAGGAGGAGAAGGAGGAAGGGGAGCAAAATTAGAAGCAGACCAGCATATAGGCTTCACAGGAGGAGGAGGTGGAGGAGGAGGAGCAGCATTCACCGGAGAAGGAGGTCGGGTGATTTTATTAACAGGTCGGGGAACCGTGGCATAATGGGGTTGAACAGGATGAAAGGCAGATCCCAAAGATGTTGCAAAACGTGATGCCGAGTGTCGTAATGGAGGTGTTGGTGGAGTAGAGTTAATGGATGTAGAGGTTACTATTACATAGTCAGCAATAGACTCAGTACACATAGAGGAGACCGGAACTGAAATGGCTTTAGCGTAAGTAACGGGAGAGGGTGCATGAGGCTGGCAAGTGGTGAAATCAACATGTTGTACGTTAAACAGTGAGTTATTGAAAGAGGAGTCTGGAGAGGTGGATAGCAACAGACAGGACAAAAAAAAAACAGGAAAAAAGAGAAAAAGGGAGCTAATGAAGCAACCAAACCAGCATTCAAACAAAAAGTGTAAAATGTTAGTAATAGATTAGATAAAAGAAATATTGCAATGAATTCATTGAGTTATACCTGCCTAATGGGGATTTCCAAAAGAAACTCATGTAAGAATGTGGATAACATAAGCAAAATAGATTTCAGTTGGTCTAGATTAATGTTGGGAGGCCAATTTACTTACCTTTCATTCACCCTAAAGTCTTACACTCATTAACCTTCCCACAGCCCACTGCCAGGGAATGTAATCCTATCAGTAGATATTGCAGCTCCCAGTCTAATTCAAGCTGTGCAACCCCAACACCACTGACTGGTTGCCATACTTGGGTAGAGAGAATGGCTTATTGGTTAGTCAGTGGAGGCCTGGATTCCCATGTACCCTCAAAGTTACCCTGGCCAATTACTCTGTGCCCCAAAATGCTTTGTTATCTGCTGAAAGTGAGAAGGAGAAGATCAAATGGCAGCCATTACCCTCACTTTATAAACCGTAACCAACACATGCATTCCCCTAAAAGGCAAATGGAGCTTGATGATCCCCATTGGAAATTGCCTGGTACATGGGTCCCAATTCTGTTTAGCATTTCAGATATCTGCTCATAAGGGAGTTTTAAAATGACGGTGTCGCAAAAAGAAGTCAGCAGAGGGTTGAAGGCAATAAGTGGCGGCTCATTTTTGAGTTGTGTCAGCTGACCTCGGGCACCTTGATCCTTGGCTGGTAGCAGAGTTTGGATTCTTTGTGAGCAAAAGGGCCACGAGTCCTAAATGCCACATGGGGTATTCAGTGAGGGGTCTCATTGTACCACAGTGAACACTATATGAATAAGAAGCCCCCCACCTTCTAGAAAAGATATAAATAGGAAACCACAGAGAGACCCCATAGTGACTGTGTAATGATTACTCAGCCAGTCCAGTTGTTGAATTACTTATATTAGCTATACCATGATCTGGATGAATAGAAATCTTCATAGTCACACCATAGTGATCAATTAGCCACTTAGCACTACTCTCTAATAACCAGTAAGCCTAAGGGCTCCTCTTTAACTGAGCAAATAGGGGGATCCAAGTGTGCATGGCTAGTCTTACCTGGATTGGACACTCTCCGTTCTCTTTCCCATTCCAGCTGCTCCTTTTCCAGCTGCTCCTGGGCCTCTCTTTCTTGCCTCTCTTGTTCAAGTCTCTCTTGCTCTTGGAGCTCTCGCTCTAGCTGTTCTTGACGCTCTCTTTCCTGTAGTTCCCGCTCCAGTTGCTCTTGCTCTAAGCGCTCTTGTTCAAGTCTCTCCCTTTCGAGCATCTCCCGTTCGAGCATCTCCCTTTCGAGCATTTCCCTTTCAAGCATTTCCCTTTCAAGCATTTCCCTTTCAAGCATCTCCCTTTCGAGCCTCTCTCGTTCCATCCGTTCACGCTCCAGTCGCTCACGTTCCAGCCGTTCTCTTTCCTGGCGCTCACGTTCCAGCTCTTTCTGGCGTTGCTGCTCCTGCAATTGTCTGAAACAGGAACACAGAGAAGTGAGACGGGGGATAAAGGAAACCATGGCTACCTGCTAAACGCTTGCCTCTACCAACATTAATATTTTAATGGAAGTTATCATTGCCATTATGAAGGGGCTGCCGCGCATGAGTGCCCTGTGCCGGTCACTAGTTCAGAACCCATTATTCTCACCAAATAATTACCATCAACCCTCCCAACTACTGTCACAGTTACATTTAATACCCTTTCATAGTGAAACCGTAACAAAGCCATGTGTACAACGTATACCTCTCTAGGTTCTGTGCAGGGAATACAGATGTGCAAAGAAGAATCCATAAAACAGAGACTTTAATGCAATTGGATAATAAAGGCTACAGAAGAATATGGTCATAAGTCCTCATGCTATAGCTTTACAGGGGTTGATTACATTTGCATGAACTTTTA
>CM044439.1:18702051-18713198 GCA_024363595.1 Xenopus borealis | reverse complement strand
GTATGAGTGTGTGAGTGAGTGTACATGTGTGTGTGTCAGAGTGTGTGTGAGTAAGAGAAACACTGAGAATAGGACTGGCTTGGAAATAGGGGGTACAGCAAAGGTGGAGGGGATCAGCCTAAAAGCCAATTAGGGTGAGATATAGGATAAGTTGCAGACAAAAGCCCTGCTAAAAGATCATTAAGGATGAAATTTGTGATGAATATGTAATTACTGCCATAAATATTCTTGGGACTGTGACTGAATGACTGATCTGTTTACTAGACGTGTAACCTTGTTATGAGTGAAGGAGGCCTTACCAAACTTAATTGGGTTGAGTATAAAAAGTCTGGCAACCACTGTTGCAGCTCCATCTAATCTAAGAAACTTTTCGTTTGTATTCTTTCTACATTTTCATCTTTTGTTTTCTGTCCCTCTCCTAGTTACGTTCTACTCCGACTTCCAAACAGCTGTCTGGTTGCCAAGTAATACAGGAGATGCATAAAATCCATATACAAATGTATCTAATGATAGAGTATTTACAGACAAAAAGTGTTGCTTTCCATTAATTGGGTCTCCTATAACAAGAGGGGTCACATCCTGGCCTAAGGCAATGCAATGATTTTAGATGCAATATTCAAAATCTCCACTAGAGAGCAGCAAAGGACAACGGAGTGTAGGGGTTTTGTTGCACATGGGGATCTACAGGCAACAATCAGGTCTCAGTGTTCTGCAAGACTACACTGCCACTAGCTCTGACATTGTAGCACATCTGTCCAAAAAAAAGCTAATTTATACCTGCACGAGTGTTGCCATATTGCTTGACCATTTATACAAATATTTAACTACTGATCTCATCGAGCAGGTGCTGTGAGCAATGGATTAAATTAAACAGCTAAAATCATTACATAAAAATAAAAGACAATGAAAATCGAATAATAAGGAGAAAAGCAGTAAGTGGAAACTGAAGAGAAGCAGCTGCAAATGAGCATTAGCTTTTCATGGACACAAGAGGGCGCTGTTACAGCTGTGAATCAGGTCTGATGTACATCACTGTACTGGGATCACACCGTTTATTTTTCATTTTCATCTTGTCCTCACATACCCTCTACGGATTCAGCCCTCTACACAAATGTGGGATGAAATCAAAGCACTGGCAGATTTCAGGGTCGAACGAGAGGCGACTTCCAAGTGGCTGAACTGTAACTCCTGCCATCCAGCAGTTTAAAGAGATACCAACACCTGAAATTAAATTTTCAGCGACTTAGGAAAACGCAGCGCCGCGTGTGAATAGGCGCAGGCAACTTGCACTTTAGCGGGCACGAGACATGGGCAAGCAATTCAGGAAGATTAGTCGCCCCAAAGAAGCAGCGATTAGTCGCCGAGTTGTTAGGCTGCTGGGGGGAAAGGGAGGGGGCGATATCACTCCAACTTGTAGAACAGCAGTAAAGAGTGACTGATGTTTATCAGAGCACAAGTCACATGACCAGGGGCAGCTGGGAAACTGACAAAATGTCTAGCCCCATGTCAGATTTCAAAATTAAATAACAAAATCTGTTTGCTCTTTTGAGAAATAGATTTCAGTGCAGAAGTCTACTGGAGCAGCACTATTAACTGATGTGCTTTGAAAAAAAAACATGTTTTCCCATGACCGTATCCCTTTAACAACCAGCCAGTGCACGCGATTCATGAATACAATGAATAGTGTAGGAACTGTGCGCTCATACAAAGAGTATACAGTCACACATCCTCACCCTCAGTTTAATTCAGCCTGGGGGTTATCAGCCCCCCAACAACTCTAAGGACACACACAACAATCCAATATGGGGATCTGCCCTGCGTTTATTGAGCCACATACTAAGTAACGTAGTCATGACAGAAGAAATAAACATAGGGGGCAAGTCCCATGCAAATAATGCAAATAAAGCCGAGCGCATTCCAGAAGTAGGACTAGGGTTGCCACCTGGCTGGGATTTTACCGGCCTGGCCAGTATTTTTGATGGTTGATCCCAATGTTATTAATAGGAAAAACAGATAAAAATATATAGGAAGGCTGGTATTTTTTTCAAGAAAAGGTGGCCACCCTAAGTGGGACTGATCCATGAATGTTCTCATTGAATGAGTCGAAACCTAGCAGCTAATCCGTGGGTTACACCACATGAAATCCCACCATGAAACGCTCCCAATCTTAGCTCTGGATTCCTCCCTGGAACAATAAAACACGAAGCGTAGTTTTGAGTTCTGTGCGGCTGATCCAGTAGGGGACCTATAGGAGAAGGGTCTAGAAGTAAAACCACAACTGTTGTCCTGATCTGGGTGCTCCTAGAGGGACAGCACCTTTCAGTGTTCTCATTAGAGCATTTACACTTAAAGGGATTCTGTCATGGGAAAAAAATTTTTTTTTTCAAAACACATCAGTTAATAATGCTACTCCAGCAGAATTGTGCACTGAAATCTATTTCTCAAAAGAGCAAACAGATTTTTTAATATTTCATTTTGAAATCTGACATGGGGCTAGACATTTTGTCAATTTCCCAGCTGCCCCAAGTCATGTGACTTGTGCTCTGATAAACTTCAATCACTCTTTACTGCTGTACTGCAAGTTGGAGTGATATCACCCCCTCCCAGCAGCCTAACAACAGAACAATGAGAAGGTAACCAGATAAAAGCTCCCTAATACAAGATAACAGCTGGTTGGTAGATCTAAGAACAACACTCAATAGTAAACCCATGTGCCACTGTGTGCTATTCAGTTACATTGAGAAGGAAAAACAACAGCCTGCCAGAAAGCAGTTCCCTCCTAAAGTGCTGGCACAAGTCACATGACCAGGGCAGCTGGGAAATTGACAAAATGACTAGCCCCATGTCAGATTTCAGAATTGAATATAAAAAAATCTGTTTGTTCTTTTGAGAAATGGATTTCAGTGCAGAATTCTGCTGGAGCAGCACTATTAACTGATGCATTTTTTAAAAAATCATGTTTTCCCATGACAGTTTCCCTTTAACTGCAAGCACTACGGCTGTTCCCACCCATACAGATAAAAATATACAGCAGAACCCCCATTTTATGTTTTGTTCAGGGGACAAAAAATATGTTAAGTCCAGGAATTGTTTTAACGGAGCGGTTCACCTTCAAGTTACCTTTTAATGCATTATAGAGTGGCCAATTTTAAACAGCTTTTCAATTGGTCTCCATTAGGGATGTACCGAATCCAGGATTTGGTTCCGGATTTGGACAGTTTTTCAGGAGGACGCGGTATAATGCTTATGCCTGGCCGAACCCAACCCAAACCCTAATTTGCATATGCAAAGGTGTTTCATCTTTGTTAACTTTTAAAAGTATGTTATAGAGTGGCTAATTTTAAGCAACTTTTCAATTGGGCTCCATGAGGGATGTACAGAGTCCAGGATTCGGAGGATTCAGGAGGATTCCGTTGAATACATACATATGTATATTAATGAATTCTATTTTTTTTTTATTCCTTATCTTTCGATTCAGGCCTCTCCTATTCATATTCTAGTGTTTTATTCAAATCAATACATGGTTGCTAGGGGAATTGTGACCCTAGCAAACAGACTGCTGAAACTGCAAACTGGAGAGCTGCTGAATAAAAAGCTAAATGACTCAAAAACCACAAATAGTAACAAATGAAAACCAATTGCAAATGGTCTCAGAATATCCCTCTCTACGTCATACTAAAAATTCACTCAAAGGTGGACCACCCCTTTAAAGTAACTTTTTTTTCCCCATCTTACTTTGACGATATCCAGCAAAAAAGTTCCTTACCAGATTCCTGGGAGTTGAGCACCTCTAAGGCATGCATCATGGCACTTGCAAACACATTGGCGTCCTCTTTACTTCCAAAATTGAGGCCATAGACTTGCCTGGCGTCTCGCCACTGGTGAAAGGTCTGAGTTGCTTGATTATATTTCAGTCCTTTGGGGATGGCACAGTTTATCACCACCTGAAGTCACAAACACAAGGCAATATTAGGGTGGAACCACAGTTTTCAGCCTGGATTTATAGTGAATAAAGTAAAATATAAGGATATTATAAGTCACAGAGGAGTTCCATGATCCTATAAAAGCACAAGGCCAAAGCCCAGGACATGGAACTCCTCTGTGACTTCTAATAGCCTCATATTTTCCAACAAGAGGTACTTTATTTATTATAATACACGTTTCAGTGAGTCATGTTACAGAAATGACATCACTACTCACCGTTTATAACTGATGACATCACTAGTCACTGTTTATAAGGATATCATTTACAGGATATTCATGGCTTTTGTTATTATATATTATATATATATATATATATATATATATATATATATGTCAGCGAGGAGTTTTGTGACCATATAAAAACATGATGCCGAAGGCTTGAGTGTTTTTATACAGCTCATGGAGCATGCGATTCTTCGGTTTTTGTTTTTAAAGGCACAGAAACCAAAAAATGAAAGTGTTTCAAAATAATGAAAATATCATGTATGGATTGTGCTGCACTGGTAAAACTGATGTGTTCAATTATTTGAAAGCAATGGCGGAAATTGAAAAAAAGTCTCTACGGCACAGGTTAAACAGTGGATAACAGATAACACCATTGTGTTCTACAGAGCTTATCTGCTGTGTAACCTGAGCCTTTTCTCCTTTGAATGGCTGCCCCCATTGCTACACAGCAGCTTATTTATATAAACTATAGTAGTGTTTCTCTTTTCTTATGCTGCTGTTCCTTAAAATAAGCAAACTGCACTTATATACGAAGGTTTTTTTTTTCCTAGGGATTACACAACATTTAGGAATGAGAACCCATAACTAGTGATGGGCGAATTCACGGCGAATTCCCGCGATTCCCCGCTGGCGAATAAACTCGCGAAACGGCAGCGTAAATTCGGAAAAAAAAAAAAAACGAGTCGCGCGTCGTTTTGGACGTGACGCGTCAAAAATGTGCCGCAACTCGTTTCGCAAATTTTTTTTGCCAATTCGCGAATATCGCTGGAAATTCGCTCATTTTTCGGTGAAGCGAAACTGGGTAGATTCGCCCATCGCTACCCATAACCAACTTTTAAGAAAACTCCTTAGTATCCCTCAAAAAAAATATAGAAGCAATAAAGGTGGAGATGTTGACAGTTGTGGGGTTGCTGTTGATCACCCTAGATTTATGGCACTTGGTAGCCATTAGACCAGGACTCCAGAATTCCACCATTGTCGGTTCAATGTACAGCAACAGCACAGGAATCAGTTGGTGTCTGGCACTGTGCCATTGTATTTCTATCAATAATGAACCTACATTAGTGTTTAATGGGCAGACTCCATTCATATGAATATGCTCCCTCCAGCTATAATATCACAGGTCCCAGTCGTTGGGTGTACTGGGGAAAGAGCTCCATTTACAGCATAATTATTCGGTAAATAATAGCACCAAGCACAGGGTGAGCTGCTTTTGGCTCACGTTGATTATTTGTGGCTTCTCAAAAGTATATTATACTGGGAGAGGCACCCACTGCTTTTAAATCCCATTAGCTACTAGGAGTAGCCGCCCTCCATCATTACCGGACAGAAAAGCGGCAATGTGGTTTAGTATGGATAAGCGTAAAACCGCCCGTGCACCTCGGCCACAGAAACAAGCTATGTATAGTGCGACAGGGAGCCGCTATGCTTGGGACCTGGGGCTTTCTGGATAATGGATCAGTCTGTAATTTGGATCTTCATACCTTAGAGAGATACTGCCATGGGAAAAGTTTTTTTTCCCTCAAAATGCATCAGTTAATAGTGCTGCTCCAGTGGAATTCTGCACTGAAATCCATTTCTCAAAAGAGCAAACAGATTTTTTTTTTATATTCAATTTTGAAATTAACATGGAGCTAGACATTTTGTTCCCCAGCTGCCCCCAGTCATGTGACATGCGCTTTGATTAACCTTCATTCACTCTTTAATGCAAGTTGGAGTGATATCACCCCCTTCCCTTTCCCCCCAGCAGCCTAAAAACAGAACAATAACCAGATCCAGCTCCCTGAAGGTGGCCATACACTGAGATCGGGCTGATCTGATCGTGGGCCCTAGGGCCAGATATCGATTGGGAAAGCCTGTCGGAGGGCTGCATACACGGGACGATAAGCTGCCGACTTGGTCTTTCGGCAGCTTTTATCGGCCCGTGTATGGCCACTTTAACACAAGAGAACAGCCGCCTGGTAGATCTAAGAACAATACTCAACAGTAATAGTCAAGTCCCACTGAGATTCAGTGACAAGTAGGAGAAAAAACACCCTGCCAGAAAGAAGTTCCATCCCAAAGTGCTGGCACAAGCCACATGACTGGGGCAGCTGGGAAATTGATAATATGTCTAGCCCCATGTCAGATTCCAAAATGGAATATAAAAAAATCTGTTTGCTCTTTTAAGAATTGGATTTAAGTGCAGAATTCTGCTGGAGTAACAGACTTCAGCAGGAATAGCAGTATTTATCTTTCTCCATCATTTAAAATCCTGGCAGGGAAGGAGGGACTAAACACTAATGTAACAAATTATAACGTCTCCACAGCTTACAGACAGCATGCAGGAACTACATAACCCACAATGCATTGCACTATGATGTTCCATTCCTTACTGAAATCACATGTGCAGGGAATTGTGGGGTTTGGAGAATGCAGAAGACAGCTGGCTGTTGATACAAAATAACAGTAGTCAGACAGCTCAGCAAAGTAGACAGATCAGCAGGAGGCTAGGCTAGTGACTTCTCTGCTGTACAGGCAAATTAATCAATAAGAAGCCAAATCCCTGCTTACAGAACAGCCTTATACATTGTGTTCCCTGATCACTCATTCCTTCACTTTCAGGCACGGCGCTTTTCCTTCAGAAACAATACAGACACCGACAGTTGGGAAGGGGCATTTGCCATCACTTGTGTTTTCCATAAGATTGCAGTGGTACCCATATAAGTGCTGTACAACTGAATACAGAGACCAAAAGGATTTATCCGAATCCCAGAATCGTCTGCAAAAGATTCGGCCAAATACTGAACCAAATCCTAATTTGCATATGCAAATTAGGTGTGGGAAGGAGAAAACATTTTTTACTTCCTTGTTTTGTAACAAAGTCATGTGATTTCCCTCCCTGACCCTAATTTGCATACGAAAATTAGGATTCGGTTCGGCCGGGAAGAAGGATTGGGCCGAATCCTACTGAAAAAGGTAGAATCCTGGCCGAATCCTGGATCCGGTGCATCCCTACAATCGGATTCTATTTTGACTGTGGGAAGTAAAATTTATGCCATAATGCACTGCCACTTTATCTACAGTGACCATTTCTCTGCAGCCACACATTTAATCTGAAGACAGACTTATTTAAATGGAGACACATTAATTCTGAATTAAATCTGCCAAGAGTCCCTTTCCGAAAAAAAAAAAAAAATTAAACACTGATTAATCTTATGATATAATTATTATGGGCTTTGCTGGATGGAGTCTGTGTAATTAGAGACTACAGAACCTTCCCCATGGAGGAATGAGGCCACGGCAGTGAGAAAGTGTGAGCGATACTTGTAATGCTGCAACACTCACTTCATTAGTTAACATTTGGTCTGAGACCCAGGTTATTATAGTACACTTACCCTTTTGTCTAGGGCAGTGATCCCCAACCAGTAGCTCGTGAGCAACATGTTGCTCTCCAACCCCTTGAATGTTGCTCTCAGTGGCCTCAAAGCAGGTGCATAACTTTTAAATTCCAGGCTTGGAGGCAAGTGTTGGTGAATAAAAACCAGGTGCATTGCCAAACTGAGCCTCAGTGTAGGTGACAATCCACATAGGGGCTACCAAATGGCCAATCACAGCACTTATTCGGCACCCCAAGAACATTTTTCATGCTTGTGTTGCTCCCCAACTCCTTTTACCTCTGAATGTTGCTCACGGGTTCAAAAGGTTGGGGATCCCTGGTTTAGGGGAACCCAGGGTACAAAGAATCACTCACCCAAAATCTCCCACTAACTGGCCTTCAGACTGGGCCCCCTTAGTGCATAATAAAATACCAGTATACCCAGTATAAAGACAAGAGACTGGGCTGTGCAGCGCAGTCTCAGAGCAGTTGATTTAAAGGGCAAGGAAAGTGTATAATAGAATAAGGGTAGAAATGCTGTATTTTGTATACTAAACATAAACATGAACTTACTGCACCACAAGCCTAATCAAACAAATGATTTATGCTTTCAAAGTTGGCCACAGGGGGCTGTCATCTTGTAACTTTGTCTGACACTGGCACTGCACATGCTCAGTATGGTCTGTGTTGCTTAGGGATCGTCATAAATGATCAAAAAACATATCTGCTTGAGTTCTTTGCCTTTCCTTGCCCTTTAAAGGCAATATTTCATATACACAACACATTCTGCAGATCTCCGAGTGCCCATGAGGATTCTGCAGTCGGGCCCCTGACATTTCCCTGAGAAATATGAAGGAGTGTGTCCACTTCAGACACGTTGGCCGAGTGCCATGATATAAGGAGACTGTAATGCGACATTACATCATGACTGCGCCCAAATGCAGCGCAGGACGTGACATGCAGGGAACAAGTGTCGTTGGATGAGCAATTAGTATGAACTCACTTTGGGCACTTTACACACAAGTGCCATTTTCCTGTCTCTTTAACAAGATGGTGCGAGTTATTGTAAGTGCCGAGGACGCATGGCAAGTGGGTGCACTGCTGCCTAAACAATAGCGACTGTTGCACAAATCCATAGACATACCTGGTGATCCTGAATCTTCCTTCCCACGACCCTGAATGTGTTATTTCCCGTGTGATGATAAATGTGAACTCTGCTGAACCCCGTCGACCCACCGGCCGGTACCCACTTCTTATTGGCATCATCATAAACCATTACAGCCGCTCTCGCTTGGCATATGCTCTGTTCACTGCAAGAGGAAAGATCACATATTTAGTGCAAGCAGTTTAAAGGGATTGTTATGGGAGTTTTTTTTAAACACATCAGTTAATAGTGCTGCTCCAGCAGAATTCTACACTGAAATCCATTTTTCAGAAGAGCAAACAGATGTTTTTATATTTAATTTTGAAATCTGACATGGGGCTAGACATAAGTTTCTCAGCTGCTCCCAGTCATGTGACTTGTGCTCTGATAAACTTCAGTCACGCTTTACTGCAAGTTGGAGTGATATCACTCCCCCCCCCCTCAGCAGCCTAACAACAGAACAATGGGAAAGTAACCAGATAGCAGCTCCCTAACACAAGATAACAGCTGTCTGGCTGTCTTGTAGTCAAGAACCAACTAAATGGGCACAGGTTAAACATGGCCGCTACATGACATGATGTGTTTGGCGTTTCTTTGGCTTCACTGCTTCAAACGTTACAGTATTCAGTGTGGATAAAGCTGGTACATTTATACCAGACAAGTTTATATGCACTGTCAGTGTCAGTACTGCTTCTGCTGACAAGGGACACTCCATTAACCTGATGCTTGATACAGGTTCAGCTGTTTCTATACTGCCAAAGGATATTTTATTGAAATACTTTGCAAAAGATACGCTTGTTGCACCCGAGACTGGTCAGTAAGGATAGAATACCCTTACAATTAGTTAATGGTCTACAGCACCACACTGTCTAAAATTTAAACACAAAGCAACACGTCATTGGGTTGTGCAAAGAACTTTGTACACAAAGCTAAGCTGAGACCAGATGTAAAACCAGTACGCCAGAAATTAAGGAGATTGCGCTACTCTATATTCAGTGTATTACCCACAAGAAAATGGAGAAATCAATGCTCGTAACTTGTTACTTACCACTTCTACTTGGTCCTCTCCAGCGGAGTTCACAGGCGCCATCTTCCCCCGAGCAGTCTTCCTCCTGGATCCATCGGCATTGTCTGGCTAATGCGCAGTAGGAGGCGTTTGCTAGTGCATATCTACTGCGCATGCGCCGAAAGTCACAAAGTTTCTTTTTTCGGAAACTTTGTGACTTTCAGTGCATGTGCAGTAGATCCACACCGGCAAACGCATCCTACTGCGCATGCGCCAGAAGACGCCGATGGATCCAGGAAGAAGACTGCTCGGGGGAAGATGGCGTCTGTGAACTCCGCTGGAGAGGACCTAGAAGAAAGGGCAAGTAACAAGTGAGGGGCATTGGCCCAGGGGGTGGGGGGGGGGGGGGGGGGGGAGATTTGCACCAAGGGGGTTGAAGTCTCCTTTAAAGGGCAATGAAACCCCCCAGGTGCTAACTCCCTCCCCCCCCACCTGGGCTATTGCCCCTAAGTCCCTAACCTACGTCTTCTTCCTGAATCGGCGGCGCATGCGCAGTACGACACATTTTCCGGTTCGTCCTACTGTGCATGCGCCCGAAGTTCACCAATTCCGATTTCTTTGTGAAATCAGAAGACTTCGTGAACTTGACAATGTCTTCTGATTTCATGAAGAAATCGTAATCGGAAGACTTCGTGAAGTTTGGGCGCATGCACAGTAGGACGAACCGGCAAATGTGTCGTACTGCGCATGCGCCGCCGACGGCGTTTGATCCAGGAAGAAGACGTTGAAGAAGAAGATGGATCCTGTGAACTATGCTGGAGGGCACCAAGAAGGAGGGGTAAGTAGGAACTTAGGGGCAATAAGGCCAGGGGGGGATTAGCCCCTGGGGGGTTAGAGTTCAAGTTACTGTTGAAGTGTAATGGCTGCATGAACCTGCTAATAAAGCACCGTTATACTCTCCTCGTCTACCAAAACAGAACAGTTAGCCTGAGCAGTTATTGGCTCACATAGACGCTGATCTTCCAGATAGGGGAGTGCAGGCCAGGCCACTAGGCTTTTCATTTCAGGGCCCGAGGCAGAGTCACTGACTGTGCAACAAGTCTCTACAATACAGACAATTTGATAACTCATAATAGCTCTCTGGTGGATTTTCCTCTATACTGACTGCAGGCTCAACAGTCCAATGAATCACTGTGCCTGAAATAGTTTGTCTTTGCCCTAGATAGGAACAAACAAATACTGCATGGTCTGTTTATCCACAGCTGAACGACTTGCACCAACCACCTCATTACACCATTCTATAATTAATTGTTTATTTGTAAAATCATTATATTCAGTTCTCTGTTTACATGGGGAAATAACCATCTATATGGCTATTATCTGTATAACAGAGCATTCTGTCCCAGTGGCTGCACAGATCCTATCTGATC
>CM044439.1:18683222-18694629 GCA_024363595.1 Xenopus borealis | reverse complement strand
GACCTGTACTTATGTCAACAGCTGCTCAATATGTTCCTTTCTTTCTTCCACACTGGATTCCTTACAATAGTCAACAGCTTAAAGGCAGACTATTTGCCCCAGGAGTATTGGAGGTTACGATCACGCCAGGGTTTCTGGCAATGGATACCGCTTTTCAAAGATAGATCTTGTAATTAAAATTTTCTCAGCAGGTTTTGCTATTTGTTGTGAGACGATGGGGCTCATTTATCTACACTGGGCAAATTTGCCCATGGGCTGTTACCCATAGCAATCAGTGATAGTAACTAGAGGGGGGCGGAGCAGAACTTACCCCCCTCTATATGAGATTTTCAATGTGGCTTCAGTGGCACATGAGCTGCTGGGGGCACTGAGGCCTTGGTCCATTCAAATCACCCAGTAGTTCTGCCACTGATCAGTGATTGGCATTAAAAGTTCAGCTGCAGATAGAACAAGCAATGCAACAATTTGATTGGTTGCCGTGGGTTACTGCCTATGGGCAAATTTGCCCAGTGTTGATAAATGAGCCCACAGTGACCACATTGAGGCAGTTGTCTGTGGCAGGTTCTGGCTGTTGGGCTTAGACATGCTTGGCCCATTCATCTACATGCTGAACTGTGTATGAGCCAAAAACGAAGCCCCTTTCCTGTTTCTGCACAAGAATACCCCCTATGCACACAGCATGGTCCCTACAGAATGTGTTTGCCGAGTGCAAAGAGCCCTGACCTCAACCCAACTGAACCCCTGTGGGGTGAAGTGGAACCTTAACTGTGAGCCTGATCCCCAACATTAGTGCCCTGAATGGCGGCAACTCCGTGACTGAATGGCGGCAACCATGGTGGCAACTCCGTGACTGAATGGCAGCAACATCTAGCAGGAACCTTCCCAGAAGTTTAGGGGCAACTTCATATTTATCCCCGTGGTTTGGAAATGAGAAAGTGGGAGGGGAAGGTACTCCAATACTTTTGGCTATGGCATATGTAGGAGAAAGCTGCTGGAAACAAAACCACCCTATTCCATAAACCTCTCATACAACAGAACCTTTAGGGCAGAGACACATGGGCAGATTCAGGGACAGTCACCCGGCAGACTAATCTGCCCGTTCTGCCTTCCCGTCTGCTAGAATGGAAATTGCCAGCAGGATCGCAATCAGAGCGCTTCATTTTACGTAGTTGCCCAAAGTTTCATAGCGAGACAAAGTCAGGTGGGCAACTTTGTAAAACAAAGCACTCTGAGTGCCATCTCTCCGGCAGTTCGGGGCGATTAGTCGTCCGAAGAAGAGGAAATTTTTCGCTGGGCGACTAATCTCCCTGAATCTGTTTGTGTGTCTCTGCCCTTATGTGTAGGTAACGACTAATCTCCCCGAATCTGTTTGTGCGTCTCTGCCCTTATGTGTAGGTAACGACTAATCTCCCCGAATCTGTTTGTGTGTCTCTGCCCTTATGTGTAGGTAACGACTAATCTCCCCGAATCTGTTTGTGTGTCTCTGCCCTTATGTGTAGGTAACGACTAATCTCCCCGAATCTGTTTGTGTGTCTCTGCCCTTATGTGTAGGTAACAAGTAGTCCTGCAATGGAACAAGGCTGCTTTCAGCACAACTGACATAAAAAAAAAACAACCATTAAGTTAATTAGTGGCTGTGGGGAAGGGGTTGTTTGCTCTGCAGCTAAACGCACAAACGAAGGGGAGGAGTTGCAGAAGAATGAGCTGGAGAGGAAATTTATCTTGAAACAAGGTCAATATAGACAATAAAGGAACAATATAGCAACA
This sequence comes from Xenopus borealis, assembly GCA_024363595.1. Lineage (NCBI taxonomy): Eukaryota > Metazoa > Chordata > Amphibia > Anura > Pipidae > Xenopus > Xenopus borealis. The sequence continues at coordinate 18,692,862 of CM044439.1, read as the reverse complement.
CCTGCCTTTCACTGGGGAATGTGCCTCTTGCTTGTGACATTACACGTGAGACAAACCACTCACACCAATAACGACAGCAAATGTGACTTCACACTTACAAAACGCCAATTTTGCACTCTGTGGCTCTTTTGCCTCATGGTCTGTCGTTTCTGAGACGGTGGGCCTTGTAGTTCTGCTGTAAAAAAAATGCAGACTCTTGCAGCAGGGATTATTGGAGTGCCACACGTCTCACATTTCTGTGAAACAGAGAGAGGGGTAACTACATAAAGTGCCACTTGCTACAGGAACGCTTTACAGACACTGCCTAGTCCAAATAATGATATTTCACCCTCACCTGTCAGAACTATGGCACTGACCAAATAAGGGGCGCAAAGAAAGACTTACATATGGCACATGTGCATACATACATAAACACATATATACACACACGCACACACATCTACCCCCCCCCCGCATCTGGGGGGGGGGTCAGCATTAATGAAGAATGAATATCAAAGTAAGCTATATGGCAGTACACAATCATACATGTGCGTGCATGGAAGAATAAAGCTGCTTAAAAGGCAGATTGGGATACTGATATAACTGTGATAAAAGATGGGATCTCTCTCGTGGCCTCAAGCAGTATGGCAAAGTTCCCATGTTCACTGCCGTGAGAAAGTTCAATGGTAAGGGAAGGTGGTGCACCTTATCTGCCCTTGAACTAACAGCAATAAAAAGCAACGTTCCATGGGGCCTCAATGCCCCACCAGTTCACTCCAGTTACCGGCCCTGCGGTAAAAGTTGGTCTAACACCTGAAGATCTGCTCATTTGTTCAGGTCACCTGATCGGATTTGGTCCTTGCGTCATACGGTGGAATATCATTGGAGCTACGGGGGCTGACGAGACGATGACCACATCAAGTGCCCGCTGGCACCCACCCATCAGGGAAACGCTGCTCCCAGCTCACACGTGGCACAATTTCATATAGGAGGATAAACCGTGTTTTTAACCAAGTAATGGACAAAAGTCGGGGTGCAGCTGTTGACGTGCAATTAAAAGAACGACAAACGCATACATTTTAAAAATCATATATATATGATTTGTAAACAGAAGCGGGAGTTGCCATAATGCTTATTCTGCAGAAGTAAAAGGCTTTCCATAGCATTTTATATAATTGGGCCCATCACTGGCCAATATATTAGATACAGTAGACATATTTAGAATGTTTATTAAGCACACAATTAATTTTCTATATTAGGAAAAAGGAATTCCATTCAGTTTGAGTGTCCTGTGCGCAGCGTCGTAACTAGAGAGCACTGGGCACCACCTGCAAAAAATTCTTTTAGGGGCCCGGTAGTGATGTGCAGGTTGACCCAATACCAGCGGGACTCGTGGGTTTTATAGCTGTGCACCGGCTCGCCCCACCCCTTTTGTGACGTCATCAGCAGGGTGGGTCAGTGCGGATCTATTTAAGGAACTTGGAAGCATGGGCTGAGGGAAGGCGGGTTAGGTTGGGAAAATCCAGGGAACAGCACACTCCGATCCCCATCCTCCTGCCAACTTCCTGTCCCGCCTCCACCTCACCAATTCTCGTCTGCATTCCGCATCCCCTTCCTTACTAGGGTTGTCACCTTTTCTTGAAAAAAAATACCGGCCTTCCTAGATATTTATCTTTTTTTCCTATTAATAACATTGGGATCAACCATCAAAAATGTTTATAAAAAAAATTTGTTGTTGAACGGAAAAAAAAACAGAGACATATTAAGTCTTTATCATGAAATAACTTACCGAAACCCTGCTTGCGCTTCTCTTCAGAAAAGGCGATCCATTGTGCGATCTCCTCCCTGCTTTCCTTATAGGAGATAGCAAGGGAAGAGTAATTGAGCGGCGCATGATGGATCGTCGCCGTGTCGCCTTTTCTGAAGAGGAGCGCGAGCAGAGTTTCAGTAAGTAATCTATTCATAAAGACTTAGCCATTTAAAAGTTTTTAATATGTCTCTGTTTTTTCTCGTTCTACAGTAACAATTTTTTTAATTAAAAACAAAAATCGATGTTACTGATCCTTTAAACTGCAATGAAAAATTAGAGCCTGGAAGGGATATCATCAAAACTGCGCGGGGACAGAAAAAAAAGGTTTTGCAACATTTTAAATGGAGTAAAATATAGACAATTTAAGAAATTTAAATGAGACCCGCAACCTGCGGGTACCCAGTGGGATGAGGGTAGGATTTTCGGGTGCAGGTATAAACCTTATCCCACTGGGTACCTGCTTTTTCTGCAGGACTCTAGTACAGTGTAAGCCTTACTGCCCAAACACGGCACAGGGTAAGATATAATCCATGATACACCGGGCCCAACGTCCCAACACAGAGAATGGGTGAAGAGGGAAGTGTATTTAGGCTTTATTTATTATTTATCCCATCTCTGCCCTGTAAAATCAGCACTTTGTTTGAGTCACAGCCGGTTCCACTTTCACAGACAATATCTAATTTTATAGAATATTCAAGCTCTCCGGAATAAACCAGCTCCTGAAATTCAACCTGTCCACCAAAATGCTTCCCCTTCATCCAAAAGCAACGTATATATATATCTGCAGATTCATTTCAAAAAGATCCGGTAACGTCGAGAATAGACATTTATTCAGAGGCGTTCAGCTCAGATGAACAGGACTCTTCGGTTTAAAAACAGGAAAGGGGAGACACCCTGTTAAAGGAGAACTAAACCTCAACAATGAATTATGTTAGAAATGCCCAAGGCCTCCCCACAGCCCTTTAGCAGGGAGGATTGTGCCTCTGAAGATGCCACAGTAGCTCCCCATGTTCTTTTCTGGCAATGTAACCAAACAACAGAATGGGCAGATCACTGGCTACACAGAATGGTGAGCAAACGCTGGCTTGGATCAGATCCTGGGGCAGCCTCCAAACAATGAGGACAGATGGTGAACTTGTTTTGGCTAATGGCCAATCTGCAGAATTCCCTGCCGATTTGGAAATCCTGTTGCCTGGCCTTGTGCACATTGGCAGTTACTGGACTAGAAATCCGTGACTTCATGTGTGCACCCTAAGTTATCCCCGACAAGTGCTTCAGGCTGATCAGTAAATGTACAGACTACATGCATTATACACCCACTATACACCCACTGCAGCTTCACTTCTTACAAGGATTTGGCAGTGATGCTCACATTACTACCTCTCATCTTTATTTCTAGGGCTTTGTGTATGTATGTATATATATATATATATATATATATATATATATATATATATATATATATATATATATATATATATATACACATACATACACACATATATAAACATACATACATACAAATCCTTCGTTAAGTATTCAGCCACACAAAGCCGAAAACCTAATTTGTATATGTATATGTATATGCCTTGTCTTGTGATGAAAAGTCATGTGATTTCCCTTCGCACCATTAACTTACATAAGCCAATTAGGATACAAATTAAGTTTGGCCAGGCACAAAGATTTGGCCAAATCCGAATCATGCTGAAAAAGGCAGAATCCTGGCCGAATCCCTAGCAGAATCCTAGATTCGGTGCATTCCTACCAAATATTCCAATTGTACCGCTGCCTGCTATATACAAGCTGATCCTTCCTGCAAAATAAATAGTGTTATAGCGTACAGTATTGTGGCTAATCTATTGACAAACTGCTTCACTAGCTTTCCTTCTACTTTAAAGAGATATGGACACCAGAAATTACTTTTTTTTACATCTATCATAATATTGGCTTTAAAAGCAATGTATAACTTTGCCATAAAATGTTTGCACAATGCTTTTACAATACCTGTCTGACTCCCCATGTTCCTGTATAAGGGGGCTGCCATATTTGTGCAGCAGATGTCCGTTAGTATTAGAAAACTGACAGGCTAAGATGGGACAGTCAGGTTGGCAAAACAATCAGGTTTAGAAACGTCTACTAATAACAAAAAAACCCAAATCCATTGCGAAAGATTTGTCCGAATACCAAACCGAACCCTAATTTGCATATGCAAATTAGCAAAGGAGGAGGTTAAAAGCGTGGCGCGTACGAACATGATTTTTTGTATTCAGATTCGGTTTAGCCAGGCACAAGGATTCGGCCAAATCCTGCTGAAAATGTCTGAATCCTGGCTGAATACCGAGCCGAATCCTGGATTCCGTGCATCCCTACCTATAGGTAACTTTTAATGTACATTAATATTTTTTAAAAAGTATTTTTTTGTGTCAGAATCACTAAGGATTTACAGAATGCCAAATCTATAATAATTTGGGTTTCAACTCTGCCAATCCCTGCCCGTTATTTCATCATCCTCACCGTCGGGTCCTACGGCAATCAAAATGTTAAACCTTACCTGGCCTATAATGAAAGACAGAAATGAATACAGTACTACTGCTTTACGCCAGACACAAAGCACCGACAGACATGAGCACCAGGAGAAACACTCCCTTGTGCAAGAACAGCAGCTACTGCTCCGACTAGGAAATAAAGAGGCAGAAAAAAAAACAAGACCAGGGCTGATTGGATGGTGAGATAGTAGCGGGATGTAGGGAGTTGCTGCTGGATTCTGATTTGTTTCTGGAGCATTTCTTCAGGTACATGACCTTGTACAGACTCAGAGGGCTACAAGGAGCATGGAACTTGGTGTAATCACTGCCTGCTGCTCACTGTCAGCTGGAAGAGATACGGCAACAAGGAGCGGAGGAAATGAGTCAATCCCTGGCGCAAAGATATTTTTCTTGATTAAATAACACTGAATTGTGTCACTGTCATTAAAGAGAGACTGACAGCGTTTTATTCATAAACCCCCTCCACCATTGCCCAGCTATATATATACTGTGATATCAAAAGTCTGATTATACGGAGGCCAAGATGAGAGTAGGAAAGAAGATACACTACACTACATGCACTATTCTGCTATAGTTTTTTGGTATCTCTCTGTACAGACTATGAGCAAAGTTAAGGCCCCCCATACACTGGCCAATAAAAGCTGCTGACAGATCGTATGGTGGCCCGTGTGTGGGGACATCTGACGGGATTCCTCGATCGATATCTAGTCGAAAGTCAGCCAGATCCCAATCGGACAGGACCCAGTCGGATCGCATCTCTGCGCGTATGCGGTCCGACTGCCCGTATCGCATCCTTTATGATCTGATCGTTGGGCCTAGATTGGATCAGCCAGATATCGGCCACCTCAATGTGGGCGTATCGGGGAGAGATTTGCTCGTTTGGCGACATCACAAAACGAGAGGATCTCCCTGTCTATGGCCACCTTTAAGGGCTGTTCCTGCTGAATTGTGCTTAGTACAGGAGAATACCTATGCTGGTATTAGGGGTGCACCGAATTCAGGATTCTGTTCAGTAGTCGGCCATTTTCAGCAGGATTCGGCCGAATTCTTGAGCCATGCTGAAGTGATCTGAAAAATCATGTGACTTTATCACAAAACAAGGAAGTCAAAAATTTCTATGTGCGCAGCAGGCTTTTATCCTCCCCCTTGCTAATTTGCATATGCATATTAGGGTTTGGGTTCAGTTCGGTATTTGGCCGAATCTTTCACCGGGGGGTCGGCCAAATCCCAAATCGTGGACTCGGTGCACCCCTAGCTGATACACAAGTACCGATGAATCTTAGGGGCTGTTCTTAATGAAATGATGGACGACATCCTCTGGACTAAAATGTGGCCAATCCACACTCAAGCCGACTACTAATGTTTCCAGTTTAGTAACCTATACTAGTAATAAAGGGTTACGCTAAGGAAACACACAGTACCTTGTCCTTTTAAACAAGCCTATCGCCAGTTTAAAGGCACCAAGATTACTGCAATAAAGCCCAATTAAAGCCATGATGAGTCACTGTCAATTCTAGTACATATAACTGTTTTTTGATTTATTCCAGAACCAAGTTAATTGCGCAATCAGAGAGGAATGTTCTGGAAGTGATGTTTATCCTGGGCAGTTTTAAGTCTATCTATAGACTCAGAAAGCCTCTTGTATTTGCAGTTATGAATGTTAAGCATAGTTTTTCATAGTACAGGTATGGGTCCTGTTATCCAGAATGCTCGGGACCTGAGGCTTTCCAGATAACGGGTCTTTCTGTAATTTGGATTGTCATACCTTAAAGGGCACCAATCATAAGTAAAATAACTTACTAAGTAAATACACTATGTGAAAGCTCAAGAAATCCGATTTTTAAAACAGTTTTAAAACAGACAAAGTAAAACTCCCAATCTTTTTTTAGACACCAGTGGGATCACCTGACTATAGCTGGGAGGGGAGGGGGCTACAACAAGGAGCTGGTCACTGCTCCTATATGAACTATAATAAACAAGGGAAAGTTGTGCTCACAGTTGTGTTTATTATAATTTATACAGAAGCAGTGACCAGCTCCTTGTTGTAGCCCCCACCCTTCCCAGCTATAGTCAGGTGATCCCACTGGTGTCTAATAAAAGGGCAACCAGGTTTGGGAGTTTTACTCTGAAAGCAGCAAGTGAGTTGCAGGTAAAACTTAGTCCCTTTGTAAATGTATAATGAAACAATAGAATTCTTAATGAATCAGATGTAATTTGATAGTAGGACTGGCCAGATATGGGATGACTGATGTTGGCCAGCTGAAATAAATTGAAATATATGGACAAACATTTGCTGTTTTGTTTAAAGGGGAAGGCATTTTTTAGTAGGTGTATGCACAAAATGTCTCAATGTCTTAAATATATTGATAATGGGTTGAGTGCAGAGGATCTTGTATTTGTCATAGGCTGTAAACCCAGTGACCCATCTCGGTACCTGGAAGCGCTGCTGCAGACTGTACTTCAGTCCCATTATCTACAGGCCATACATTGGACTACCCATGGCGCTTAGAAGGTTAACCCATTAAGGACTACCACATATAAATATTCACACAAACAGAATTCATTTCTAGGTTTACCCCTATAATGGCGGACCTATACACATACTAGACAGACAGAAAACACACACATTTCTAGGGTTAACCCTTAATGACCAACAATGACAAACAACAACAACAACCGCCTGCTCCGTAAATAAATCCCCGGACCCCTACTGATCTGAGCGGCCCCCATTGCTATAATGCAGTTGGCTCTGCGCATCCAGCCGATGTGTCACAGTCACTAAAGGGTGAAATTCCGAGCTGTGGTCACAGTGTGTAGCTGCTGACAGGCCCGGGTATTTATCTGCTTGGCTCAGGCTGTAGGAATCCCAGCGTAGCATGTATAATCTACAGGCAAGTACACAAATCAGCGCAGCAGCAAATGTCTCACTGGTTTCACACTGTAAAGCCATGAAAGGAAAGTCTCACACCTCACTATGTGTTATATGTTAAAGGGGAACTTCACCCAACAACTTTTTTTTTTAGAAAATGTCATTTTAAGCAACATTACAAAGTACATTTATTTGAAATGTTTTTAAAGTTATGTCTGCATGTAACTGCTACGGAAAGCCGTATCTGCCTGGTCTATTATATTCTTTGCTGGTTCTGAATGGTGAAACAATGTATATTTCTGCATGTAACGGCTACGGAAAGCAGCATCTGTCTGGTTCATTATATTCTTTGCTGGTTCTGAATGGTGAAACAATGTGGCAGAAGCCAGCAGACTTGAAAAACTATTCCTATGAACATGTTTCAAGAATGAGAATCCGAGAACACAGCAGAACAAATACTGCAATTTAAGGTGGACATGCACAAAGAGATCCACTCGTTTGGCGATATCGCCAAACGAGCGGATCTCTGCCAGGTATGCCCACATTGAGGCGGGCGATATCGGGCTGATGCGATTGTTGGGTCCTAGAGCCCAAGGATCGATCATAATGCATCTAATACGGCGGTGCACGCCCGCACAGATGCAGCCACAATCAGACAGGATCTTTTAACCTGTCCAATCAAGATCTAGCTGACTTCGGCTAGATATCAATCGGGGAAGCCCGTCTAATGGCCCACACATGGGCCAATAATCTGCCAACTCGGTCTGTCAGGCCATTTGGTCCGTAGCAACCAGCTGAAATTGCAAAATGGAGAGCTGCTGAATCAAAAGCAAAATAACTCAAAAAACAAAAAATTAAAACCAACTGCAAATATCCCTCTCTACATCGTACCAACAGTTAATGTAAAGGTGAACAACCCCTTTAAGAGAGAGACACAAACGATACTCAATATAGATTGTGTGTGCCGGATATAACCAACCAAAGCTTGGCTCACCTACAAAGAACAAGTGCAGGTATTTTTACTATTTTTCTAGGGCAATTTGGACCAGATTATGGATATTGCAAAATAGAGAGCTGCTGAATAAAAAGCGAAATAACTCAAAAAGCACAAATAAAGAAAAACAATTACAAAGTGTCTCAGAATATCCCCCTCTACATCATACTGATGATGAACAAACCCTTTAATCGTTCACCTAAGACCCCTGTCTCACTTTAGAACTTCCTGGTCTGCAGAGAAGAGAAGCTGATAAAACCATTTACCAGTCCACAGGGAAGCCCTCTGTAATGAGCTTCTTTGTCCGAAAGTTGGTATCTTAGGAAACAAAGGGGTTTGTTTATACTGAGCTCCTCATCGACCTTTGACAAATGACATATTACATAGGGACAAGCGAGTTCAGTGAAAGACAAATGAAGGATGCGCTGAATCCTGGATTTAGTTGGGCATACAAATTAAATCCCAGGCTTTTCTTGGCTGAACCACATCTGAACCCTGTCCCTTGACAACACAACACAGAAAATTTTGTATGCTGCAGAAACGGCTTTAGAAGCAATCTGCATATGCAAATTAGGGCTTGGACTGGCAAATCTTGTGTAGTGGATTAGATACTCGGCCAAACCCTAAAATTATGGATTTGACTCCTTCTTGGGCTTGGGCCTTCCTAACTAGGAATACAATCATGCCTGAGCTCTGCAGCAGGAGACTGCTCAGTCTGAGTTATTGTAATGAAGCAGATTCTGCCGTGTAAATGGGTTATAGTATAGCTATGGCAGCTCCATTATGTCCTGATCAGATGTGGATATATGCAGCACAGGCGAGTGTATCCAGGCTACAGCGAGAGCCATTTATAAACATAACCTTACCTGCGGGAGGTGCAATTACTGTAGTTTCCCTTCGTGCGGCAGGAGGAGATCAGACTAATAACCGCGGGTGCATTTATACTGATGGCACCACCAGACTTCAGGGATAATGTAATTATTGTCTAGCCTTGCCCTACACAGATCTAGTCTGAAGCCATTCCTGAACGGTTGAACCTTCTTCACCGACTACTGATAAAGGCAACAAGGCAATTTGTTAACAGCGCTCCTGCTTAGAGCCGGCATCAATTCTTAATGCAGCGTAGGTATCAGTCACCAGTGGGTCATAAGATAGAAAACCCTTAGTTTGATAGTCCTAATCTCCTCTTGCCTTACTCTGCACCTTATACACGCAGCTAGTGCTCATTTCTATTACTGATGCATTGAATTCACTGTAATGCATCTGGCAGAACTCTCGAATCCTTTGTGAAAGCTTCAACCAAATACTGAACCGAATCCGAACTGTAATTTGCATAAGGCAGGAAAAAGAGACGAGCCTGCAGCTAAAATTTTACTTTCTTGTTTTGTGTGAAAAGTCAAATGATTTTAAAGGGATACTCTAATGGGAAAAATAGTGCTGCT
>CM044439.1:18658692-18677758 GCA_024363595.1 Xenopus borealis | reverse complement strand
GACTAAACTCCATCTAGTAGCTTTGTGCTTACTCACCTACCCTTCTTCATAGAGCCACTTTGCTTTAACTCACATATTCTTCTAGTAGCTTTGTGCAGACTTGCAACCAGTCATCTTTACCTACAATTCTAAAGCCTGTCCTCGGACCTCACTGGCAACATGTGCTTTTGATTTCAGGAAAAATGTACACGAAACCATTTATTAAAATTGGTTAAAGCTGCAATTTTACTATTCACCAATTGATCAAATCTATCTGGAAAAGTATCAAGTATGCAATGCTGCGGGGGCTGAAGGAGAAATAAACACTTACTATTTGTCTCTTTTTAGGTTATTTCTAATGCACAGGCCCATGGCCGTCTGCTCAACCCATTACAGTGATGCTCAACCCATTACAGTGATGCTCAACCCATTACAGTGATGCTCAACACATTACAGTGATGGTTGACAACTTCCTGCTTTAAAACCAGATACTTATATTATATCCATATCCTGCAGTAGTTAATGAAGCAGCATGCTGCAGCCTACACTGTATAAATATAAACATAAGTTTCACATCCTAAGACACAAAGGAGGTCCTTGGTCCCTGCCTCAACCACCAGGTCAACTAGTTGTTTGGGAAAAGGTCCACCTGATAGACAACATGATTATTACTGCAGGATTATGGGCCCCCTAATGGGCTTAATTGGCAGATTAATTGAGATAGGAAACCTAAGCAAGTGTAAGGAATAAAAAATAAATAAATATAAAATTCCATGCATATATTTAGTAACCCAAAACTTCCCAACACGAATGAACTTATTCTGAAAAGCCCGGCTATTCTAGACAACAGATCTCATGTCTGTACCTTGTCTCATTAGGTGGTCACACAGTAAACAATATGCAGTCAGGTCACATAACCATCACAAGGGACACGGGGAGACAATATCAAAATTTAATCCTGCAATCCCTTCAGATCTAGATCCATTCTTCCACTGCCTCCCCATGCACACATACAGGACATCAACAGCTGAGGTATCACTTGTTGGGACAACCATAAGCATCCCTGACCCCCCCATTCATGACCTCAGAGCTGTGCAGCAAGGTTGACAGCCTCCATATCAGACAGCTTCACTTCTGGTACCCAATGAAAACAGAAGATGGCAGGCACACAAATTCCCACAAACAGTCTGATAAAAGAACCAAGAACTTTATTTTAGGCCACAAAGTAAATTTAGGCCTTAGGGCACTTAAAGGCACGAAAGGCATAAGGCTATGTATTAATTTACTTTGTGGCCTAAAATTAAGTTCTCAGTTCATTTTGTAAGCAGCACGAAACGCTTAAAGAGATACTGACATCAGAAAATTACCTTTTTTAATATCCATCATAACATTGTATTAGAATTCTGTTTATAATATTGCCATAAAAGTATTTGCCAGAATCTTCTACATGACCTTTCTTACTACCCTGTTGCTCTAGGAGGCTGCCATATTTGTGCAGCAGTAGTCCATTAGAATTAGAAGTGACAGTCAGATTGGCACTCAGAACCAACGTACTACTGGTGAGACAAAATCCACTGGGATTTTCCTTTGTAAAAGCTTCAATTTAGGTGCCTACTGTGGCTTATCAACCAAAAGTGTGCACAGTAGAAATCCACAATGGATCTTCTGGCAGTACACAGCAGTGATGCGAGGGACAACCCAAAGCCCATAGGTCAGGTAGGTTAGGGCTAACTGCTGCACAAAATCTGTGGACCGTGGGTGGTCTGAACTTTATTGGGTGTCCAACCCATGACCTCCTTGTGCCCCACTTCCGCCAGGACTGGCCGTTTCAATTTACTCATGCACCAGCTTGCCCCACACCTTTCAGTGACATCACTGCGGGGTGGCCATGGGTATATAAATGGGATTGCACCTAGAGCACAGGCTTCGGCTAACCTCAGGAGCCAGGGACAGAAAGAGCAAGAACCAGTCATGGAGGCCACAACCCCATTTCCATCAATCACAGATGTTAACCCAAATCCACCATAACCCTTAATGAATTTTACAGTCACCCTCTTTTTTTTATCTTTCCATTTATATACTTTAAAAGTCGAATGGTTTGTGGGTTTTTTTTTGTTCTTCTTACTATATGCAGCTCACACTCTCCAGGCAGAAGTAAATATAAAAGAGCCTTTTAGATAAAGAGTCATTGATCCTGCTGTGTGTGTCTTGTGAGTGAAGTGCAACATTCCTTACCGACTGCTAAATGGGAGTCACACCAGTCCCTGGATCAACACTATATTAAGACTACACTGGTATTGGTAGCATTATTTAAAAAAAAACCTACCCAGCCCATTTCAACAAATGTATCTGCCAGTACAAACACTCCGGGGGGAAAACTTCCCAACTTTTGCTGGGGAAGAAGAAAATACAAAAAGACTGGAAAAAAACCCTTCTTACATCTTCTACCACATGGGGCTTTTAGTACAGTAACCCAGTACCCTGTGTGCTAGAATGAAGAATGGAATGGTGTGGGCAGGATTGGGTATGGAGAAATGGGAAGAAGATAGTTGGGAAAATAACATGGAGTTAGTTAGGAGCTGTTTCAGCTTGGAGTACCTGGGTCCACCAGAAAGTGACCTCAAGGGCCCCCATCCTAGCACTGAGCCCCCCACCCTCGTTAAACCCTCCACAGCCATCCAATCACATTTTCCACTTATTTTTGGTGTCTGACACGAGATGGCCTAAGCACCCACTTTGGCTTTGCCTCAATAATATTTGATATTGTAGTATGAGGAACTGCAGGCCTATACTGCTTATTTCCAGGCTTGGAGGCAAGTGTTGGTTGCACTGCCAAAACAGAGCCTCCTGTAGGCTGTCAGTCCACATAGGGGCTACCAAACAGCAATCACAGCCCTTATTTGGCATCATGCTTGTTTTGCTCCCCAACTTTTTCCATTTCAGTGTGGCTCACCGGTAAAAAAAGATGGGGACCCCTGTCCTATACTATTCATTGGGTTGAGTTGTATCTAATTTGTGCTGTGGCAAAGCAGGTCAGATGCACCCGATGCTTGGAATTCTGTAGAGTATTTTGGGCAGTCTGGTGTCCCCACCAACTTTCCATCCTAGGTCTGCATGTACTAAAGTCTGATCAACTGGTTAATAAGGCTGGACAGAGTTGGCCAGTAAAAGATTCTGGAAGGTTAAATGGCCAACATTTCTGGTTGGTTTGCAAGTCGTTCAGTTAAATTAAGGGGCCCATTAACAGGCATGTATTGGCTGCAGACAAAGCCTCCATTGACCAAGTCAGAAGCTAGAACCAAAGCATTTCGCTCCCCAACTGATAGCCAATAGTGGTCTGCTACAACATTGAGCAGCCAGTGTGTTGTCCATCAGCTAAGGATATCTTCTCATCAGTTTATCTTTACATAAACATGAAAGATTATGAAGTTCATTTACGAATATAGGTGCTAAACTACAGACAGTGCTGTTTTCAGTGGATACTGGCAATCAGTCTAGCACAAGTTAAAAATAGTAAAGCAAAGCTGTTACAGGTTGCTACCAACACCTGCACTGGTGCAATTTAGCACAAAGGTCAGTAAATCAGACCTTAGGTGTCAAATGGTAAGGAGGGCCCTGCCCTAGACTTACAGTACCGTCATTGGATAATAAATGCGAGGGTATTTTAATTGGCTTTGGAAGTGCCACCCTAATCCCCACAACTTCAATCTATCCGGGCAGTTTACTACCAATAGATTACTCACAATAGCGCAAGCTATAACACTATATGTACTCTGCAGAATGCTTTACCATACGTGAGTCAACTGCTCTAGAAGCGCGCTCTGTTTGTTTTGGATAGAAGCTGCCATATTAGCTTGGTGTGACATCACTTCCTGTCTGAGTCTCTCCTTGATCACTCATAGCACTGGGCTCAGATTACAGTAGTGAGGGGGAGAGGAACAAACTGAGATACAGAAGCCCATGTGTACACAATAGAAGGAAAGAAATGTAGTGTTTCTTTTGACAGAGTGACTCAGAGCAGCATTACTTTGACTGTTTACTGGTGTATTTATATTAAGGATGCACCAAATCCAGGATTCGGTTTGGGATTCTGCCAGGATCCAGATTCAGCTGAATCCTTGAGCCTAGCTAAACTAAATCCAAATCCCAAACAGCAGATTTATTTTTTATATATATTTATAGCGACCTTTCTGATAAAGCTTACTTCATTTTAGGATTACGTTGTGGACAATTCTGGTCTGAGCTTTAGCAAGTGCTTTGTGTTTTTCATTTTGCAATATCCTTTTTTGCGGCCCACAAATACAGTCTGGTTTCCATTGGGAAAAGCAATGGTCTAATGAACAGCTATATTCGTAACTGAACCCCAATCTTTGATATGGACAAGTAGAAACCCTTCAGACATGCAATTACAGAATGAATGGGCCCTGGGCAGACGGCTGGCAAGTCCATCTGAAAACTATCAACGGGCACAGACTCCAATTTGTGTCAACGCCAGACGCATGTACATAAACAGCTGCGCTACGTTACTGGCACTTAATCCCAATTGGCCAAGCCGACATCTATGGCCTTGTGTGATGGAAGCATGGATAATTCCCATCAAGCACTTACATGTTAAGGAGACATATTACTCAGGACATTCAAAATTCCGTGCAACAGCGTATCCAGGTATCATCTCCAAATAAGCTTGTACTTTTTTTTCTTTTCTAGACAAACTCCTTGACGTGACGGGTCTCAAAGGGACGGTGTTTTATTTCAAGTGCATCTTCCAGGGTTTCATTGTGGAGCCTCTAGCAACTGTTTGTCATTAATCTTTAACACAGGGCCTGCACAGCAACTGCATGTAAAGCAATATCACGGCCGAGGAACGCTGACTGAAGCAGTTTTGTTTGAGCCCGATTGTTTAATCTTAAAGGGATTCTGTCATGATTTTTAGGATGTTGTTTTATTTCTAAATTACACTGCAAATAATTCACTCTACAATATAACTTTTCATTCCTGAACCAGCAAGTGTATTTTTTTTGGTTGTAATATTGGTGTGTAGGCTCCATCTCAGGTCATTTTGCCTGGTCATGTGCTTTCAGAAAGAGCCAGCACTTTAGGAGGGAACTGCTTTCTGGCAGGCTGTTTCACCTACTCAATGTAACTGAATGGTTTGCAGTGGGACCTGGATTTTACTATTGAGTGCTTAGATCCACCAAGGAGCTGTTATCTTCAGTTAAGCTGGCCATACACAGGGAGATCCACTCGTTTGGCGATGTCGCCAAATGAGCAGATCTCTCCCCGATATGCCCACATTGAGGTGGGCCATATAGGGCTGATCCAATCGTGGGCCCTAGGGCCAGACGATCGTATCACAATGGAGTACATACAGTTGGTCGGATCGCAGGACCACATCAATGGATGCGGCCATGACCCAACAGGTTTTTTTTACCCTGTGCAACATTGCACAATAGCCAGAAGACGAAGAGAAAATGCAAGTTTCTTTTGTTAAGGGTATTGCACATTACCGGCAACTACATTGCCAATAAATATGTAATACCGGCCCAGGCCGTGGCAGGTGTTTAACCAGCTAGGCCGGTAAAATACCGGCTGGGTAGCAACCCTATCTGTCGGCAGCTTTTACCGTCCAGTGTATGGAGGCCTTTAGGGAGTTGCTATCTGGCTACCTTCCCATTGTAGGGTGCTGGGGGTGGTATCGCTCCAACTTGAAGTACAGCAGACTGACTGAAGTTTATCACAGCACAAGTCACATGATTGGGGGCAGCTGGGGTACTGACAATATGTCTAGCCCCTTGTCAGTTTTCAAAATGAAATATAAAAAAATTAAAAAATCAGTATGCTCTTTTGAGAAACCGATTTCAGTGCAGAACTATGCTGGAGCAGCACTATTAGCTGATGCATTTTGAAAAAAACACGTTTTACCATGGCAGTATCCCTTTAAAGGACAGGCGTGCAAGTAGGGAGATAGTGTTTCATTAGAACGGATCAGCATTCTAGTCTCATTCCTCACGCCGTTGCACCAAAACCTGAGAGAAAAGCGACGACGACTACTGCCTGTTCATAAGAACGCTATCCGGTACCACTTAATGGCATTACCCCTTCTAGCACAGAGACATGAAAAACAAGTAGCCGTTTAAAAGGATTATCGGCCTCCGTCTGTGGTATTGATCACACGTAGGGCAACATCTGCTGCATTGCAACAAACAAGGAGGGATTCTATCTACAACCCTCGGCACCTTTGTGCCGGCACAAACCATGGTGTAGAATACGGCCTCTAAGATTAGGATTTTAATAATGGAATAAGGAAACCTTGGGCATTACAATAAACGGCTCAATAAAAACAGGGGGATTATAAAGAAACAATTGGTAGCAAGAAGCTCACAGCAGTGAGAAGAGAGGAACAGTCATTCCAAGTGAAAGAACCCCCCCATTCAGGGGCCCAGGCACCCAGTAACGGTTACATATTAACTACATTATTACCCAGAAACTGCAATTCCATGTGTTTTATAGCCCTCAGCAGACAGGAGCATGCAAAGACTCCTAACTTACTCTATATTCTTTGTGTAGTAACCACTAACTACAGCTTGAAAACGGGATTCTGAGCAACTTCCCAATATGAATTCATTACAAACGTTCAATGGGTTCCAAAGGTGAATGTAATTTCTATTGAAAGCAACATCTGTCTGTGAAACAATGTATCAGAAGTCATCCTTGTCTGCTTCCTCACAGGCTTCTGTTACATTGTATAAAAAGTCAGACACCCCCTCCCCCCCCACCCCCGGGCATAGAACACAAAGAGACAGATAGACACTAGTTTCAATAGCAATTACATTTACGCTGGTAATCAGCAATGAATGTATATTGGAAAGCAGATTGGATTTACATCTGCATGTACGAGGCAGAATTTTATTTCTGGGTTAATGTCCCCTTTAAACACGGTGGAGAAATCCCTTGCAGAGGGTTGGAAAAGTTACTTGGCCATGAAGGCATTTACAGAACTAAAGGGGAAATAAAGCTTGCTTATAACCCTTAGGGCTAGGGCAGACGCGGAGATTCGGGGGCATTTTGTCGCGACGCGCTTTTTGAAATCGCTCCAAATTGCCTCGCGAGTCAATTTGGAGCGATTTCAAAAAGCGCGCCGCTCCGTGTGAATAGGCGCCGGCGTTTTCAAGCAACGCCGGTGCGCCCCAGGACTTGGCTATTCGGGGAGGTTCGGGGGCTACAAGTCGCGGCGAGAAGTCGCCAGGCGACAAAATGCCCCCGAATCTCCCCGTCTGGCCTTAGCCTTACTTGGAGGAAGGTAAAAGGATTCAACAAGGCAGCCCCAGTTTCCACAAATGAGATAGGAATTAATCTGCGATGGATTTGTTCCCCAACAATACTAACACTGTCCCCCAAAATATACTTCCTTGAATCCAGCCATCCCATGTCTTAAAAAGGAGGTAAAACCTTATATTAAGTTCAGTATGTTATAGAATGGCCAATTACAACAACTTTTCACTTTTTTTTTTTTTTTTACTATTTGCCTTATTCTTCTGATACTTTCCAGCTATCAAATGGGGGTCACTGACCCCATCTAAAAACATATGCTCTGAAAGGCTACAAATGTATTGTTATTGCTACTTTTTATCGCTCATCGTTCTATTCAGGTTTCTCATATTCATATTGCAGTCTCTTATTCAAATCAATGCATGGTTGCTAGGGTAATTTGGACCCTAGCGACCAGACAGCTGAAATTGAAAAATGGAGAGCTGCTAACAAAAAAAAACATGAATAATAAAAAATGAAAACCAACTGCAAATTGCCCCAGAATCTCCCTCTCTACATTGTACTAGCAGTCAATTTAAAGGTGAACAACCCCTATAAGAGAGACACGAACGATACTTAATATAGATTGTGTGTGCCGGATATAACCAACCAAAGCTTGGCTCACCCACGAGGAACAGAGAACCAAAAGAGCAGACAAGTGCAGGTATTTTACTAAAGAACTGGGTTAAAACTTAGGCAAAGTAAAGCATGGGGTCTCTAGAAACAAAAATGAGGGCAGATGAGGGAAACTGGATCAGAATTTCAATTTCCCTGGAACATTTGGTGGTTGCAGTATAGGGAAATGGGTGTGCAGCTAGGGAACAGGTGGGGCACAATGAATCAGCCACATGGGGTGCTTCATGGGGTACCAGCTGTCATTGAACTGTAGCTCACAGAAAGACGGGGGTTGTAGTGAAACAACAGCTGGGCAGGCTAAGGTTAAAGATCTGTTGTAATAACATTCACTTGAAGGATAAAAGGCTGAGGCCCAAATAGACACCCATGTGCTTCCTACTGTGCCAGCTGGGAGGCTACAAGAAGCTTAGGGTAGAGCCCAAACCCAACAGTCATCTATGGACTCATGGGTTTATTAGGCCACTGATCCATCGGGAATGCATTGTCTGGTCACAGAACCAGGGATTCTGGTTAGAGAACCCAGGTCCTGTTTTGGGAAGCTGAAAGGTCTATTATAACATTCTCCATTCATAAACACTGTATGCTGAGACGTGCTCCTCGGAAACGGATGGTGCCAACTGCTGAATCCAACCAGGGGCACACAGAAAAATACGGAGGCCAAATAGCAATATTCATGGGGCCATATTCCCTTGTACAGGTAAACTAATGTGCAATACTTGAAGGGCCACAGGTATTGCCCCAAGCAATTCTTACTGCCCACAGTGCCATTGAATGTAATGGGAGCCCGGGTATTATAGGCCACTAGCAGACAGATGATATTAGCCATCTATTGAACCATCACATTTCTACAGGCGACTGAGACCAACAAACATCTTACAGCCCAGCTGAGAGTACACTGCACAGGGAAATAGGCTGCCAGTTGTTGGGGGTAGTAATTCACTATGTATAAACTACAAGAACCCCGTAGGCTGATACCAAACAATGCCAAGCACCGCTGTTACAAACCCAGTTGGCTCTCAGAGGCCCAGCACCCTAGGACCCATACTAAACAGTACTGCTCGTCTGAGAATCCTGTAAAAACATAATAATGCTCCCAGGGGCCACACAGCTCAAGCCTGGTACAGACCAACACCAATCGCTGGGTTATTCACAGAGCACAAAAAGTGTTTTTTAGGCTGGTAGGGGCCCAAAACATAAAGGTCTGTTGCCAGGCAGTTTTAAGCATTGGGTTTTTTATTCTGAAAAAGATTGGGCTCTCAAGTGCCCAACTAGGGTTGCCACCTTTTTTGGGGAAAAAATACCAGCCTTCCTGTATATTTAGATTTTTTCCCCTATTAATAACATTGGGGTCAGACATAATTTTTACCGATCAGGCCAGGTGAAAACCCTAGGCCCAACACATAAAGGTCTGTTGCCACCAGGCAGTTTCAAGCATTGGGGTTTTTTTCCAGAAATAAATTGGTCTCTCGGGGCCCCAACACACAAAGGTCTGTTGCCACCAGGCAGTTTCAAGCATTGGGGTCTCTCAGAAACAGATTGGGCTCTCGGGGGCCCAACACAAAAAGGGACTTTACAGTAGCAAGCATGGTTTCTCCAGGGACCACTAATAGAAGCCAGCAGAGGCCAATAGATAGAGGCCGTATCCAGCTGTATCAATGTGGGGCCCCAGACTGCTCCTCACCTCATTGCGCCTCACTTTGCTCCTCCCCCGCGGAGTGTGTCGATTAGAATGGCGGAATCCCCGTTAGTTCTCAGCGCTTCTTCCTTCCCCACAGGCTCCCAGCAGGTTACCGGCACCGAGCCCCGTTTTGTGCCCCAACAAGCAGCGGCATCCGAGCCCAGCCCGCAGCGTGTCGCACCCGGCACCCCCGCTACAAGGGAAGATAAAATCCGGCAGAGAGAGAAAATCCTCCCCGGGTGCAGCGCTGCCTCCTCCGCTGCGGACAGACCGTCTCTCCCGCTAACTACGGCCGCACACAGCGCATTCGCGCTCCCGTCTCCGTCTCACACACAGCTGCGCGCCCCCGCGGCAAGGTGACGTAGCGCGCTAGAACTTCGGCATCAAGAAAGAGCTCGGGGCGGAGAAGAGATTTATTCCGCGCGCCCGCGGCAGCTCGGGTTACGCCCACAGAACCTTGGGGCACGCCCACCGGCGAAAGGATTTAATCGGCTCTTCCACAGAAAAGGAATGTCTGAATGGACGGGGCGTGCTTATGACGTCAGCGTCCTTGACGCCCACGGACTCGGGCACTTGTTTCGGGCTTTATCTCGTCGGTTGCAGGCGGGACTGGGGTCTGGGGAACAGCAGGTGGCCTGACGCTTCCAAGGGGCTTTGCACTGCGAGAGCCCGGGATGGGGTGTAGCATGTGTTGTGATTGTCTGAAGGAGCTCATATGTTTCACCTACTCACTCTGTCTGATCTCCCTCTCACCTGCACAATCTCCCTCTCAGCCTATAGCACCCTATGCACCACGCACAATTGCCCTCTCAGTCTATAGCACCCTATAGCGCCTGCACAATCACCTTGGTCCTTCTCAGCCTATAGCACCCTATGAAACCTGCACAATCACCCTCCCAGCCTATAGCACCCTATGAAACCTGCACAATCACCCTCCCAGCCTATAGCACCCTATGAAACCTGCACAATCACCCTCTCAGCCTATAGCACCCTATGAAACCTTCTCAGCCTATAGCACCCTATGAAACCTGCACAATCACCCTCTCAGCCTATAACAGTCTATGAAACCTGCACATTC
Organism: Xenopus borealis; assembly: GCA_024363595.1. Lineage (NCBI taxonomy): Eukaryota > Metazoa > Chordata > Amphibia > Anura > Pipidae > Xenopus > Xenopus borealis. Next base: position 18,667,079 of record CM044439.1, on the reverse strand, counting down.
ACCCTCTAAGCCTATAGCACCCAATGAAACCTGCATAATCAAATACTCATATGTTACTTACCCTGGATCTGTCTTATCTTCCTCTCTCCTGTACAATAGGGCATTTCCCAAGCTGTGCATTTGTGCATTTCCCTCTTTAAAGGACAAAGAAAGTGTAAAATAGAATAAGGGTAGAAATGCTGTATTTTGTATACTAAACACAAACATGAACTTACTGCACCACCAGTCTAATCAAACAAATGATTTATGCTTTCAAAGTTGGCCACAGGGTGCTGTCATCTTGTAACTTTGTTATACATCTTTGCAAGACTAGACTACATACACATGCTCAGTGTGATCTGGGCTTCTTAGGGATCATCATAAATGATCAAAACAGCACAAGTCAAATAATATCTGCCAGAAGTCGATATAACAAGACTGATTAATAATCAGAATATACAGACTGCACTGGGTCCTGTGTTTTCATGTAATCTAATGTGGATTTTATAGTTTTTGTATTGTTTAATACAAACTTTCTCCAACTCTGCAGAACCAGTGGCTGCAGCAAAATAATCCTCCAAATAGAATCTCAGTTTATCTGTTTAAATCTGGCTCCATGATGATCTTTGTCCCTGCAGCTGGAGTTGCAAACAGTAAAGGGGATGTAAAGGCAAAAATAAAATCCAATACAAATCTCTACACAGTCACTGACTGCTCTACAGGGAAACAAAGTTGCTGGAGTTCTGCAGAGCTCTGAAGTAAGGCAGGGGCTCCCTCTGCTGTTAATCAGTATGATTGTTCCCCTACACAGCAGTTAGGGACCATCTGACAATTCCTCCACAGAAGTAAATGAAGGGAGAATTTCACTGCATTCAGTCAGGTTTCTTATAAAAATGGTACACATTTTTTAATTGAAGTATATTAGAGATAGCTTTCTTTTTCATTAAAGAAAGTAAAAATTGGATTTTATTTTTTGCCTTTACTTGTCCTTTAAGTAATTTCTGTGAAGAGCTCAATGTTATGTCCATCTTTGCCTGGCAGAACTTAAGCACAATTTTGACTTCCCCCTTTATACAATAATAATTCCTATGGGCATAGGGGTTGTCGTCCCTTAAGGTAGAAGCCCTAGTGGGCCAAGGACATAATTATAGTACAGGCACCTATTATCCAATATGCTCTTATGGATAATGGATCTTTTCTGTAATTTGGATCTTATTAGAAAATCATGTAAACATTAAATAAACCCAATAGGCCGGTTTTGCTTCCAATAATAATTCATTTTATCTTATTTCGGATCAAGTACAAGCTACTGTTTTATTATTACAGAAAAAAGGGAATAATTTTTGAAAATGTGGATTATTTAATTATAATGGAGTCTATGGGAGATGGCCTTTCCATAATTCAGATGGGTTTCTGGATAACGGATTCCATACCTGTACCCCTTTAATTCATGCAGCAGTGTAACTGGAAGATACCTGAATGAAGCAGGATCCAGTTAGGACAAGCAGCATCTGTTAATTAAATTGTTTTATGAATGCACAAAGAATATAAGCTAATAATATGGCACAGAGGCAAGCTATAACTTGGTTTCCTTGCATATAATTCCCCTTCATATCACGCTTGCAAACTTGCTGTGCCAGTAATGATTCAGGAAAGACCAGTGCAAGTGAAAAAATTAAGAAGAAGGGAAACGGAGTAAGGAAATCCAAGGTATCATGTTTTCTCTGCAATACAGAAGAACTCTGAGAACTTGTGCCAAGGCAAAGAATCAATTCTCTTAACTGGAAACACGGAAGACATAGCCTCCTCCAAAGGCCCACAGTTTCACAGGAACTGTCAGGCTTACCTTCAGTATCCAGCGAGGAAGGTATATGATGAATGAACTCACAAGCGCCTCACACAACGCGAACCGCCCTGGGGATTGAACAGGGACGGAAGCGAGTGGAGAGTAGCCGGTGAGGCAAAAACAGGCAAGGTACCAGGGATCAAGCAGAGGCGTAGTCAAACAGTCCGAGTCGTGGGCAGGCAGCAGGTATCAAATCCGGGTAACAGGCAGAGGAGGTCAGGGCAGGCGGCAGTCAACGAAGAATCCAATAAGGGGAAGCAAGGTCAAACACAGGGAATCCAATAACGATAATGCTTAGCTTCAGGAAGCGAACCCAATAACCAGGCACAGAGCAGTTCCAGGAAGTTCCTTAAATAGGCCTATTTGGCGCCAAAACGAGTCGCACCGCTCCGCAATGGTCGCGCGCCCGAACCGACGCAGTCAGAACGGACGCGCGTCCAGCTTGACGCGCGTCCAACTCGACGCCCGCGCACGCACCTCGGCGCGCCGAAATGCGCGCGCACAAGCGCCGAACCGGACGCCTCAGAGAACAGGAGTGCGACCGTCTGGAGTGAGTGGTCTCACAGGAACCCAGCACATAATGCCTTACAAGGACCCACTGCTTTCCAGGAGCCCAGCACAAAGCCTCCTCCAAGGACCCATTACTTCTGAGAAACCCAGCACAAAGAGGATCCACTGCTTCCCAGAAACTCAAAGTATAGCCTCCTACAAGAACCCACTTCTTGTCAGGAGCTCCTTCTCCTTCAAAAACTCACTGCTTCAAAGGAGCCCAACACAAAGCCTCCTCCAAGGATCCATTATTTCTGAGAAACCCAGCACAAAGACTCCTCAAGGAACTCACTGCTTCAAAGGAACCCAGAACATAGCCTCCTCCAAAGACCCATAGCTCATCAGGGACCAGTTACATATCATTCTCTTGGTGCAGGCCCGGACTGGCCATTTGTGGGTTAGGGCAAATGCCAGAGGGGCTGCTATAAGGTCCCATAGAAAGTCAGTGTTTAGTGGGCTGGTGGGGGCTGTTTGGGCCCCTATGTGGGCTAATGGGCCTCTTGTGTACCTGAAATTCCAGGGCCTATTTTAATTCTCAGACCAGTCATGTCTTGGTGCCTCACAATATTGCATTACATCTCACCTCCCTGTACTATATCCTAGAACTGCAGAAAAGCCCACCTTAAAATATGTTCAAAATTCAGATGTGTGGTTTTGTGACTCAATTTGACCTGTTAAAAACATAGTCCATGCAGAACCCTACAGCACTACCTAAAACTTTCCAGATCAAGACCACACGGGCAGCAACCCTATACTTGACAGAGGTTTATTTTTCTACTATCAAATTCCATGTTTCTATGTTGATAGGTGATGACTGGAAATCTGATGAATGTTTAGAACATGTCCTTTAACTGTAGTTGAGCTACAATTCTAAGGATCCTTTGAGTTGTAGTCAGGCCTGGTTTTCTGTAAAGGTCATAAAGGCAGAAATACCCTATAGTCTGGTGGCCCATGGTTGTACCTAAAATGCTCATACTGGAAGTACTGGAAATAGTGGGTGGGCGGTGAATGACAGCTGTCAAATCTCCTTCCATGTCCTTGGTGTTGCTCACTTTTTTGCAATAATAATGATACGGGTCAACATCTTTGCTGGGGTGACTGACCTGGCTTAGGAGTGCAGGAAAAGCAAATACAACCCTGTCTGAAGCTCAGCAGAAAATAGATGGACACTTGTCAGGCATCTGTGCTCCAACTTACTTCATTGTTTTCATCCTAAAAATGTAGGATAATCCCTAGACAAATTCAAGAAGACATCATTACCTTAGTTTCCCCATCGAGACCCCTCCAACCTAAGCAAATAAATGTATATGGGGCTAGGAAAACACTCAATAATACACTATGGGGGTTATGTAATAAAATGCACTAAGTTTGCCCAGGAGCAGTAACCCATAGCAGCCAATCAGCAGGAAGCATTTACTGGTCACCTGTTTAAAAGCAATCATCTTATTGGTTGCTATTGGTTACTGCTCCTGTGCAAACTTAGCGCCTTTTATTACATATGGGACTGTCCTAACAGTTCTCATACATTTACAACAGATTCCAGACACAGATAATACACATAATTATCCACTCATTTAAAAAAGTTATACAGGCTATTTCCCAATAAGAAGCTAATGGGACAGTATAGTGATCCCCAAAGTCCAGTTAAGGCATGGATGGAGGTTCTTACCAAGTTGGGTCTTAACCCCCCCATATATTCTCATGCCTTCCATTTTGGATATCTTCCCCAACTTTAGATGCCCCCACTTAATTTAGGAGGTATAGTTAGCCATGTGTATACATCTTATAACAGAAAGGCTCTCTATGATGAAATGTACATACAGTAGGAAGCCAGAGGCAGCCCATAAAGGTCTGACTCTAGAAACCTTGGCTAGAAATCAGTCCACTTCAATGACCTATGTAACATCTGGATGTTTTGGTTGGTTGCACAGTGGATAGCTATGGGAACATAACTGTATTAGACAAGAATGTGTTGCACCTGTCTTTCTCTGTTGATATTTGTGATTATTGTTGGTGAAACTTTTAAAACATTTTTAGGAAGCCAATAAGAAAATCTTAACAAAAGGTGGCATAGATGCGAGCCAACAATGAAAGAGCAAGAGGATAATAGGCTTATGGAAGAAGAATTGGAGTGAAATTCTACACTGTCCTCAGCCTAGTGCAGTGTTACATGCTAGCTAATACTTATTATTATGATTATTATTATTATTAAGCTGATACTGCTCATACAGTACCAGGAAGTGACGCCCAAGAATGGAATTTAGAACCAAATCTTATTCTGCTGCTGAGAATGAGAACAGCATCTACAAAGGCAAAGCTCAATTTAACAACAAAGGGTAGAATTACTGCATAAAAACTGTGCGATCCAGAGAGCTCCAGTTTTAGCCCATATTGAAATCAGACTCCATATATTATTTATAATAGGATATGTGATGCGGATGGTTTTAGGTGAGTGTGCCCCAAAACAGGGAAAGAATAATTAGCCCATGATTTGCACTTTTTCACTGATTTCCAGTGATGCATTTACAGCTTCTATATAGACAAAGGGGACTATATATAGGGACAATATAATGGATCCCATCCCTTGCTCTGACCTCTCATTTATGGGAAGGCACATAACCAATGTTTGGCAATCACCAACTGGCCTGGACTTGCAATCTGTGGGTTGCTATAAGGTGCCATACAACGTCAGTATTTAGTGGGCTGGTGGGGACTGTTCGGGCTTCTGTGTGGGCTGAGTGGGACACCAGAAAAAACATGGTGGGCCCTGACCCACATGGGCCTCCGCAGGTCCAGACCCCCTCTCTTGATATTGAATTCTTTGAAAAAGCTCAGTCTGCGCATGCGCACCAAGTATCACTGTTCACACATGCCGTGGCATTGTCCACACCTTTGTGTGAATGCACCGGGCGGCGCGTCTCAGTAGGGGGGCGGGTGGCCGAAGAGAGGGACCCTGGACAGCATTTCCAGTGGGCCCCGGGCACCCCAGTCCAACCCTGCCTCTGTGTACCTGAAATGCCAGGTCTTTTTTGATTCTCAATCCAGTCCTGCTCACCAATGATATGACACTTGCTTAGTGACCAATGGAAGGGCAACTTCTTACTCAGCAATGGAAATGTATTTGAATGCTCACCAAAGGAACGTACTTACTCAGAAAACGTAGGGTATATATTTACTAATAGAACTGGTGCTTACTTACGGAAAGGTGGAGTAAACTTTGTTGAACTCCATTGGGAGTTATTAAGCTCCGAATTCCGAAAATCGGAAAAAAATCCTTTTTTTTTGTAATAGGATTTTTTTTTAAATAGCGAATTTTTCAGGATTTATTAAACCTCAAGGATAAAAAAACTCTGAATATTAAAATCGGGCATCTCAAACCTCAAAGGTTGCATATAAGTCAGTGGGAGAAGTCCCATTGATTTTTTTGATGTGCGCTGGATTTTGTGCAATTCCATGATATTATCTGAGCTTTTGGGGGGAAACCTGAAAAATTTGAGTTTTTGCCGCAAAGAAAATTTTCGGGAAAATCATATAATAAATAAATCTACAAACCCCGCTTGGATTTGCCTGGAGCTTCTAAAAAGAAAAAACGGAGATAAATTCGGAGCTTGATAAATAACCCTCTCATTATCAATATGCAATATGACTTCCCAAAAGATTGTCCTGCAGTTATTCTTTCAGTAAAACTCCAAACTCACACCAGGGCCAGAAGCAGGGGTAGAAAGAGTCATGTGTCTACATACCTTGCACATACCTTTTATGCCTGTCTACACTGTGTTCCAGCCCTTCTATTGCTCCTCACCAGCCCAACTCTTCAAGGCTCTATCCTGCTCTTGTCCAGACCTACTCATCACTGCTCCTTCCTACTCATCCCCAGACCAGTCCCTACCCAACCTTTGTGTAGAACGGCTAGCAGAGTATCAGGGCAGAGAGGGAAATTATTGTGGATGAGGGAAACAGAAGAGAAGGGTGACCATTAGCAGGTCCTGCCTTAGGCACAGTAGTAGTTTGGCCTGGCGCTGCCTCAGTTTGACAGGTGAAGTGCCCCAGATCGGACAGAGCAGATGTTACTGTCGCTAGTGATTTAATTTTACCCTGTAAACTGCATCTGTCATCTTGCTTTACAATTCTCATTTTTTTCCTACTGACATCATCTTGACCTATTGTCTCCATCTTGCCCTACTACATTAAATTTCCTTACTGTAACTATCTTGACATTCTGTTAACACACTGCCCTCCTGTCAGCATCTTATCCTACTGTTGCCATCTTAACCCACAATTACCATTTTGCCCAACGGTCAGCATCTTGCCCTACTATTACCATCCTACCTGTTTTACTTGCCATCTCCCATGTTTGCACCTACTCTGTTGAGAGTCTCTATGCATGGATCCTTGAGGAGTCCCCTTTTAACCTATATCTACGCCCTAAAGTTTAAAATAGAATAATGCTAAGAATGCCATATTTTGTATACTAAACATAAACATACTGCACCACAAGCCTAATCAAACAAATGATTTATGCTTTCAAAGTTGGCCACAGGGGGCTGTCATCTTGTAACTTTGTTATACATCTTTGCAAGACCAAGACTGTGCACATGCTCAGTGTGGGCTGGGCTAAGCTTAGAGATCGTCATAAATTGTCAAAACAGCACAAGTCAAATAATATCTGCCGTAGAAGGCGATACAGACTGCACTGGGTCTGCAGATAAGAATCTCTACACAGTTGCCTTCTGCTTTCCAGGGAAACAAACAAAACTGATTGAGGTCAGGGAAGTAAACTGTCATGCCTTTTGAAAGTATGATTGTTTCCCTGGAGAATAGTTAGGGACCGTCTGAAGTTTCCTATATGCAGCTGTCAGAGCAAGTAAAACGAAAAGGGAATTTCATATTAAATCATTATAAAAATGGTACACATTTTTAAATAATGTATATTGGAGATAGATTTATTTTTCATTACATAAAGTAAAAATAGGATTTTATTTTTTTTGCCTTATATGCCCTTTAAAGACCAAGCATTCAACATGTCAGACTAAATGTTTGGGAAGAAGAGTTGCCGGTACTCATCCTCTTGAGAAATAGGCACCTATATAGTCACTAATAAGTAAAGTAAATCACCATTCATGCTAATGGCTGGATAATCTTTCAAGGCCACATTATCTCACGGAGGAGCTCAGTACAAAGCACATTAGTGAGAGAGCCAAGAATATCCCTGCGTCATTCAGATAATATCAGCCTTACAATAACGCTTTCTACCGACAAGTGCACCTCTCAGCAACGGCACCTTTAGTGACTCATTCTGCTTTAGCCAATAGAGGCCCAATGGGCATGTGTCAGCCCACAGTCCCAGGGAAGGCTGAATGGTCCAAATCTTGTCATTGTTTATAATTTCTATGGAAAATGTTTCAATACATTAGCAGGAGGTCACTATCAGTGAGTGCCCACCTCTTATCCAAACTTAGGGGCCAAGGCAGATCAAGGTTTACATTAAAGCACAATTATCCCTAAGCTTCCCTTAATTAGCTATGTGTGTTATTACTCCTGTCTCATTCAGCCATGCCTGGTAGTCATTTTCCTTATGGTACTGTGAGTATAACACTTGCATATGAGAACTAGAGTGTAAGCTCTTTGGGACAGGGTCTCCTTTTCTATATATTTATTTCAGTAATTCAACTGCATTTTGGAAATAGATCTTCACTTACCCATATATTATTAACACTGAGTTGTTTATACATTTATCTATGTATAAATAATAATATACACAAAGGGAATGCTCTGGGCACACAATAAACTATACCCTCATACTGTACTGTCTTAAGGGAAACAATATGGCACCTCTTACTCATAAATACAGTAGAACCCCAATTTTATGTTTTTCAAGGGACAAGGAAAAAATGATGTAAAATCAGGGAAATGTGTTAAAGTTACTTTTTTTTCCCAAATACTGAAAGGATAAAAGCACAGGAGTCTGTTTTACTTTGAGATACAATATTTACTTTGTTCATAAAAAGGGTTA
>CM044439.1:18617661-18636138 GCA_024363595.1 Xenopus borealis | reverse complement strand
ATATATATAGGACATGGGGAATCTGCTAGATGAGAGCTCATACCTGCACCAGAAAAATCTTCTGTAATAACAAGTGAAATCAGCGATAGTCAGTCCCAAACCTGGTCTCAAAGAAAAAAAAGACTGAGATGAGAAAATCTGAGTTAAAGACAGACATTAATATGGTCATTTACTTTACTCCTGTGCAGAAGAGCTAGAGCAGTAGGGGTGCAACAGTGGGTGCCGCCATATTTCCATCTTCTGCAGGATGGCAATGAGCAAAGTGCAAAAAAATGGTTGATTGTACCCATTTTCTTGCACTTTGTAAACATTCTTCCCTTTGGTAAGCGACCTATTTTATCCTGAAGAAACACTGGAATGTCTGAAGGCCAGGGGAATATCTCACACCCTACAACACTCATGTAGGGTACATTATAGAGCACAGAGAAAAGAGGAGATAACTCTTCAACGCCTTAGACAAAACCCTGCACAAGCATGGGCATCTAGTAATGGTGGTCTACAGTAAAATTCTGCTGCATCCTTATGATGTCAGTTGAGTGTGTGCCCCTTGACTGGGCCAATTGCCAAACGCAATCCGTATTAGCCACGTATTGCTGTCATGGTCTGTTGGATATTATTGAAGTCACTTGATTGGGGCACGGGAAGCATTGTAAGGTATGGTAGGGTAGAGAAGAAGGATTGGGCAAGGATTTTATCGCATTGAACCCCACACTAAGGGGCAAATTCACTAAAGCGTGAAGCGTCTAACGCTAATTAGTCAGCTTGGTGTCAATTCGTAACTTTGCACCCTATCGCCAGGCGAAGTTGCGCACTGATGAATGATCATAAATACACAAATTCACTAAGATTACCTTTTTACTGAACGTTACTACTTACGCTAGACGTTACTTCGCCAGGTCGGACCTGGCGAAGTTCAATACAATAGATAGGAGTTTGAAAAAAAAATGGAAATGGAAAAGTCCCAAAAAAACTCTGGCGTGTTTTTCCCTTTGTAGGGTTATAGTCTGAAAAAGAGCGAATTTTTTTGGGGGGGTTACCCTCCTTCCCCCCTACATTTCCTAACATATGGCAACTCAACTATACAATGGGCACATGTTTAGGGCAACAGGACAACTTTATTTTATTTATTAAAGGTTTCCTGGGCTTGTGTAGTGTAATGTAGTGGCTGTAACATACACTTCTATTATACTTTGAAATTCACACCATATGCAAATTAGGCATCGCTAGGGTAAATGCACTTTGCCTGGTGAAGTAACACTAGCGCAACTACACTACCGTTCACTGACCTGAGCGTAACTTCGCACTTTAGCGAATTTGCGTATGCGCTGGCGAAATAAGTGCGGCGAACGTTAGCGAAGGCAACGTTAGCGCATTTTCGCCGCTTAATGAATTTGCCCCTAAAAGAGCTACATGAGCATGGCAGAAGGATGAGAGGTAATAGTTGGAGAGGGAAGAGGGGTAATAAGTTGCCAGAACCAAGTTAAGAGAATGTTGGAGACCTGGGTCACTGGGGTCTGGGAAACCAGAATTCTTACATATTGTCAGCTTCTAGAATACTCCAAAGTCAGCATGGATCATTGTCAGGTACTTATGAGCAATAAATGTGAACACGACTAAAATATTACTGGTGGAAGGAAACATATCATTATGACCATAGGCAGCTTACTGTGGGTCATCACCATCTTCAAAAGGAAGAGCCCAGCTGGTAGAGCGATTGCCGTTTCACATGATCATATATGAATATGCTTCATGCTATCTATAGAGCTCAGATCACTGAATGGTATAGACAGTATATACATATATATATAACATTCAAAAAGACCAGCAACACCAGGAGTTTAGTGAAACATATAATGGAATTATATTCTTATATCCATACGTGCATACATACTGCATTTATGGATTTTACATATACATGTTCACGATAAACTATGCATTAGTCACTTTAATATCATAATATGGTGATATCATAGCCTTAATTGATTGGACACTATTGGCTGTTTAATCTAATGAAGCATAGGGTGTGGTTGCCTTGAGAAAGGTCCCAGAGGGGACTGAAACGTTAGTTCGGCTATGTATGCACCTTTGAATATAAGAATATAATTTCATTATTTGTTTCACTAAACTCCTAGTGTTGCTGGTCTTTTTGAATGTTGACTATGTCTGATTACCGTGCACCCAGGTATTACGTTTTTGAAACGGTGTGCCACCTATATCATTTTATTGCTGTGCATCTGTTCCTTTTTCGGACATTTTTTTCATGAGCTTTTAATTGTGCCAAGGTCTAACAATTACAAAGGAAGCAATGGCTCAAGGGAATTTGGAATACAAACCATATACAACTGATGAAGTGGATAAAATCCTGTTTACAGAATCTTTCCAGGATACTTTTGGTGCATTGGGGGTTAAAGAAACCTACCATGAACTATTACGGCTACGGAGGAAAGAAACCGAGCTGCACTTACAAGGTGTCTCACTTTAGGAATATTAAAGGGAGAAAAAGGTCCCACGAGGTTTCCGCATTAATAATACCCCTACCATCGGGAGGAATAATATGGAATTCTGTAACAGATGATGTGCCACCCTGGATAGACGCTCCCTGGAACCAATGCTGCTTGTCACTGACAAGACAGGTAGGGAACTGAAAGGGACTAGAAAAGATATCATGCAGTTTGAAAGCACGAATATGGGAACATTACGATTGGATGAGGAGACTGATTGGCTGCAGGATCAAATTACACAGTATAGAAATTACATACTTGCTTTTAAGAGATGTAAAGTCCTCAAGGTACAGCAGGATTATAAAGATAATTCTGTATACCAATGGCGTCACAGGGATGACCTGCAGGCCCAAGACGCAGGATGATGGTGCGGAAGGTGCAATGCCCACCTGGTTACATGTCTAGCAGCAGTGACTCCAAAGAGGAGCGCAACGTGGTTATGCACGTAGCGCAGCAGGATTCTCCCGATGCCTGCAAAGCTCCAGATGGAGGGGGCATACCAAACACAGACGTGGCGGTAGCGAACATTGTGGGAGGAAAAGCACGGGGGAAACCACCACGTCGTGGAGCCAGGATTGCACAGGGCAAATAATCAACCTATCTAGACATCAACTTACATGGGGTTTATCTTTTGTACAGGGCCGCCATCAGGGGGGGACAAGTGTCCCGGCCCGGGACTGAAGGGGGCCCCGGCAGTGCTGCACTTTTTGAATACGTGGATTTATCCTTTATATTAGTGACTATGGATGTCCATAGTCTCTATACTTGTATACCACACTGTGAAGGCATTGAAGCCATAAAAGAACTGATGTCTGGTAACGCATTGTATAAAGGACCACCAGTTGAATTCGTATTGACATTGTTCAAATGTTTCAAATTCGAGACTCAATTTTACCTTCAACTCCTGGGGACGGCTATGGGGTCCAATGTAGCCCCCATGCATCTTTGCACAAATATGAGGTACAGCATCTATTGGGCCATCCCCTTTTTCGTAAATATGGGGGCTACTATAGGCGCTACATTGACGATCTGTTCTTCTTGTGGTTTGGGAAAGAGGAGGATCTAATAACCTTGGTAGGGGATCTTAATAGTTTATCTACTACCATACGTTTCACGGTTCACCATGATACAAAATCCATAAAGTTTTTGTAAGTAATGGTATACAAGGATATGGAGTTAGGCTGCTTACAGACTAAAATTGATCAAAAGCCTACGGATAGGAAAACACTACTCCATTACCACAGCAGCCATCTGTCACGGGTAGGCCTTATAGGCGCCATGAGGAAGTAGTGGACCAAGGAGGAAGCTTAGGGGTTAAAGAGTCCAATAGCGTAGCACCGGCAAGGATCAGGCAGAAACAGGTCAAAGTCCAGGCAAAAGGTTGTATTAACAGGAACAGAAATAAAACAAAGTCCAGACAAGGTCAAAATACAGCAAACAAGATCAAGAATAACACCCAGGAACAAAGCTATAGAGTCCTATAATTGGGCACCTTAATGGCGTCCAATGGCACTATAAATATTTGAATTTCGCGCCAAAATGACGCAGGATATTGAAGGGTAATAAAGACCGTAGGGTGTTGCGTAAAGTTTGTGAAGATGTGTTGCATTATACCACCACATATGAGGCACGTACCCCCTTGATTAAAGACTCTGTTTTACAGCACTGGCCAATTGTGAGCACAGACAGAGAACTGACTGCAGTGAACAAAAGCAGGATCCGTTTTGTACATGGACGGAATAAGAACCTTAAAGAATTACTATCCTCAATTGAGCCGGTGAGCAAATATAATAAAATGCAATATGGGGTGCAATAAAAAATATTGCATTTAAATGTGGTAATGTAATGTCCAATACACTTATCCCAGGAGAATTTTTTTTTCACCCATATACTGGTAAAGCATATTATATTAAACACAGACTTACATGTACCTCCCAGAATGTGGTCTATCTAATTAAGTGCGTGCTCCTCTATTGTGGGAAGACCAACAGACAATTCGAGAGCGAATCAGCGTGCACCGATTCACAATTCGAGCGGCATTGGATCCTAAACCCAAACAAAACACAAAACAGGATATATGTAAACAGCCAGTAGAGCGCAGAAACGGTACTGGACTAGGGGGTAGGAGGCAGAGAAGCCTGGTGACCCCACAGCTTTGTGCCCTAGGCACGTGCCTACTCTGCTTACCCATAGGCCCCAGCCAGGGTTGGATTTGCCCTGAGGGTGCCCAGAGGCTGGCACCCTCCACTGCCACTCCTTCCCAAAGACTTGTGTGCATGCCCATCATTTCTTCTTACCGGAGCAATAGCACCTAGTCACAAGTGCTCTGGGAATCAAATGAATCCCCCGTGCCCTTAACTTTTGCCCATGAGGCCTGGGCCTTTGTGGCCTTGCAGCAATCTGGGTCTGAACGCAGCCAGTCAGGGTTGCCACCTTTTCTGGAAAAAAATACCGGCCTTCTTATATATTTATCTTTTTTTCCTATTAATAACATTGGGATCTAGTTGATGTCTAGATAGCCAGTTCATGGTGGGGTGTTTCACTGAATGTTCTATTAGGTTTACCTTGCTGATGGTTTCATTTTGGGGATGCCTCCTTCCCTCACTCCCACACCTCTGTGGGATCACTATAGTCATTGGTTATTATGTCTACAGTAACTTTTCTGTGATTTTAGATGATTCAGGGCTGACTGCATTCCTCTGTAGCAACATCTCAGGAAGGGAACGGTTGATTTAAACCAATGGATGCACAATGTACTTCCACCAGTGATGTTTCAACATGGTCTTTATGTTGTTGTTTTTTTAAGTTGTCCTTAGGGGAACTAAGTCTTTCCTGTTCTTTGTTATCTGTGTATTCTCAATCTGTTCTAGTCTACTTCAAGTATCCACTGTATAAGAAGAAATAGGTTTTATAGAACATATTTGCTTTAGAAATGCAGTTAAATAATTCTGTACATTCCATATATTTATCAATCTATGTTTCAGGCTATAACTGATGCTCCTCTATCCCTCCAGATAAATATTCCTGCCCTGTGTTCCAATGTCAGGAAGGCTGCATACATCACCAAACTGATCCCTGGACTTCTCCCATTGACTTATACAGCAATTCAGCAGGTTTGAGGTGGCGAATAGTCGAATTCCAGTTCTTAATGGGCCAGAATATGATAAATCTCGAAAATTTTATTCAAATTTTTTTTTTTTTTTAAACTCAAAACGAATTTGGATAACTCCCTAGTTGAATTTGACAGCTTTGTTTCTTTGCTTTTTTGGGGCAGGTAGACCCCTGCAATGAGTATCCATGTCTATGGGCACCCTAACACTATATTTAGAGCTTTATATGACCACAGAACCCACTTAGTGGCTTCTCATATCCAGAAGGGGGTACATTATCCCTTATAATAAGAGTGATACTCAGAGTTCCCTGTATAACTCAGCCTGCAGCCTTGTGCCTTTATATGGTCACAGAACAACCCCTCAGTGACTTCTAATATCCTTATCATTTACAGTAGGGGGTAAGTTGTCCTTTATAATACATGAGTGATACTCAGAGCTCCCTGTTTAACTCAGCCTGCAGCCTTGTGCCTTTATATGGTCACAGAACAACCCCTCAGTGACTTCTAATATCCTTATCATTTGCAGTAGGGGGTAAATTATCCTTTATAATACATGAGTGATACTCAGAGCTCCCTGTATAACTCAGCCAGCTGCTTTGTGCCTTTACATGGTCACAGAACCCCTCAGTGACTTCTAATATCCTTATAACACAGCTATTCGGTAGGTTTAATCTGGCGAACTAGGCCATCAAATAAAGATTTAAAGGGCAAGTAATTCGACCATCAAATGGTTGAATTAATAGATTTTTATTTGATCTATTCGAATTTCGAATCATTAACACGAATTTAGTAAATCTGCCCTAATTGTTTCTGTTATTGTGCTGCATGTGGGGAACAGACAGAAGAAGGGGGGGGGGTTAATTATAATAGTTTTAATCTAACCTCAAAGTCTAGTCTGAATTTGTGGTTAATTAGCCACTTCCAGGATAGAAGTTGGTTTAGAAACAGATGCTTTACAGTTTATCTGTGGACAAACATTTATTTGGGCGAGGAGATAAATAATTCTGTTCTTTGATGGAGACATATAGACATCAGCTTTTCTGCCCTGGAAAGGTTAAAGGAGAAGGAAACCCTGTCGGTGTAAAACGCCTTCCCCCTTTAGGCCCCCTCCCTCCTCTCCACCAGGGCAAATGCCCCTAACTTGTTACTTACCCCATCTTCTAATTGCTCTCCAGCGGAGTTCATGGCTGCCATCTTCTCACGAGTGGTCTTCTTCCTGGATCTATCTGCGTCTTCTGGTGCATTGCAGTAGAAGGCATTTGCTGGTTCCCGAAAGTCACAAATTCTCCCGGCGCATGCACAGTAGGAGGCATTTGCCGGTTCCTGATCTACTAGGCATGCACCCGAAGGTTACGCACAGTATATCAGGAACCGGCAAATGCCTCCTACTGCGCAAGCGCCAGAAGACGCTGCTCACTACAGGAAGAAGACTGCCCGTAAGAAGACAGCACCGTGAACTTCGCTGGAGAGAACCTAGAAGGAGGGGTAAGTAACAATTAGGCCGGGGGAAGAGGGAGGGGGCCTACGGGGGGAGGCGTTTTGCGCCAACAGGGTTTTCTTCTCCTTTAATGTCCCTGGGGAGCCACAGATGGATCAGAGTTTCTGGGACCCAATGGGACTGTATCATCCAACTAATCATCTGTTGAAAGTGGGACTGGACCCATCATATGGCAATAACTTTACTTCACAAATGCCCCAGGATATCATATCTATTGTAACAATAAATCAAATGTGTAAATCCTTTCTCTACACTGGGAATTTGTATACATTCCTGTTCACTCACTGTGTGTCAAATGTGCTATCATTAATGTGCTTACCTCTTAGACTGTAAGCTCTACACGGCATACCTCCCAACTAAAATGGGACAAAAAAGTTGCAGCTCTTAGCAAGGCAATGTTTTTGCTCGTGAACTCATTTGCATGTTGTAGTCACAGTATGGACTCCCTCAGTGAGAGAACCCATTTGACAAAGTATGGGATTTTTTTTTTTTTTTTTAAAACTGCAGTTTCTTTTTTCAAAAAACTGTATATGTAGTTTAATTAAACATCTTTAGGTTGTACTGGTCAGGTTGTTAATATGTGTTTGATTTTGGCTGTGATCGGTGCCATTTAAGCTGTGAATCTAACTTTTCCCAAGGGACCTTTTACCTTATATTGCTACAATTACTTATTGTAGAGTGGGAGTGATATTCTGAGATGATTTGCAATTGGTCTTCATTTTTGTATTATTTGTCCTTTTTTTTTTTAATTGTTATTCAGCTTTTCATTTAGCAGCTCTCCAGTTTGCATTTTCAGCAATCTGGTTGCTAGGGTCTAAATTACCATAGAAAACCTTGCAATGATTTGAATGAGAGAGGCCTGAATAGAAAGATGGGTAATAAATAGTAGCAATAACAATAAATGGGTTGCCTTCAGAGCATTAGTTTTTAGATGGGATCAGTGACCCCCCATTTGAAAGCTGGAAAGGGTAAAAAAAAATTAAGACCAATTGAAAAGTTGTTTAGAAGTGGCAATTCTATAACTCCCGTTTGAAAGTTGGAAAGAGTCAGAAGAAGACAAATAATACATGAACTATAAAAAAAAGAAGTTGATTACATTTTCCAACATACTAAAAGTTAACTTTATGGGGAACTAGCATCAACCTCTAGCTGTGTAGTCTGTTTACTCTTCCTTTAAAATATTTAGAGATGAGTAGGGATGTTTTTACTCTCCTCCGTGTCCTGACATCACTCCTGGCAACCTTTCTCTACTTTTATTCCTCTGTCCCAGCATAACCTACAAAAACTGTGATCTCCGAAAAGTCTCCCCTTCACACCCTGACAGTGTCAGCTCCGGGTATCACTGGCAAGGTCAGACTGATCCTGTGCCAACATCTCTGCACAGTGTCACCCAAAGTAATTATCAGGGCTGTCCAGGGCTCTGGCTCGGCCAGATTGTCTATAAACAGATATTCCTGTATCCTCTGGGATTTACAAGGGCCTGTATTGATAAGCAGAGGATTTCATTATTAAAACAGTGCAGAGTACAGGAACAAATTATTTTGTGCCCAGAGCATTCCATTCTTCTATTTATACATAAGGATGGAAGCTGCCATATTGTTTTAAAGCCTAAAGGAGAAGGAAAGGCTTGATGCACTTGGGGGTGCCAAAAGTTAGGCACCCCCAAGTGATTGTATTGGCTTACCTGAAACCCTGGGCTAGTGCGCCTATCAGCAGAAAACTGCACCGGCCCGGGGTTATACCAGTGAGCACCACGGAGCGATCCACTTCCATCTTTTTCTTTCTTCTAATTTCACAGGAAAATCGAATGTGCAGTAGAACGAAATAGCTGAATTTTAAGTTAAAGTTCGACTTTTCACTCTACTGCACATGTGCAACCACGCGAAGAAGGAGGAAGATGGAAGTAGATCGCTCCATGGTGCTCACTGATACAATCACTTGGGGTGCCTAAGATTTGGCACCCCCAAGTGCTGCAAGTCTTTCCTTCTCCTTTAAGGAAAGCTATACATCAGTGGTTCTCAACCTGGGGGTCGGGACCCCTTGTAGGGTCGAACGACCCTTTCACAGAGGTCCCTTAAGGGGTTCCAAGAGCAGGTTCATCTCTCTCCCCACTAGCCCTGGGGCAAGGTTGTAGCTATCCGGGTGTTCAGTAACCTGTGTAGGGAAGCCAGTTGCACTACAACTTTCTATATCCCCTTAGTAGGGACTGCCATACAGATCTCCCTGCCCATTTAAATTTAAACACGGTAATTGGGGTGTGGCAAAAAAGTTTTGCTGCACTACACACGGAAAACAAACCTTTATGCAGCCACACTGTCTCCTGCACTTTCCTAATAATCAGCTCTCGGTATTTTAATATTTTATGGTTGGGGGTCACCACAACATAAGGAACTGTATTAAAGAGTTGCAGTATTAGGAAGGTTGAGAACCACTGCTATACATTGCTGAATATTAGGCCTAGAACATTCTCTAATGTTATTTTAGGGAAACAGAATAAAGTTATCATCTGTACCTGTCAGGGATGGACTGGTGGGTGGGTGCTCTCCCACATCCCCCCTACATAGGACCCACCCCCCACCATCCCTGAGCACATGAATATTAAACTTCAGCGCATCAAGAGAAGAAGATCAACGGCCTGAGGGAGCGCTGGCGGGGTGCAGGTATGGGCCCACCAGGGTTTATCCAGGTGTCCCACTGGTACCTGTATCCCAGGCACTGACCCTGTTTTGGGAACACTGTCTACAGGTTCTTTTTTCCCTGTTGTGTGATCCTGGTAAGAGGAAAAAATGTCGATCCTCACCAGCAAGTAAGTATGAGCAGAAAGAACAAACCAACAAGGTTGGCTATTGGGTGCCACCTTTCTAGTTCAAGAGAGGGTCCCAAATTTCATGGCTTGTGATCGTAGCTTTACATTTGAGAATGTTGAGGGGAAAGGGGACCTGACAAGAGGTCATTTTTGGAATTTTGTCATTTTCTGGCAGTTCAGAAATCAGTGCAGTCTGCATCAGCTTCTATGACAGGTGACTTTCTGCTTGATGATTTTTTGCATGTATGAATGCGCGTAAGCACTGGTAAATGGGGGACTCCCCTAATTTTTTGCCGCCCTAGGCCCGGGACTTTGTGCCCTCACCACAAATCTAGGCCTGCTATACAAGAAACAAGATGGGGAACTGCTGTAAGCAACAATGAGTGCCTGGATCATTACTGTTATAGGGCTGCTGATCCTCTAGGCTGGTAAGTATATAAAATACAACATTTCTACCCAGACTCTTCTGTTCTGATAGATTTCACCTTTAATTCATTTGTGCGGATATCAGTATTCCTATGAGCAATGTGGTACTGTAATTTAAAATCATCAGCTATTGAGTGTTATGTCTGGTCTGTATCTTGGAAACTCTTTGCAGGGATATTATGGGATTGGACGCAGGATGACATCATGATCATCAATAAAGTGATTTCAAGCAGTCAGTGTGGTTTTTTTGAGTCTCAGGTCATGTCAGACTAATATAAGATTTACTGTATGTCTGTGAGGAAGGAAGGAAAACAGAATTTGGATCCGAGCAGCTGATGCAATATATTTAGACTTTTCTAAAGAATTATTGTTCCTCACAGGAGATTACTTCATAAAGAAATGTGGCCTAGGTGAGATGATCTTAATAGACAAGGATATGGGATACAGAATGGGTAGAATACAGTGGAATATTTCAGGCTAGAACAATTTGAGTAGTGGAGTATAACCAGTAGGGATGCACTGAATCCACTATTTTGGATTCGGCCGAACCCCTGAATCCTTTGCAACAGGTTTGGCTAAATACCGAACTGAATCCTAATTTGCATATGCTAATTAGATGTGGGAAGGGGAAAACATTTTTTACTTCCTTGTCTTGTAACAAAAAGTCATAAAATTTCCCTCCCCGCCCCTAATTAGCATATGCAAATTAGGATTTGGTTTGGCCGGGAAGAAGGATTCGGCTGAATCCAAATCCTGCTGAAAAAGGCTGAATCCTGGCCGATTACCGATCCGAATCCTGGATTCGGTGCATCCCTAATAACCAGGTTCATTATTAATGATAATGAGAGAATTATGAGAAGAAATCCAGTAAAGCTGCCAATGGGTGAGACATCGCCCAAAGGGGTGTTCTGGTACCTACTGCTGGATTTTTCCATGTCATGGAATCAGTTTGGGATGTGGCTGAATCTGAGCTATTTTTCTCAAAATCCAAGAGCCTGACCAAATTGGATCAGGACCATATACAAGTGAAAAAACATCAGCGCACACACTGGGTCTCTCAGACCATGTGCTGGCTTTTCCAGCACAGAAGATGGGTAAGGATCCGGTTCGGTATTTGCCCACATCCGTACCCCTGGATTTGTTAATTAGGCCAAACCCTGAAAACCAGGGTTCGGCGCATGCCTATTACTGATACTTGAAAGTAGCCATTGTTGGGTATCAGAAGTCAACAAAAGCCAAGAACAAGCCAAGGTCAAGGGACTGCAGAGAACTATGAATAAGTTTAAGTCCATAGTAAAAGGTCAGGAGTCAACCCAGAACAGCTGTGGGCAATGGAGAGCATAGATGAATGAGACATAACAGATGGGTAGTATATATATATGTGTGTATATATATATATATATATATATATATATAAATCTTCAAGGCTGGACTGAGTGCACACTGGGAACCATTGAACAGGCTATTAGTTTAAAAAATCAACATTTTATTTTAAATGACTTAAAAAACAGGCCGACGTTTCGGCCGACATACATAGCAGTTTTGCCCTGTACAGGAGTGACACGGTGACGTCATAGCGGTGCATTCCTAATATTGTGGCACCTACATATATCCTTACTGATATTGCCAGTTATTTCTTAGTTATAATAATGTCTTAGATATGGCGGATCTGGGTGCCCCTCTGTATCAAGGGGTAAAGGACAGCCCAGCACCGGTTGTACAAGGAACATTTGGTGCTACTGGTATGCTGTATCTGTGCAAGCAACATTTACAAACATACCGACACAGCGTCGGACTGGCCTGGTGGGATACCGGGAAAAAACCCAGACCCACTCCCCTGATTGGCCACCCCTGATCAACTGCAACGCGCATCGGGCCGGTGTTTGCACATGCGTGCCGGGGGTGCTGAGCTTCAGGAAGTCGAGGGGGGTGGTTCCCCCGGAGACTGCTAAAAGGGCCCTTGGTGTTGCAGCCCCAGTGGGCTCCCAATGCTCCAATCCAACCCTGTACCTACAAGTGAGTGCTCTAATATGGACACAATGGAGAGTGCCCCTTCCACTGCAATACTTGTTTATCCTCCACTGAAATACTTGTTTATCCTCCACTGAAATACTTGTTTATCCTCCACTGAAATACTTGTATCCCCTCCACTGAAATACTTGTGTCCCCTCCACTGAAATACTTGTGTCCCCTCCACTGAAATACTTGTGTGTCCCCTCCACTGAAATACTTGTGTATCCTCCACTGAAATACTTGTGTCCCCTCCAATGAAATACTTGTGTCCCCTCCAATGAAATACTTGTGTCTCCTCCACTGAAATACTTGTGTCTCCTCCACTGAAATACTTGTGTCCCCTCCATTGAAATACTTGTGTCTCCTCCACTGAAATACTTGTGTATCCTCCACTGAAATACTTGTGTATCCTCCACTGAAATACTTGTGTATCCTCCACTGAAATACTTGTGTCCCCTCCACTGAAATACTTGTGTCCCCTCCATTGAAATACTTGTGTCCCCTCCACTGAAATACTTGTGTATCCTCCAATGAAATACTTTTATCACCTCCACTGAAATACTTGTGTCCCATCCACTGAAATACTTGTGTCTCCTCCACTGAAATACTTGCGTATCATCCACTAAAATACGTGTGTATCCTCCATTGGGGTGCGTGTGTCTCCTCCACTGGAACAATTGTATCCCCTCCATTGAAATACTTGTGTATCCTCCACTGAAGTACTTGTGTATCCTCCACTGGAACAATTTTGTCCCCTCCATTGAAATACATGTGTCCCCTCCACTGAAATACTTGTGTCCCCTTCACTGAAATACTTGTGTCCCCGCATGCTACTGCACTACCCCTTGGTTGCCAGTTACTCTGTCCTGCTTCTTCTGATGAGTGGGGCACAACAGCTGCCTAATGACACCGAGGAACCCTGGAGGTACTGCCACCCTGGACCTGGTATTTGCAGTGAGAAGAGGTGCAGGAGGGGTTCCTGCCGAGTTTCTAATAATGTAGATTAGTGGTAAATGATTTATTTTAATGGAAAACGCAGGCAGCTTATCAGGCTATACTGCTTATAGCTTATAGGTTTCATTTATCACTCAGCCATTTTATTTGTTTTCTGACTTCCCTATGGCCTGATGCAATATAAATATTAACATCTCTCATTGGCAGGAAAACAGACCTCATACTAACATATATATGTGTACTATGGTTGACTGAGTGACTAGGGAGACCGCTATTTAGCTAGTTACCTTCCCCCAATTCTGTTATATTGCAACCCTGGTCTGAGAGGCCATCTCTCTTTATGGTTTCTTTTAAGAGGCTTATAGCCTAATAGGAAGGCTATGGGTATGACAAGGGCAGCTGGGCTTAATTCTTCCAATGTTCGAAACCCAACTCAGATCCTACTTCTCTGAGTGCTAGTATGGTATCTGATATTATATTGGTATCTCTGGGCCAGCGAGCTTGTAAGTGCCAGTGTGAATGCATTTATTACCATCCTTATATGTTCCTTTAAGTGCTTTACTAACATCATTTATTTATTGAGTGCCGACAAGACATGCAGTGCTTTAGCTTAGTTATAACAAACATGGAGTAAATAGTGGATACCAATCAAGGGTTTACAGAGTACAGTAGGATTAGAGGGCCCAACAAATTAGAGTTTATAAACTAAAGGTTAGGGTACAATTGAGACACAATTTTGTGATTTATGATACAGCAATGATTGATTAATTAAGGTACATTGAATAAGCTTCTTTAAACAGGTGGGCCTTTAAGGAGTGTTTGAAATATTGAAAAGAAGGAGAAAGTCTAACAGCTCAAGGCAGAGGGTTCCAGAGAAAAGCAGAAGCCCGAGAGAAGTCTTGTAGATGAGAATGGGCAGAAGTGATGAGAGGAGAAGCAAGGCAAGGCGAAGGTCTGCAGAGTGAAGGTTGTGTGCAGGAGTGTATTTGGAGATCAGAGATGAGAATATATGGGTTGACTTCATTGTTAAATGCTTGAATGTGAGGGTTAGTAATTTGAATTTGATTCAAGAGGAGATTGGGAACCAGTGAAGGGACATGCATATGGGATCAGCTGATGTTGAGCAGTGAGATAGATGAATGAGTCTAGCAGTAGCATTTAGAACAGATTGGAGTTGTGAAAGGCAACTTGTAGGAATACCTGCAAGGAGTAGGTTGCACTAATCAAGGTGGGAGATGATAAGAGGCTGAATAAGTGTTTTGGTTGATTCTCAACTGAGATATGGTTGTATCCAGGCAATATTGTGTAGTTGAATACAACAAGATTTTGCAAGTGTTTGAATGTGTGGTGAAAAAGACAGATGCAAGTCTAGTATAACTCCTAGGCAGCGTGCCTGTGTGGTGGAATGAAAGGTAGTGTTGTTTACTGTGAGTGATATCAGAGGGACAGGGGAAGTCTGTAACTTGGAAAAGGACAGAGGGAGTGTGGTCAGGAGTAGACAAGCAGAATCAGGTGTCATCAGCAAAGATGTGATACTGAAGTCCAAACCACTGAATAAGTTTTCCTAGCGAAGTAGTATAGAGTGAGAACAGCAGAGGGTCTTGAACAGAGCCTTGAGGAACTCTGAAAGAGAGAGGGAACTTAGTAGAAGTAGAGTTAGAGAAGGCAACTTTAAAGGAACGGTCAGACAGATAAGATGTAAACCATGAAAGAGCAGAGCCCCAAATGGCAGCGGAGTATAGAATGTCAAGGAGGAGTGGGTGGTCAACTATGTCAAAGGCTGCAGAGAGATCTAGAAGGATGAGTATGTAATAGTGACCCTTAGACTTTGCCAAGAGAAGATCATTGGTTACTTTGGTGAGTGCAGATTCAGTTGAGTGTGTTGGGCGGAAGCCAGATTGCAGGGAGTCGAGAAGGGAGTTGTGGGTAAGATTCTGAATCAGGCATTTGTAAACAAGCCTTTGCAGTAATTTGGATGCAAATAAAAGAAAGGAAACTGGACAATAGTTAGCGGGAGAGCTGGGACCAAGGGTAAGTTTTTTGAGGATAGGAGTGATTAGTGCTTGTTTGTATGAGGATGGAAAAGTTCCAGTAGAGAGTGAAAGGTTGAATAGTTGGGTAAGGGCAGGAGAGAGTGTATCAGAGATTGGATAAAGGAGGCAAGAGGGTATGGGGTCAAGGGAGCAGGTTGTGAGTTTTTAGCAGGCTTGAAGTTTGTTAAACTTCATCTAGTGTTGAGGGGGTGAAGGAGTACAAAGTGGATGTGAGTGGACTACACGATAGTCTGAGATTGTTGTCAGATGGTATGCTCAGTCTAATGAGATACATTTTTTTCATTAAAGAAATTAGCAAGATATTGGGCAGTTACATTAATGGGTGGAGAGGGTGGAGGGGGGCATAGGACTGAGTTAAATGTGGCAAACAGTTGCATGCGGTAAGGTTTCTGTACGTGTGGGTGGAGAGAGATGGTTGTGATAGTGCAGGTGAAAGTTTCATCTGAAAGACAGTCAGACAGAGGGTAGGGAGAGTTAGTAAGGTTGGATGGGTGGCACGAGTGTCAGACTAGAAGATCAAGGGCATGACACTTGATGTAAGCAGGTGAGTTGGTTCACTGAAAGAGACCAAATGAAGTTGTTAGAGAGAGGAGTTTAGAGGTGGCAGGAGAAGCAGAGCTGTCAATGTTGAACTCACCTAAAATGAGAGCAGGTCTCTCACTGAAGAGAAAGTATGGAAACCAAGCACAAAGTGATCCAAGAAAGTAAAGTAGGGACCAGGGGGCGATATATGACAGCAACACGCAATGAGAAAGCAGAAGTATGCTGTGCACTTCAAAAGAAGTGAAGGAAAGAGAAGTTGGTGTGGTTAGATTTTGAAACCTACATTTGGTGGAGGAAAGAGATCCTACCCCAGAACCATCCAGTTTATGGAAGTGCCTTAAGCTGGCCATAGAAGCAACGATCCAGGATTCATACGATTTTAGGATTGCGGGTGGACATTTGTCGTGCCATGCCGATCGGTCATTTGGTCCATCGGACAGGTTAGAAAATTTCTGTTGGCTGCCAATAATATATCTGCGTGTATTGCCGATCGTACGATTCTCAGTGGGAGACTGTCACTAGGTTTTGACGGACAAAACTTTCATACAATCCCTGTCAGGGGCAGAACATCGGCTGATCTGAGCTTTTACTTCTTTATTTAAACTGAACATTAATGGCAGGTCGGGAGATGGGAATTTCCAATCGTACGAATCATCAATCTTTGCGTCTATGGCCAGCTTAAGTGAGAAGCCTCCATAGGAGAGAGCAGTAGGTGAAGCAGTGTCTATGGGAGAGAATCATGTTTCAGTGATAGCCAGAAGGTGAAGAGATTTGGACCTAAAGAGATCATGGGCTGCTGTGAGTTTATTGCAAATTTACCATGCATTCCAGAAAGGCACATGAGAAAGGCAGAGAGGGTGCTATCTTTATGTGAATAAGGTTTGCAGAATTAGAAGCGCGTAAGGTGAAGGCATTGTTAAATGCCCGAGAGTGGGAATAGGTGATGGTCGGAACGAGTGAGTGGGACCAGTGTTTGAGGAGATGTCCCAGTTGCAAGCAACAGTAATAAAGAAAGTGACACAAGGTGTGACCTAGATTTGAAAGTGTGAGCATTATAGTGTTTGATGGGTTGAGAGGGGTCAAGAGATTTACCAATACAAGACAGAGTGCTTATATTGAGAGAGGGTGATGGGAGCAGTGAAGAGGAGATTACAATTTCAGGATAGTTTGATGGATGTTGGATTGCAGGGGATATATGCAGAGGTATAGAGGAGAGAGAGAGAAAAAGGCAACTTAGTAAGCTCTATGGGGAAAGGAGCATTACACACCATTTCCTGATTAAAGTAAATATATTTATAAGAAACTTTCTAATATACATTTAAAACATATTTGTATTGGCTTTAAAATACATGTAATGTCTACTGAAACCAGACTCACTGTCCCTGCACTGCTGATTCTGATTCTTAAAACAATATAACAGAAGACAGATGATTAACAGATCTGTGAAGAAGCAAGACATTGTGGAACTGGGGTTGTGGCTAGAGCAGAGCTGACCTGCTACATCTGCTACATTCTCTAGCAGGGGGTGCAGGGTTGTACATAACAATAGTATCTGTGTCCACCCCTGTTGAGCCCATGTGCCAAATGCCTAAATAGTGTCCAGTAAACACTAATAGGGAGCACTCGACTAAATTAGACGCCCCCATAATCCAGAAATGCAACTCTGAATCTGCTCCAGGCTATGTGAAGTCACATTCTGCTGTCATATTTCTGCTTTGTGTAATGGGGCCCGAGACCCCACGAGCAGCTGCTCACTCCATTACAGTGGAATAACAGCCTGACCTTAACCATAAATCCCTTCAATTTACAACTAGGCTTCATGGAAAACTGCATTGTGGGACAGAATAAACATAGTACGTTATGGTGTCTGCCTCACCAGACTGATCTATAGGCTGCCCCTTCCCTCTCCTTAAGACCTTCCTTGGGTGGGTGTCAGTGAGTAAATAATAGAGCAAGAAGAGCACATTAGTATTGCTGTATAAATATGCCATGGGTTTCAAAAAGAATGGAGACCCACACAGCAGAAGGTATTCAAAGGGAAAGGTGGGCATAACAGCTCCAGTAAGAGTTATGGTATGGCAAGAGTAATCTAATTCTGGCAGTGAGTAGCAATAGCAAATAGGGAGCTGCTTGATGAGAGACAAGTAGGCTGAGATTACAGGCTTTGACAGACAAGAATACGACCACCCACAGTGTTCCAATGAGAGAGAAACTTTGTGTGCAACTGTGCTGGGACAAAGTCTGGAAAAGGAGATTATGTTAGGCTTCTGTTTGACTGTTAGGATGGTCATAAAATCATTATTATCTGTACGTATATGTTCACCTGCCAATTCCAACAGCATGTTCTATGGATACTGAGATGTTTGGGAAATGGGAAAGTTATAAAATTGCATTTAGTGGTGGTAGTAGGAAAAGATAATAGCATATTGAATTGATTCACAAAAGTTGGGGCTGGGACTCCACAAAGGGGGGGCTAGAGCAGTGCCCAGAGGCCTATTTGTATGAGATTTGCTGTGGGATAGCAGGTATAGTAGGGAGAGAAGGTGCCTATAGTAACAGTGGATAATAGT
>CM044439.1:18583030-18595838 GCA_024363595.1 Xenopus borealis | reverse complement strand
ATCCCTTTGGTCGGCCTATAAGGGCATTTCCCTATAGGGGCCTTTATTAGAAAGTGCAGGAGCAGTTCATCCATAGGTTCACATGGGTTCATAGGTTCATGGAAGGAATGGTCTAAAGAATAAAGGATATAACCAATATGTTACACTGTGTATAACCCATTCAAATATTTTCTTTCTCTCTAATCATACTTGAATCTTGGCAAGAAAACTATAGTGAGATTGCCGAGTTTTGAGATCATTAAAAAGGAACAGGTTTTCGGGGTTTTTTTTTTCTTCCATAACCAGTTTTTTGTTGAATTTAGAATGTTTATTTCTCCTTGAAAACATGCATATGTATATTGTCAGAATTTCTGCTTACTTGTGACAAATTTAATAAAAAGAGTTTGGAAAGAAGGGAAGTGCAGGAGCCTAGGTACTTCCTCTTTGACTGATGGGAAGAAGAAGTGAATTACGTCAGGGAGCCTTAGGGAGGTGGCAAGGTGAATAATTAGTTGGGTTAGATAGGGATAGGTCAGTTCTGTGGAGCTCACTGCAGCTGGTAAGAGTTAGTTAAAGTGGATCTGTCACCGAGACATAAAAAGCTGTATAATAAAATTCCTTTTCAAATTAAACATGAAGTATTCATAGCTGTTATTAATCTCAGCTGTCAATCAAATATTGCCTGCCCCTCCTCTATGCCTTAGGCATAGACAATTACTTTCACGTTCCATTCAGCACTTCCTAGATCAGGGGCAGGGAACCTATGGCTCGTATGTGGCTCGTTTGATGGCTACATCTGACTCTCTGCCAAATCTTTAATAAAAATAACGGGTGGCGTGGCCTGCGCTCTGCGGATAGAATGACTACAAAGAAGGGTGCCAGAAAAGAATATTATATAAAATATTATGAAGAACAGTGATATTTCAAATGAGTGATATTTAAAAAATGATTTGCAGGTGCCATATATGTCATATATAATCTGATGAGGAGAAATACAGTGAAGTAGTGATATTGGAACATTTGCAACTGAATGATTTTTGGTTGTCCTTCACAATAAAAAACAACAGAACAATTGTGACCACCTGTAAATCATTTGAAACATCACTCATTTGAAATATCACTGTTCTTCATAATTTTTTTTCATGTTTTCTTTTTTGGCATTTCTGGCATTTGACAGATTTCCCCAACATGCCACCATGAGACTGTACATTGGGCTTTTGCATTATGTCTTGTGAGTAAGTGGACTGAGCAACAAAAGTGGCATTTTGTGAGTGGATTGGGGGAGTACATATATAGATATTGTCCAATGCATGATTAGCCCATTATCCATGGGTGCAGGGAACTTTACTTCACATCAACCACAGACTGCAGCTTTAAGGGATACTGTCATGGGGAAAAAAATTTTTTTTGAAAATGCATCAGTTAATAGTGCTGTTCCAGAAGAATTCTGCACTGAAATCCATTTCTCAAAAGAGCAAACAGATTTTTTTATACTTCATTTTGAAATCTGACATGGGGCTAGACATATTGTCAATTTCCCAGCTGCCCCAAGTCATGTGACTTGTGCTCTGATAAATTTCAATCACTCTTTACTGCTATACTGCAAGTTGGAGTGATATCACCCCCTCCCTTTCCCCCACCCAGCAGCCTAACAACAGAACAATGGGAAGGTAACCAGATAACAGTTCCCTAACACAAGATAACAGCTGCCTGGTAGATCTAAGAACCGCACTTAATAGTAAAACCCATGTCCCACATTGAGAAGGAAAAACAACAGCCTGCCAGAAAGCAGTTCCCCCCTAAAGTGCTGGCACATGTCACATGACCTGGGGCAGCTGGGAAATTGACAAAATGGCTAGCCCCATGTCAGATTTCAAAATTAAATATAAAAAAATTTGTTTGCTCTTTTAAGAAATGGATTTCAGTGCAGAAGTCTACTGGAGCAGCGCTATTAACTGATGCCTTTTTTAAAAAAACATATTTTCCCATGACAGTTTCCCTTTAAATTTTCCCTTTGTATCACCAGCAACATTGCTGTGGTCTGCTAGAAACACATATTGTCTTGTGTGAGTCTTGTGTGAGTCTGACCCACATCTCACATATAAAGCACATTTAGACCAACCTACGATCACGTTTAACGGATGGAATTCTCAACGCCTGCATGAAACTTAACCTCACCCCGTATCAACCAGACTACAAAGCCATCAGCAAAACCATGCAGCACCAGAAGTCACATTAATGGTAAGAAGTACTATTCATCACTGGTTAGCAGCAGCATAACAACATTATTAGAAAGAATTCAGAGACTTTTTGTACTTTAAAAGTGTTGGTCTTACATAAAATACACACATTTACTTGTATTTAGTATTAAACATATTGTATGGCTCTCACGGAATTACAATTTAAAATATGTGGCGTTTATGGCTCTCTCAGCCAAAAAGGTTCCTGACCCCTGTCCTAGATGTCACTGCACTTCCCACACTCCCCCTCACTCTCTACCATTTAAAGGGGACCCGTCACCCCCAAAAAATATTCAAAATCATATGTTATCACATTAGTCAAGCAAAATGAACATTAATTACACTATATCAATTATTTTAATCTTGTTTTCATCAGTCTGGGAATTCATAATTATAGCAAGCAGGTAGGAGCCATTTTGTGGACACTGTTATTAAAGTGGACCCGTCACCCAGACACAAAAAATCTGTATAATAAAAGTCCTTTTCAAATTAAACATGAAATCCAATTTCAAGTTTTTTTTTTAAAGCATTCATAGCTGTTTTAAGCTCATTTAAAAATCTCAGCTGTCAATCAAATATTGTCTGCCACTCCTCTATGCCCTAGGCGAATTCGAGAAAGATTCTTGGAACGAGTCGCGGCACGTTCTCGGCGCGTCGCGTCGTTTTCGGCGCACGGTCAGTTTTTTACGCCAACAAATTTTCGTCAGATCAATTTTCTCTGCCGTTTCGCAAATTTATTCGCCAGCGGCGAATCCCGGGAATTCGCCGCGAATTCGAGCCTGGCGAATAAATTCACCCATCACTAGCCACCACCTCTTTTTTGCCACATCCAAAATACGGAG
Organism: Xenopus borealis; assembly: GCA_024363595.1. NCBI lineage: Eukaryota > Metazoa > Chordata > Amphibia > Anura > Pipidae > Xenopus > Xenopus borealis. The sequence goes on along the minus strand of CM044439.1, from coordinate 18,592,777 downwards.
GATTCAGGTTGTTTCTGAGCACATCTCTTTCTAGGAGCCTCCCCTGCATGCACTTCTGCTTTCAGTATATTGCTTCAGTGTGGATGAAACCGTATAGAGTTAATGCCAATTCGCATGCAAGGACGTGGCACAGAATAATGGGGCATTGTACTTTATCTGGCCTCCACCTAATTCCTCTTCCTGATGCTGTTTGGATTACAGGAAAGCAATGGGTCTGGGATTCAGATCTTTGGAACCGGCCAATGGTATCATTTGGTTGCTGTTATTGCAATTTAGTCTCAGTTTCCCTCTTTATCAAGATACAGGAGAGGGATTACTACTTGAGCTTTGAACCCTGCCCTGTACTTAAAGGAGCACTAAACCCTAAAGATGAATATGGCTAAAAATGCAATATTTTATATAGTGAACTTATTGCACGAGGCTAAAGTTTCAGCTTGTCAATAGCAGCAATGATCCAGGACTTCAAACTTGTCACAGGGGGTCACCATCTTGGAAAGTGTCTGTGATACACACATGCTCAGTGGGCTCTGAGCAGCTGTTGAGAAGCTAAGCTTAGGGGTCGTCATTTATTATCCAACAGCAGAAAACGAGGTTGGTCTGTGATATAAGCTGATGCTACAGGTTTGCTGATCATTAAATTGTGATGCAGCTAATTGCACTGGTTTCTAATTATCTGTATTAGTGGCTTAGAACTGGCCATTTTATAACTCACTAAGGGGCTAATTTGATAGGTCCATTTTCGATTGAATAGGTCCGTATTCGATTGAATTCGAATCCATCGATTCAGATTTTAGTGCAAAGATTAAAAAAAAAAACGTAGAACTGACTTCAAACGGGTCATAGGAGTTCCCGCATAGGCTATATCAATTCGGCAGGTTTTAGATTGCGAATGGTCAAATTTGAATTTTAAAGAGACAGTACACGATAAATTTCGAAATTCGCATTTTCAAATTTTTTGAAAATTCTAATCGAATTTGGACTATTCCTTAGTCGAAGTACACAAAAATAACTCAAAATTCTAGTTTTCTTCTCTCGATTTTTCACTTTGACCCTTGATAAAACTGCCCCAAAAAGGTGAACAACCCCTTTAAGAAAATAGTGAGAATTGGGGGGTTGTGAGTATTTCACAAACAGCACTAAAGGGACCCTGGTGACTTGATGTAGCTAAATCACTGGTATCACTATGGGCTCAGCCAGGGGAAGGCATTACAGCAATCCAATAATTCCCCATTTGATCCCTAATCCCAGTTCTGACGGTCGGATTAACATTCCAAAGAAATCTGTGTATTATACAATGTCTCGCAGGAACCAGAGCCAGCCCTTTGTGCAAGCGGCCTATAGAGTCAGCAGGTGCAACCTACTGTTTCATTAGCTAAATGCCATTCAGGGTTTCCTTCCTCTCATTCTCAGGGGGCTCAGATTAATGCAAGACACACCCAGAAATGCGGATAAATGGATTTGGCTAAATGATAGTTGTTGCCTTTGCCAATAAAATGTAAAAATGGGGCAAGGGTGGCTGTGCAAAGGGCAGAGATTAGAGCATATTGATTGGGCATATAGGAGGCAGGGAGTGGGTTAGATTCTGGGCAAAGCATGGCCATAACAGGGGGCACCTAATATCAATGCCCTAAATATGAAAGGGGTATTTCACCTTCAGGTTAACTTTTAGTATGTTACAGAATCCTAAGCAACTTTTCAATTGGTCTTCATTATTTTTAATTGTTTTTGCATGATTTGCCTTAGTCTTCTGATTCTTTCCAGCTTTCAAATGAGGGGTGCGGGTGGGGGGCGGTCGCTGACCCCATCTAAAAAACAAATGCTCTGTACAGCTACAGATTTGCTACTTTTTATTACACGTCTTTCTATTCAGTCCCTCTCCTATTCATATTCCAGTCTTTTATTCAAATCAATGCATGGTTGCTAGGGGAATTTGGACCCTAGCAACCAGATGGCTGAAATTAGAACCTGGAGAGCTGCTGAATACAAAGCTAAATAACTTTAAAACACAAAATAATAATACAAATTGTCTCACTCTCTACGGCATACTAAAAGTTCATTTAAAGGTGAACAACAGGTTTGGGGAGATTTAGTTGCCTGGCGACTAGGGTTGCCACCTGGCCGGTATTTTTGATGGTTGATCCCAATGTTATTAATAGGAAAAAAAGATAAATTTATAGGAAGGCCGGTATTTTTTTCAAGAAAAGGTCGCAACCCTACTGGCGAATAAACGCCTCTTCATCTGGGCGAAAATCTCCCCAAATCGCCTTCCCATGCCATACCGCCGGCATGAATGTAAAATCCCTACCGGTATTGCACTCGTGGTGCTTTATTTTCCAAAAGTGGCCAGACGTTATTTCAAAGGAAATTTCAATGGGGGACCGCTGCCATTTGGATGGTTTCAGGGTCACAGACTAAGTTCCCACTCCCTGGAAATCATATACAAGGGGCTGAATTTGAAACTTTTGAGAACCAGCCCTTTCCTTGCCCCAAGAGGATGATGGGACTTGTAGTTTACAGTCACTGGGGGGCGGGGAGTGTTGCGTGAGTGTGGTGTAACCTCCCCAGAGTGTAATAATGCACAGCAGGTTGTATTTCCCATGATCCCAGGAGACTTTGCTCTAGTCACAACCTTTGCACAGAGAGGCAGGAGCTGACTAGCGGCTGCACAGAAGGGCTACAGCTCCCGGCATGCACCTCGCTGCTTGAATAACATCCAATGAGTTGCTCGTAATCCTGACACCGCGCACCGTGTGACTATCAGCAGCTCCAGTCGCCTGTGTCTCATCTGTCTGTGTAGGAGTCGCACGGTCCTGCGGTTCGCGGAGAAGCAAGGGATCTCGGGCGGTCGCACTGCGGGGGGTGGAAAGTCGCAGTTGCAGAAAGTAGCAGCGTCCGGCGGCTCCGGAACCAAATTGCCAGCGATCCGGGACCAGAGGTGATTGCGTTTATATTCAGTAGTGGGGCAGAACCCTAGTGAGTGCGTCCCATTAGAGTCTGGGGGATCCTTCAGAGGGGGCTTCACACTGTTCTGTCTATACTGGATCCAAGTAGCAGCCGATGTACAGAGACTGAACTCATGGGAACGTCTAGCAGCTGGGGTCACAGTAGTGGGTCTTGTAACCCATAGCACCCAATCAGAAGTTTTTACTTCAAACAGCTGAGCTGCCAATGCTGATTGCTTGATATGGGTTTAATGCTTTGCTTCTTTCAACTCCTCTTCTGCAGCAGCTGTACCTGTGTGACCCTCCCCCCAGAGACCCTCCGTATCATGTGCTCTGGACTTGTACCTAATGAGAATTTCCAAACTAATGAAAGTTTTCATTTTTATGGCAGAGACACACAGGGAGATTAGTCACCCAGCGACAAATCTCCTCTAATCTCCCCAAATTGCCTTTCCGCCTACTAAAATGTAAATTGCTGACAGGATGGCACTCGAATCGATTCGTTTTCCGAAGCAAGGCGACTTCGGAAAACGAAGCACTACAAGTGTCAACCCACCAAGGATTTACATTCTTCCCGGTTCAGGGAGATTAGTTGCCCCAAAGAAGAGGAGATTTGTCGCTGGGTGACTAAATCTCTCCCGAAATCTACCCATGTGTCTCTGCCCTTAAAGGGCACCTACTGTTATCCCCAACCGGAATGCGGGCTCTATCAGTGCGCACCTTTGGTTGGGGATAACAGTAATTTTTTATTTCTTTTAAATGCCCCCCGCCAGTGCTAGCCTACTCGCACCGGGAGCTTGAGCTGACATGGCAGCTCACACCAGGAGCTCCCTCCCGGTGCGAGTAGGCTAGCGGTTTAAAGAAAAAAGCTTACTGCAGAGTAAATACACAACCATAGCCTGCCATTGCCGAAGGCTGAAACCGCTATTTATGCAGCAGTCGGCTTTTTTTAAAAACTGCATTGCGAACCGTGCCCGAAAACGCTGCACATATCCTCATGTATGTCAGGGGGCATAAGTACTATGTAGGTTTGATTTAGCATTTTGTCTTTTTTTATTATTGTACTATTTACACTTCTGTTGTTGCCATGGGCAGTGACCTTAGCAACAACACAGTACCTCAATCTTCAGTTTGGAGAAAGGCAACATTTTTCTTTTTTTTTAGATGAGAGTCTCTTTATCACAAACAGGCGAATTCTTATCAGTACCCTCATATGGGTTGCACCGATAATTCCTGGTCTCGTCAGCCCCATTATTGTTATTGCAGAGCAAGGACGAGGGAGATTTATATATATATATATATATATATATATATTAGAATGGCTAATTACAAGTAGCTATACAATTGCCCATCATTAATTATTTTGTATGGTTTTTCAATTAAATGCCTTCTTCTGACACTTTCCAGCTTCCAAAAGAGGGTCACTGACCCCATCTAAAAACAAATGCTCTGTAAGGCTACACATATATTTTTATTGATACTTTTTATTACTCATCTTTCTATTTAGGCTTCATATTCAAATCACTTATTCAAATCACTGCACGGTTGCTAGGGGATCTTGGGCCCCAGCAATTTTATTGGGGAAATAGCACACTAAAGCACTGCTAAATAAAAAGCTAAATAACTCAAAGACTACAAATTATAAAAAATGGAAACCAATAACAAATTGACTCAGAATATCACTCTCTGCATCATACTAAAAGTTACTGCAAAGGTTAACAACCCCTTTTAATGATTTATCCCTGCTGTGGGCCCATTTGCATAACTCTGGGTAGCATATACAGGAATGGGATCCGTTATCTGGAAACCCATTATCTAGAAACCTCTGAATTATGGAAGGAGCATCTCCCATAGACTGCATTTTATCCAAATAATCCAAATTTAAAAAAAAAAAACATTTCCTTTTTCTGTGTAATAATAAAACAGTAGCTTGTACTTGATCCCAAATAAGATATAATTAATCCTTATTGCAAGCAAAACAGTCCTATTGGGTTTATTTTTTTGTTTACATGATTTTCTAGTAGATGTAAGGTATGAGGATCCAAATTACGGAAAGATCCATTGTCCGTAAAAGCCCAGGTCCCAGTTATTCTGGATAATGGGTCCCATCCCTGTATATAGAATTGTAGCAGCATGCTCTGTATCTTTGCAGTAAATGAGCCCCAGTTGGGCTTATAGAATATGTAAGGGCTTGTTCACTTAATAGTGTGTGATAAATGAAATCATCGACCCGCTGAATGGGAACAATGAGCAGCCTTGCAGAAGGACTGGGCCCAGCGCCATGTATTGTAACCAGTTCAAGGCTGTGTTCACATTCCCCATGCACTGTGTGTGTGCTGATTATTGGCAGCCCAGCAGCGCGTCCCCCTCATCCCACCCCTGATAACTGGCGGAATGTCTGCGCTTATCTGAAGAGCCTGTCTTCTTCCTGTTATAACTTTTATCTGTTGACAAACTGCCATATTGCTTTACCCCATTCTCACGCTCATCCTTCTTGGGATAGGGAGCAACCACAAAGCAGTTTTCCTGTGCAAAACAAATACATTAAAAAAATCTGTTAGTAAAAATAAATAAGTGGATACCCGCAGCAACTGTAATAGAATGCGGCTGCATCTGTGTAAGAGTGAAATGTCAATTTACCCTTTAAATGGACATAAAAATTCTTGTTTTTTCTACTTCCAGTGCTCTCATTCGCCTGTCTTCTTTCCCAAACACAGGTTCTTACCTGTTTGCATGGTAATGCTGTATATTATTATTGCTTTGTAACTGTATATGGGCTCTGGGTCTGTGTCGGAGCATTAAGTGCAGAAAACAATAGGATTATTATTACTTCACGGATTACTCGAGTAACGAGGGTGCAGTTCAGCCACAGGTCACGGATCTCGCATTTCAGTTATCTCAGTGATTTCATTGAAGTTCTGGTTCATGATGACACAATGGAGTCGCTGAGGGGTTCTGTGACCATATAAAGGCACAAGGCTGCAGGCTGAGTTATACAGGGAACTCTGAGTATCACTCATGTATTATAAGGGATACTGTACCCCCTACTGTAAATGATAAGGATATTAGAAGTCACTGAGGGGTTGTTCTGTGATCATATAAAGGCACAAGGCTGCAGGCTGAGTTATGCAGTGAACTGTGAGTATCACTTCTATGTCCTATAAGGGATAATGTACCCCTACTGTAAATGATAAGGATATGTAAAGCTGGCCATAGCCGCAAAGCTCTACCTGTAAAATTGGACGAATGATTGTACGTCCTCATCTCCCGACCTGCCACTAACCATTCAGATCAGACAAAGTATTAAAAGAACAGATGAGCCGATGTTCTGCCCACAACAATCGTAGGAAAGTTTTTGTCAGACAAAACGGAGTGTGACTCCCACTGAAAATCACCAGATCTGCAATACACGCAGAGATATGATCAGCAGCCGACAGAAATCCTCTAACCTGTCCCATCAACCAAACGACTGATTGACATGGCAAGATAAATGTCGGGACACTCCACACACGATCCAAAAATCGTACAAATCAAGGATTTGTACAATGGGATCTTTGCATCTATGGCCAGCTTTAGGCACAAGGCTTACTTACACAGAGAACTGTAATAATAATGAATAATAATCACCCCCCATAGTTTTGTGATCCACTTACTGTGGTTTGTCTACAGATTAGATCAGATCCCGACCATGTGCCTTTAGTTGTGGTTTATTCAGTAAGTGCCACTCATACTGGGATATGGGGGAAGGCTTTTCCCAGTTGCTTCTGATTGTGGGGGAGAATAATCTGGGTTTATTTTAATCATTTTAGATACTGTTTCCTTATGAAATAACACTCAGTCTTCTCCTGTTTCAAATAAAAGAACATTATTGAGACTTTTGTGGCCAAGCTGTATGGCATCTCCTATTCATGGGTATGAATGCAGATCTCCCAATGAGTCCTCCACACACATTACTCTCTTACTGTACTGTCCAAGGGAAACAATATGGCAGTGCCTATCCCTATGTATAAATACAGCTATGCATAGAAGGAATGTTCTGCCTGTGATAAGTGCAAAGACTTGTGGGACAGCTACACGGTGCTGTATATACAGACAAAACCCTTGGTAATCCCAGGAACACTACGGGCCAATGTCTGTGGTTATTATCACTCTGCTTGGGCTAATTTGTCTTAACCAAATAGAGCCGTTAAACCCTGTCTGGTCACAGGTTCTGACATATAAGCCGAGCTGTTTACTGAAATACACAAACAGTAAGAATTTTGGCTGCTTCACATGTTTTCGTCTGTCTGCAATGTTTGTAGAGGCACAGTTAAAGGAACAGTAACACCAAAACAATGAAGGTGTTTTGAAGGAATGGCAATATAATGTACTTTTGGCCTGGACTGGTAAAACTGGTGTGTTTTCTTCAGAAAGACTATTATAGTTTATATAAACAAGCTGCTGTGTAGCCATGGGGGCAGCCATTCAAGCACAGGATACACAGTAGATAACAGATAAGTACTACTATAGTTTATATAAACAAGCTGCTGTGTAGCCATGGGGGCAGCCATTCAAGCACAGGATACACAGTAGATAACAGATAAGTACTACTATAGTTTATATAAACAAGGTGCTGTGTAGCCATGGGGACAGCCATTCAAGCACAGGATACACAGTAGATAACAGATAAGTACTACTATAGTTTATATAAACAAGCTGCTGTGTAGCCATGGGGGCAGCCATTCAAGCACAGGATACACAGTAGATAACAGATAAGTACTACTATAGTTTATATAAACAAGCTGCTGTGTAGCCATGGGGGCAGCCATTCAAGCACAGGATACACAGTAGATAACAGATAAGTACTACTATAGTTTATATAAACAAGCTGCTGTGTAGACATGGGGGCAGCCATTGAAGCACAGGATACACAGTAGATAACAGATAAGTACTATTATAGTTTATATAAACAAGCTGCTGTGTAGTCATGGGGGCAGCCATTCAAAGAGGAAAAAATTGAAAATGCACAGGATACACAGCAGATAATCTATTATAAAATGGGATTTTTCAGAATTTAGCACATATCTGTTATCTACTGTATATCCTCTGCTTGAATGGCTGCCCCCATGGCTACACAGCAGCTTGTTTATATCAACTATAGTAGTACTTGTCTGTTATCTACTGTTTATCATGTGCTCGAATGGCTGCCCCATGACTACACAGCAGCTTGTTTATATAAACTATAGTAGTACTTATCTGTTATCTACTGTGTAGCCAAAAGTACATTATATTGCCATTCCTTCAAAACACCTTCATTGTTTTGGTGTTACTGTTCGTTTAACTGTTCCTCTTCAAACAATACAGATAGATGAAAACATGCGAAGCAGCCAAAATTCGTACTATTTGTGTAGTTCGATAAATAGCTCAGCTCATTATAAGAAACATATATTTATATATGTGTGTGTGTAGAGTTTCTGAAGCAAATACACTAATTGTACCAGTGCAGGGCAACAGTAGATTATATTGTCGTTACTTATTATTAATATAACATTTTTTAGTATTACTATTCCTTTAAAAGAAATCAACTGCTTGGTTGCTCTGGGTTACTAGACCTGTGCATATTTTGAACATTTCCAGTGCTGACATTGTTAGGTCCAGTGGGAGAGAGGAGACCAGTCAGATTTGTTTGTCTGATCCTCTGACTTTAAAGGGGCGGAACATGCCTGGGATGGGTGGGATTTGGTTGGATTGGGGGTGAGTTTGGTCATAACAGGAAAAAACGGTCAAATTGTGGGCATGATCAGGTCAATATAGGGTGGTCGTGGAACTGCACTGACTCTGGTTTATTCCTTCCCTAGCGCAGTCACCATGCTCCTGGAGCTGCTCTTAACCCTTGGTGTGGCGGCGCTGCTCTACCACTTCATCTTTAGAAAGAAGAATGAGACCTTAGAGATGGGTGACGGGTGGTGGGGCCCTGGCCTGCGACCAGACAACGAGGATGAAGAAATCCACCCATTCAAGATTGAAACTGCGGAGGAAGAGTTAAAAGTAGGAATTTTCTCTAATCAGTGTCATATTTGCCAGTGGTGAGCACGTGGCCTATGGAGTACAGCTCCAAGAACCTCTATTAAACTTGACAGACACCCATCTCTGCACCTCCTGCCCATTATACTAACCAGCTATACACTTATCCACGTGTTGCCTGGGAGAACTGAGCAAGGCTTGTGCCATGTTCCCTGATGATTTGGCTGCTAGGGGGCAGTGTTCCTTTAGAACCTGTGGATGCCGTCAGCTCATCAGAGCAATCATGGCTCCTCCCACTGGGACAGGAACAAAGAGTGTCCGTTCCAGCCTCATATTCTGCGCCCAGCCAGCAACATTATGTTCTTTTATTAATGACAGAATTGTGGCACCGTGCCACGGCTACAGAAATTCCCATGGGCCTCGTTTAGTCTTTCTGATGGGAACCGCTGTCTGTGTTGCTGAGTATAACCTTGAATACAAATCTGTTACTAACAAAAGCAGTGCCACCGCCCCCTCACTTTTTGTGACAGTTTGTGCCCAGTGTGGGCAGCCTGGCACCTCTTTAGAGCTGGGTTTTATTTCCCACAATAGAGTTGCCTGCACCCCTTGCTCTGCTCCCCAAATGACTCGCTCCCCAGAATCGTCCTGGGGGGGGGTCTGCTGTCTGTCTCTTGGATTAGGACATTATAACCCAGAATACTGTGTGATTTATACACAAGTGATATTTGTATTGTTACCTGATGCCCCCCCCCGCAGCTATTATGTTTCAAAATAATTCACCCATCTTAAAAAAAAAAAAAAA
>CM044439.1:18527008-18544995 GCA_024363595.1 Xenopus borealis | reverse complement strand
GGGGGGTGTAGTTTTCCTTTAAGGCACTGCTGGATGCATAGAGATGGCTATGTTTAGATTCATTCAATGGCATATTGTACCTAGGGTTGCCACCTGGCAAGTCTTATACCGGCCTGGCGTACACGTGGGGTAAAATGTATTACGATTTGCATCTTGAAGACTTTGCATTAATAAAGCCATTGTCTTTCAACTCTACTTTCAACTTTACTTGCCACCCAGCATTTTGCCTGGCTGAGAGCACATAGGCAGAACAGTCTTTACCTGGTGAGTCCCAGAGACGGGAGGATGAGAACCATGAAAATGAGGAAGATGTACACTTTATGCATCATAATCCTGTTCTCTGCAGATCTGTTAGAGACAAGGAGTCAGATTACATGTTGACTGCAAAGTGATTTGGAGATGGGAACCAAAATAAGGGAAGGTTTATGACCTCATATTGTCCCATCCTATGCATCAATAGGAAATAATGGGAAAAGGGTCATTAGTCATGGGTCATAACATCAATGCACTTTTGTTTTTCTGCTGCTGCAATAGGTTACTCAGCACTTCAAATGGTGGTCACTGACCCTGGCAGAAAAAAAACATGATTATCTTTCTCTTCAGACCTCTCCTTTTCATATTCCAGTCTCCAGTTCAAACCACTACCAGGTTGCTAGGGTAGATTGAACTAGAGATAAACACTGGTACACTTCCTACAGCTCTGACATGGCTAAAACGATATAATGAAGTGTTGCTGTTTCACTACTGCTGCTAGAGATCTTTAAAGGACCAGTAAAATCAAAAAATTAAAAATATAATACAGCGTTGCCCTGCACTGGTAAAACTGCAGTGGTTGCTTCAGAAGCACTACTGTGTTTATATGAATAAGCTGTTGTGTAGCCATGGGGGCAACTAGGCAAAGGAGAAAAGGCTCAAGTTACACAGCAGATAAGCTCTGTAGAACATAATGTTATCTGTTATCCATTACTTATCCTGTGCTATATAGCCATTTTTAAATTTCTGCCATTGCTACTTAGCTATTTATATGAACTATAGTAGTGTTTTGAAGCAATTGGATCAGTTTTAACAGCGCAGGGCAACACTAAATGATATTTTCTTTACTTTAAAACACGTTAAATTTTTTTGGTGTTACTGTTCCTTTAAGTTGTTCATCTCATCTAAATGCTTGATGCCAAAAATGCAGAGTTTATGAGACAAGACTTCAATCAATATGGTGGGTTTGCTACAAAAATCATTATGAAAGAACACAAATAAGAGGACAGTAAAAATGTAAAAAGCACAGGAGAGATTGTATTTGCAGATATCTGTGTAAAATGACACCAAACCAAAATACTTACTTAGTCCAGTGAGCCTCAAGTAAAGTGGAGTAATATACAATAGTGGGTAACAGGGATGAGAATGACCACAACATGAGAGTGGGGAAGAACTGGCTGATCACAGGGTTCTGAAGAAAGAAGCATGAAGTTACTGCTGTGCTGCATTTTCAAATTAAAGTTGTATCACTGCTGCTTTTTAAATAGCAAAACTTCTCTCAAGTAGATTATAGTTGTATACATCCCACAAATAACACTCATCATACTTAAAAGCGATATTTAGACATTTTGTCAATTTCCCTGCATCTACCAGTTGTGTTAGGGAGCTGCTATATGGTTACCTTCCCATTGTTCTGTTGTTAGGCTGCTGGGTGAGGGGGAAGGGAGAAGTGATATCACTCCAACTTGCAGTACAGCAGTAAAGAGTGACTGATGTAAGAGCACAAGTCACATGACTTGGGGCAGCTGGGAAATTGACAATATGTCTAGCCCCATGTCAGATTTCAAAAGGAAATCTCAAAAAATCTGTTTTAGAAATGGATTTCAGTGCAGAATTCTGCTGGAGCAGCACTATTTATCTACCTTTAATTGTAAGCTGGACAATGACAGGGCAAAAAGGTTGATAATGAAGACACCAAATGAGTTATTCGGAGATAAGGAGAGATTAAGCACAAACTCCTCATTTAGCACATATAGCATGATCATGCATTCTCAGTTTTTAGGATATTCATGAATTATGTATTAACTTCTTCTAAAATAGAGAATAATCAAGGCTTATTTTTTAGGAGGATTTCCAGACCCGGTAGTAGTAGAAAAACAGTCACAGAAGGAAGAACAGTTATGTCTAAAGACGGTTCTTACATTTAGTGACTGGATAGGTTTGGTGACATTGAATTTGTCCATGGTAGAGATAATAATGGAGGGTGTTGTTAGAAAGAAGAGCACAATGAAGAGGGAAAAGTTGATGCTCAAACATCGGGCCCACCACTTTGCACCCTGTAACGACAGGTTTCCCCTTTAAAAGAAAAAAATAAATAAAAATAATGAAAAGATAAATGAATAAATGCAGAAGGAGTACTTTCAGTGCCAGATAATTTAATATAAAAACAAAAAGCACTTTATTATATGTTAATTATGTTAAAAGAGTGACATGATGAACAGGGGTAGGTCTAACAGTCTCACTGCACGCGAGCCATGAGTCAATTTTAATATATATTACAAATCGATTATAGATATTTATTACATTACTGATGCAACTGCAGTTGGCATCAGAACTCACCAGCATATATTTTCTGGATAGGTGGCATAGGTCACACTCCACTTGGAAGTGCCCAGTTCTTTGCTGTAGGACGATGGCTGGGTTTCATGTGCGCACTGGTATCCACTGCATTTTACAGCATTGAAATCTTTCAGAATGCTGGAAATGAGGAACAAATGGCGAATCAGGCATATGAACCCTTTCACTCACTCTCTTTATCCAAATGAGTCACTTAAGTGGTAAATACATAATGAAAAGGCACTTACAAAGTTGACATTGATTTGTCTGCAAATGTAACAAATGCGATTCCCAGAGGAACGTTGTGAACAACCTCCTGCTTTTTTGCATACTCGTCCATCACTTTATCTCTAACTTTAGAATAGTACTCAATGGCATCCTCCTGCATGGGAACAGACAGAGTAAGCGAGTAAGAGGGAACAGTCATGTGACCAAATAAAACTCTGGTAGTAACAGAATCATTATCAGAAGAGGAGGATGAAATGTGTGTTGAGAACTTATAATCATATTTTAATATAGTATAGACATTAAGGGGCAGATTTATTAAGGGTTTGATTGAAAAATTTTATTATTTTTATGGTCAAAGCGGTCAAATTCAACTAGGGAAAAATTCAACTTCAATTTATCATACCCCAGCCCTTTAAGAATTAAATTTGACTAAAAACCTGCTGAATTGCTGTACAGGTATAGGATCTGTTATCCAGACTGCTTGGGACCTGGGGCTTGCTGGATAAGGGGTCTTTCCATAATTTGGATCTTCATTTCTTAAGTCTACTAAAAAAATCATGTAAATATAAAATAAACCCAATAGGCTGGTTATAATTCCAATAATGATTCATTCTCTCTTAGTTTGAATCAAGTACAAGTTACTGTTTTATTATTAGCGAAAAAGGGAAATCATTTTTAGAAATTTTAGTTTGAAAGCAGTTGCCTGTAAAATGTAGTTCCTGTGTAAAATGTATAATGAAGCAATTGAATTCTAAATTAATCAGATTGAGTTTAGGACTGGCCAGATATTGGATGACTTTGACATAGTTGGCCAGTTTAAATATATTGCAATATATGGACAAACAATCCCTGTTTTGTTTAAAGGGTAAGGCATTTTTAGTAGCTTAAGGCACAAAATGTTTCAATATATATATTGCTAATGGCTTGAGTACAGAGGATCTCTTGTATTTGTCTAGGTGAAATTATTAGCCCACTATGCAGGAGACTGAAGCAAGCTGCATTCTGAGGCTTTATTATAAATCGGTACAAACCCTTTCACATCCGCGGACAACACAGCAACAGAATTGCCCGCAGGGCTTTGGGTTTATTGAAACTCTTTTCCCAGTCTTGTTAAGCAGATTGGTAAAATATGCCAAGTTTTTTTCTGCCTTTTTCCTACAAAAAAAAAAAAACAAAAGAGATTGGGTATTATGTTCAGCATACACTAAATAACGTTTTTGGGCCCTAGAAGCTAAAGGGACACATCCAATTATTTACAGGAACGAGTCTATCAATTTGGCCTTTTTAAAGAATATGAATTCCATGCACTCACTCAGCTTCTGCTCATGTCAAACTGTGACACTACTCTTGTTGCTGCAGTCACCACACTGAGCCATGGGCAGGGCAAAAACCTGAACTGCTGGGGAGTACATCAGATTTGGGAAATAACTTTTTGAGTTTAGGCATTTGCCCAGCAATGCTGTGCAGATCAGTGTAAGGTTTTGAGCATTACTGCCTTTATTTATGTCATTGCAGTACCTCTCTTTGGAAAGATGGATCAGGTCTGCAACATCATAGCATAGGTGAACCTCCTCCACTTGACAGCTGGGATAGGCCTCACTAGGAGAGAGGGAAAACATGATGGGGTGGCAGACAATTGTAATATATTTAAATAACATGGATATAATCCACAGAATAAAATGTAAACAATTCATACAGCGCTATAAATGTTATAGAAACAATTTTTCTTTAGGGTGTGTGCTATCTTGTAGTGAGAGCCGTTACATACAAATTTAAGACATGTACAGTATCTCACTTAACAAATGTGCAATTCATCACATTCATTCATCCAAAAAGCCTTTTGAGCATAACACACCACAGGGCAATGTCTGCTTACCTGATGTCACTCCCTCCTGATGCATTTTGCTTTATTGGGCGCTTCATCAGAGGAGGAAATATAGTTTTTTGGGATGAATTAATGTGATTTATATTATTATGGATGAGTTGCAACAGCCCTATAAATTGAATTTTCCGTCTGTTGTCACATACAGCGAAGCTAAAGCTGAGGTCAGCCCTGCTGGATTTATGTCCGGGCTGACCTTAGCTTCAGCTCCACTGTGCTCGAGCGAACACAGGCTGACTCAAGGGCCAGACAATGGCGAATACGCAGGCCAAGAATCCGCTGCTCCGCTTGGGTGCAGGCAGACATGGCAGATTTCGGTGTTGAAATTCAACGTTTTGCATTTCGCATCAAAATACTTCCACCACTGAAAAGGCAGCAAGAGCAGCAGGGCAGAGGGTTCTCCGCCTGCAGAGAATACGCACAGCTAAAATTGCCTGATCCTAACCTGATCAGACTCAAATCTATGGAGAAGGGGCACGGAGTAGATCTGCTTCTCTCAGCCTGTACTCAGGTTGACAATACCTTGAGCCTTCAGCCTGTGTGCCCATAGCCTTATAAAGCAACAAACTAATGTGTGTGGGATGTCTGTGTACTGGTGTACATGCACAAAAAGACACAAATGGGAATGTACATGAAGATCCCATTTCACAGTTTTCCTTACCTAAAGTGAAGGCGTATGGTCTCTCTATCTACATTCTTGGGCAGGCCAGTGATGAAAAGGGTCTGTTTCACCTGTGCAATGAAAACTAGACGTTAGGAATATAGTATATGCAGTTAAGTAGACTTAAACAGATATTCACTTATAGGAAAAGAGCAAAGAGGAATCTTTCTTTCTGAACGAACATCCCCTTGCCTGTAACTATCATGCTTAAAGGGGTGGCTCGCTTTTAATTAACTTTTAGTATATAATAGAATGGCAAATTCGAAGCAACTTTTCAATTGTCCTACATTTTGTCTTTTTTTATAGTTTTTGAATTATTTGTTGTGTTTTTATTACTCATCTTTCTATTCCCTCTCCTTTCAACATTCCAGTCTCTTGCTCAAAGTAATGCATGGTTGCTATGGTGATATGGGCCATAGCGACCAGATGTGGAAATTGCAAACCGGAAAGCGGAGGGGGAAAAAAATCGAAATAACTGAAAAATCGCACATAAGGTAAAGGTACGTAAAGGTAATAATGTGAGCTCTCCTTTTGGTGGATCAGCCCATACAGTGTGGCTGGAAATGGCAGGATTCAGTTTGGAATTCAGCCAAGATTCATCCTTTTTCAGCAGGATTCGGCATAATCCAAGTGCCTGGCAGAACCAAATTTGAATCCAAAAATTCACGCAAATTTTTAAGGAATTCAAAAAATTAAAAAAAAACTGTGTGGTTCTCTTTCTCCCTTTCCCCCCTAATTTACATATGCAAATTAGGGTTCAGATTCGGTTCAGTATTCAGACAAATCTTTCACCGAGGATTGAGGCATCCCTAATGGCAGGGAATGATAGTTTTAAATAAAATTTAAAAATAAATTGTGTTACTCGATAACACAAATTAATATAGGAAATGAGACATGCAAAGCAGAACCAGGAATTTCACCCAGTGTAGTGAGAGCTTACCATATTTTCCTCCTTGTACTTAATAGCAGAAATGTGATGGCGCATGAAAACCACAGTAAGGATCAGATAAACAACTGCAACCACTGTGTGCAGCCACAGGAGGCGATCACTGAAAAAACATTTCTAAAGAGTCATTTCCCAAGCTTAAAGTTGCTTCAAGGGATTTTATTTCTAAATTACCTTGTTTACAAATACTTCACTCTACAAAATTTTTTTTTCCTGAACCAGCAAGTGTATTTTTTTCTATTTATAATATTGGTGTGTAGGTGCATCTCGGGTCATTTTGCCTGGCCATGTGCTTTCAGAAAGAGCCAGTACTTAAGGATGGAACTGCTTTCTGGCAGGCTGTTGTTTCTCCTACTCAATGTAACTGAACGTGTCTCAGTGGGACCTGGATTATTCTATTGAGTGCTGTTCTTAGATCTACCAGGCAGCTGCTATCTTGAGTTAAGCCGGCCATAGACGGGCAGATAAAGCTGCCGATATCAGAGCACAAGTCACATGACTGGGGCAGCTGGGAAATGTTTTTCCATGAAAGTGTCCCTTTTAAAAAGGCACTATTATAGGTGAACAAACAGATATTATACTTGCCACTAGAGGGTAGCCAAAGCGGTGGTTTATGACCCCCCCATAGCTGCTGATTATGTCTGTGGAAGTATATTTTGAGGCTAAATCTTATAGGAGTATTGCTCAATAGCAATCCACTAAAGACATATTAAAATACATTTATTCAATGATATATAAATAAAGAATAATAAATCTAGAATCCATTGGATATAAATTTGGCTCAGCAATACACTTAAATCCATGGGACTATTTACTCTATGTGTGCTGATTGTCCCAGACTAGCTTGAACACAAATGTTTCGGAGATAATTTGCTCAGCTCTAGTCCAGACAAGGATGCAGGACAGACTCTGTTTTGCTGGTGTAGAAGACACTGGGATTTCCCATAAAAATAGCATATATACAGCACAACAAAAAATTAGTCTCTGTACTCACTGATGCTGGAGGTTTGCGATTGTGGTCCTCCCGAAGCTCATGGGGTCCTTGTCTTGAAAAGAAATCAAAATATCAGTGCGTGTACTGCAAACAGTCCAAATGTATTAAGCTTGAAATGTTTTATTTGTATGTAACTGGTTGATATGCTTTAGGGAGAACTTTGCTTTAAAGGACATGTAAACCCTTGAAACAAATTCATGCAAAATTGCTCAGAGTTCTCCTCGGAACACTTTCGCACGTACATATTAATTTCTAATAAATACTAGCAGTTTTTACATTGCTAATCAAATGAATTGGAAACAACAGCGACACCTGCTCTTCATTTCGGCAGACTAGCCACACTCACCAGAAAAAAAATACCAGGATCTACAGAATATGCTTGGAATTGAATGCTGATAGAATTTGACTGGCTAAGAGGACTGCTAAAATGTAACCTAAAGTGTAAACCTTATTATAGACTTCACTATTTTCGTTTCAGGAATTCCGTCCCTTACCAAGTAAATTTCCAGACAAGTTCACAGGGAGGATGACGGCCACAGAGAGGATACTGGCGATAATAAGCAGGCAGATTATGTGGCGCTGGAAAGAGAGGTAGTGAGTGGCATCTTCCCCACATCTGTCATATATATCTTCATCACTGAGAATCAAGGAACATAGAGTGAGGCACATACATTACTCTGACAGATCCTATCTGATCCCCATTGTAAGCAGCAGTCCTGCCCTGCTTTATGGCTGAGATTCTAGCTATCTGTATAACAGAGCATTCTGTCCCAGTGGTTCTACAGATCCTGTCTGATCCCCATTGTAAGCAGCAGTCCAGTCCTGCTTTATGGCTGAGATTCTAGCTATCTGTATAACAGAGCATTCTGTCCCAGTGGCTGCACATATCTTATCTGATCCCCATTGGAAGCAACAGTCCTGTCCTGCTTTATGGCTGAGATTCCAGCTATCTGTATAACAGAGCATTCTGTCCCAGTGGCTGCGTAGATATTATATGATCCCCACTGTAAGCAGCAGTCCTGCCCTGCTTTATGGCAGCTGAGATTCCAGCTATCTGTATAACGGAGCATTATGTCCCAGTGGTTCCACAGATCCTGTCTGATGCCCATTGTAAGCAGCAGTCATGCACTGCTTTATACCTCTGTAACAGAGCAGTTTGTCACCATTCTATAATACTCCCCTGAAAACCATTATTTGGACAGTGCACCTTTAAATGAGCTTTTAGTATGTTATAGAATGGCCTATTCATAGTGAATTTTCAATTTGTAATTTTTTATAGTTTCTAAACTAAGCACTTTGCTTCATCGTTTAAACAAGTAAAATTATTTGTTCTTGTTTTTCACACAATACGTCTCCTTCAAAAAGTGAAAAGGCATTATTTATAAACTAGCCTAAACAGGTACTGGAACCAGTTATCCAGAATTCTCAGGACATGGGGTTTTCCAAATAACGGATCTTTGCATAATTTGGATTGTTATGCCTTAAGTTAACCAGAAAATAATTTAAACAAATAAACCCAATAGGCTGGTTTTGCCTATTATATCTTAGTTGGGATCAAGTACAAGATACTATTTTATCTTACAAAGAAAAAGGAAATCATTAAAAAAAAAATTGGATTATTTGGATAAAATTAAGTGTATGGAAAAATGGCCTTCCCGTTATTGGGATCTGGATAATGGGTTTCTTGATCATAGATCCCATTCCTGTACTAATGAAAATAGTGGAGCACTAATACCAATATTTATCAGTAGAGGGAGCTATGCCGAGCGCACTTTTCCAAGCCATGGAGTTCTGTAGCTGTCTGGGATTTAAACTATGGCTGCATGGAAATGTATTTGTTTTCTATAGAATGCTGCAAAAGCTTGAGTTACACAGTTACAGACTTACTTCATTTGGAAGGTAGAAGTCATCCAGTAGCAAAAACCCTGGAAGGAAAAAATATTGAGGAAAATCATATGGCATCATCTCTTTTTTTGTGCCTATATTCTCATTTTAATTTGCAATTGTTTAAGGCTTATGCCATACAGGAAGATCCAGTAAGATTAGTCACCTGGCAACTAATCGCCGAGTCTTTGAGGCGACTAATCTCGCTGAATGGCTTGCTGGCATCTCGCACCCGCTAGCACTAAAGTCGCCTGCGCCTATTCACACGCGGCAACGCATTTTTCAAAGTCGATCGAAATTGCCAGGCGACTAATCTCCCTGAAATCTTCCCTTGTGGCCTAAGCCTAAACCATTTCAAAAATGCCCATACTAACTGTAGCATGCAGGCAGCATATACAAACATTACATAAAGCAATAAAACAGCTTGGCCCTGAAGCTGAAACTTGGATGAATCTAGCTGAAGATAGGACCTGCACAAATAAAGACCGGCACATTAATTTCTATCAGTCTGTTATTATAACTGTTTCTGCCAAGGTTATTGATAACTTACATTGTCCCTTTCAATTTGTTCTTCGCTGCTGGAGGATGAGGAGAATCTCCGGTACCTGTTGTGCGGAGAGCTGGAAAGGCACAGCATCTTATTATACAGAAATCTACACAAGCAGCAAACAAGCCCACAAAACCTGTACATATTACTACATTTACTACTCCTCAAGAATGTAGGCTTATGTAAAGGGAAACTGCAACCAATATTAATGGACAAGGCAGCTGTACTGATTGCCATGTACACCCCTGCTAACACATACCTTCCAAGTCCAGCTCATTATTACCCTCTACTCCCAAATGATAGGGATATAAAATCCAGTGGCTCACAAACAAAGAAGAGAGAGACTGTGGGACGGTCCATAATCCAGCCACAACAATGCAGCATCCAATGATCTGGGGCTAAACACATTTAATCAGCATTGGGACAGGCTACAAAAATCTGTTTGACTGGGGCTCATATCAGGCAGCAGATGGAATCCACATGTCTAATCCTCGTCTAATAGTGGCCATACATGGAGAGATACGCTCGTTTGGCGATGTTGCCAAACAATCAGATCCTCTCCCTGATATGCCCACGGGCCCTAGGGTCCACGATCGGAGGTAATGGGAAGTCGGATTGCGGGACAACATCAACAAACAGATGTGGCCGCGATCTGACGGGAATTTTAGTCCTGTCTGATCGACATCTGGCTGACTTTCAGCCAGATATCGATCAGGAAAGCCCATCGGAAGGGCCCCATACACAGGCCAATAAGCTGCCGACTCGGTCTGTCAGCAGTTTTTACCAGCCCAGGTATGACCACCTTAATACAGGTCACTAAAGAGAAATGGCCACCTGACTATGGTATTCACAGATCTGTTACACCTCCACTGAGCCCCCCTGTGCATTTATTTGGGCTTCATTTGCCGTTTAAAAAGTATACCAAGCTCCATACACCGGGATGGCTACTAAAGAAGGAGCTAAAGGTGCACAATATATGCAGCAGCAAGATACAAACTATAGAGTATAACTAGCCACACATAGTAAATCAACAACCTGTTAAAATCCATGTGCTTTACTTTCACCTCCAGTGCCTAGTATTCTGCATTCTATCTTAGTTTATAGGGTGGCCTTTATTATGTTTATCAGATATTAATTAAGAAGGTGCCTTAGCAGAACAATAACAGGTATGGGACCTGTTATGCAAAATGCAGGGGTTGTCTGGATAACTGATCTTTCAATAATTTGGATCTGCATACCTTAAAAGTAGAGGCACACAATGGTATTTTGGGGAGATCTGTCGCCCGGCGACAAATCACTTCTTCCACAGACAACTAATCTCCCCGAACTGCCTCCCTGCTGGCTAGAATGTAAATAGTTGGCGGGGTGGCACTTGGAGTCCTTTGTTTTCCGTAGTCGACCGAAGTTTCCTCATGATGTAACTTTGGGCGACTTCGGAAAATGAAGTGCCGTCTTCCCGCCGGCAAGAATGTAAATTGCCGGCGGGAAGACGGTGGTTGTCGCCCCGAAGAAGAGATTTGTTGCATGGCGACTTATCTTCCCATATCTGCCTGTGTGCCTCTACCCTAAGTCTTGTAGAAAATCATGTAAACATTAAATAAACTTAACAGGCTGGTTTTGCTTCCACTAAGGATTAATTATATCTTAGTTGGGATCAAGAACAAGCTACTGTTTTATTACTACAGAAAAAAAAAAGGAAATCAGTTTTAAACATTTTGATTATTTGGATAAATGGAGTATATGGGAGACTCATTTCTGTAAATCTGAGCATTCTGGATAATGGGTTTCTGGATAACAGATCCCATACCTGTATTAGAAAGGAAAAAAAGAGAGCTGTCATGGGTATAATTACATTAATGCAGTAGATTGTGAACTGAAATACCTGTCAGCATCATACACCAGGGCAACTCTGCCATAATCCCAGAAATACCTCCGTATACTTGCAAATGCCAACAGCAGAAACTGGGTATAGAAAGGAGATATAAATGGAGTCAGCAAAATACAATTTCTACATTCCTCCTTCCAAATAGCATGACTTTCCTATTTAACCATCTACAAAGGGATCAGTTTGGCTTTTAAAGAGCAATGATATTAATTTAGGGGCTCAACCAACAGACGCAATAGTCGTTCCTACCACAAAACAGCCAACGTCCAGCACCAACACTGTAGGGATCCCTCCAAACGTCACCCCCTGCAGCACTGTGCTTCCCATAGGCCCGCTGAAACAGGTCGACTCGCTGTCATTCGACTGGTTAAAAAGGGGGCCACTGATCCAGTAGGAGGAGGACGAGGCATTTGAGGCAAGTTTGAAAGAAATGAACTCCATGCTGGGTTAGGAGATTGCAGATACCTGGAATGAGAGGAAGAAACCGCTGTTATAAACTGAAAGATGACGGGGTTTTGGGACAAAGAGAAGACTGTTCTGCTTCACACAGAACAAAGTCTATTCACTAATAAGAAACCCCAAGCTTTCAATTATAGCCCTACAATAAGTAGCCTGGGCTGTAATGACATACTCCCTTCATCCTATATAATGGGCAGTGCACATTTGTATAATAGGATAACAACTCTACTATGTGGCCATAGCACCCCCCCTTGCTTTACTCTGCAGCACCAATGAATGCTCAGTGTAACCTTCCCTACAGCAAGACTGACCATAGCAGCTTCACAAACCCTATAGGGTCAAATAGGTTCAAAAAAACAATGTTCCGTGTTGGGTGTGTGTAAAATAGAATGCACTTTATATTTAGGTGCAATTTGAATTCTCTGGTTGAGTTATACAATGTGATAAAAATAAGAATAGTTTTTTAAAACTTCAATAACATTAATAATTATTTGTTTAAAGACAGTGACTGTTTATATTGATATAGTGGAACCATGACTCAGAACATGTGGACGATGCAGTACATTACTAAGGGTTCGGGCACACAGGAAGATTCGGGGAGATGTTGCCAAACGAGCGGATCGCTCCCCGATATGCCCACCTTGAGGTGGGCGATATCGGGCTAATCCGATTGTTGGGCCACAATGGAGGAGATACGGGCATCAACGAACAGATGCAGCCGCGATCCGATGGGATTTTTATTCCTGTTCAATCAACATCTGCCTGACTTTCGGCCAGTTATGGCCCCATACACAGGCCAATAAGCAGTCGACTTGGTCTGTCGGCAGCTTCTATCGGCATGCGTATGGCCACCTTTAGGCTGCTGGGGGGGGGAAAGGGAGGGGTCATATCACTCCAAATTGGAGTACAGCAGTAAAGACTGATTGGGCAGCTGGAAAATGTCTAGCCCCATGTCAGATTTCAAAATGAAACTTAAAAAAAATCTGTTTGCTCTTTTTAGAAATGGATTTCAGTGCAGAATTCTGCTGGGGCAGCACTATTAACTTATGCATTTTGATAAAAAAAATTTTCCCATGACAGTAAGTGTAAGGGCACATGGCAAGATTCGGGGAGATTTAGTCGCCTGGTGACTAATTGCCTCTTCATCTGGGAGACAATCTCCCTGAACTGCCTTCCTGTGCTATACTGCCAGCTTGAATGAAAAATTGCTACTGGTATGGCACTCACAGCGCTTTGTATTCCAAAGTCAGCCAAAGTTGACTCACGAGGAAACTTCGGACGACTTCGGAAAACGAAGCTCTGCGTGTGCTATCCCGCTGGCGATTTTTCATTGTCGCCAGCGGGAAGGCAAAGAAAGGCAGTTCGGGGAGGCTGACGCCCAGAAGAAGAGGCGATTAGTTGCCAGGTGACAATCTCCCCGAATCTTGCTGTGCCCTTATCCTAAAATGCTGGCACAAGTCACAGCTCCCTAACACAAGATAACAGCTGCCTGGTGGATCTAAGAACAACACTCAATAGTAAAAATACATGTCCCACTGCGTATTATTCATTTACATTGAGAAGGAAAAACAACAGCCTGCCAGAAAGCAGTTCCTTCCTAAAGTGCTGGCATAAGTCACATGACCAGGGCAGCTGGGAAATTGACAATATGTCTAGCCCCATGTCAGATTTCAAAATTGAATTAAAAAAAAAAAATCTGTTTGCTCTTTTGAAAAATGGATTTCAGTGCAGAAGTCTACTGGAGAAGCACTATTAACTTATGTGTTTTGAAAAAAAACATGCTTTACCGTGGCTGTATCCCTTTAAATTTTTCTTAAATTTTTTTGGTGGAAAAAAAATTAGCATTTTTTTAAGATTTATTAACAAGCCGAAGGTTAACCATCTCATCCCACCATTCAAGGTCATGTATAAATCAATGACAGATGTCCCTATCCCAATTTGAAGTGGTTTGCGATGGGCTTAGCCTGATACAATAACCTGAGAAGATCGGGTGATTTGGGAGAAAAGTCAGACAAAATCGTACAATTCTAGTTTTCGCTGAATTTTATTAGGCTTTTTTCCTGATGCAATTTATTTGAGTTATTTTAATGATAAATAAGGATAAATAAACAAACTGGGAGTTTGGTGAAATTTGACACATTCGGATTTTATTGATTTATTGTCTGCTTCACAATTGTAGGGGAAGCAGACATTGTGGCTACAGAGATAGAGTTAAGAACCCCTCACCTATGCACCTGTACTGCAATTCCCCAGCCAATGACATGCCTTGTAGGGAGAGAGAGGGGACCAAAGTATCCCAAGTTACACACCATTTGAGATTTGCATTTAATTTACAGCCCCAGTGAGAATCTGTGGGCCAGATATAAATCCAATTTCTTCCTCAACAAGCAGTGCTGGCCTATGGCGCTAATAGATTTTGGGGTAAAAGTGCTGCACAAAGTAAGGATTTCAGCTGAGAATTGTTCAAATGACAGCTGGATATCATCAGTGTGTTTTTATCATCACAGATCTCTCACTTTTAGGGTTGGAGCACGCGGGCAGATTCGGGGAGATTTAGTCGCCTGACGATTAATCGCCTCTTCTGCGTGGCAACAATCTCCCCAAACTGCCTTCCGTCTTCTTGAATGAAGAATCGCCTGGTCTAATGCATTCACGGCACTTCATTTTCCAAAGTCTCCCAAAGTTTCCTTGTGAGGTAACTTCGGAAATCGAAGTGCCGCAAGTGCATTAGCGCAGGCGATTCTTCATTCAAGCAGACGGAAGGCAGTTCGGGGGGGTTGTCGCCGCGCGGAAGAGGCGATTAGTAGCCAGGCGACTAAATGTCCCTGAATCTGGACATCTGCCCCAACTATTAGGGCTAGTCCAGACGAGAAGATTCGGGGAGATTCGTCGCCTGGCGACTCATTGCCTCGCGACTTATCTCCCCGAACCGCTTCCAGCTGCGTAAAGAAAGCTACTTTAAGTGACTTAGGAAAACGAAGCGCCGTGTGTGAATAGGCGCAGGTGATTCTTCATTGAAGCAGCTGAAAGGAAGGGGGAAGCGGTTCGGGGACATTAGTCACCTCAAAGAAGAGGCAATTAGTCGCCAGTCACCAAATCTCCCCGAATCTTCCCGTATGGCCTAACCCTTACTGTGTAAGGAAGTGGTTTTGATAGAGATGTACTGAATTTTATCTTCAACGGCCATCAGGTCAGGCACACTCTTTACTGCTGCTTTGGCTCCGCCCAGGGTGGTTTAGCCCTGACAATATTAAGGGACCTCTGGTGTCGATTAAAGGAACAGTAACAGCAAAAAAATTAAATAATTTTAAAGAAATGACCATTTATCTTTATTGTCATTTTCCATTTACCAGTAAAGCTAGTGTGTTTGCTTCAGAACAACTTCTGTAGTTTATATAAATTAGGGATGCACCAAATCCACTATTTTGGATGCAGCCGAACCTCCGAAAAAGATACGGCAGAATACCGAACCGAGCCCTAATTTGCATATGCAAATTAGGGGTGGGAAGGGGAAAACATTTTTTTACTTCCTTGATTTGTGACAAAAAGTCATGCAATTTCCAGCCCCTAATTTGCATATGGTTCAGCTGGGCAGAAGGATTCGGCCGAATCCTGCTGAAAAAGGCCGAATCTCTAACCGAACCCTGGATTCGGTGCATCCCTAATATAAATCAAGCACAGCATATATAGTAGATAGTTCTGAGGATTCCATTGTATCCTACAAAGTGTATCCGTTATCTGCTGTGTAACCTGTGTATTTTCATCTTTTTCAGCTTTCCGAAGTCGCCCGAAGTTGCCTCACAGGGAAACTTCAGGCGGTTTCGGAAAACGAAGCGCCGCATGTGCTTTAGCGCAGGTGCTTTTTCATTATAGTGGACGGGAAGACACATGAAGGCAATTTAGGGAGATTGTCGCCCAGAAAAAGAGGCGGTTATTCGTCAGGCAACTAAATCTCCCTGAATCTGCCCTTGTGGCATAAGCCTTAAAGTCATGTGACGCATAAAGCAATGTTTGGGTTCCCTCTCATCACTTGACTCCGCATGTAAGGGTTTCTTAAACAGCTTTGTATATTCAGCACTTGCACACTAGCAGATGTACATTAGTCCTATAGAACGCACTATAACAACACATACAGCCAGGGCTTAAAAGAGAAGGAAAGGCTAAAATTAAGTAAGCTTTATCAATAAGGTCTATATAAATACAAAAGTAACCCCTCAAAGCCGGACTGGACTGGGATTTAAAATAGGCCCTGCCATTCCTGCTACACAGAGGACCAAACAGCCACAACCAGCCCACTGAATAGTCACTTTCTATGGCAACTTACATTCACCCCTCTGGCATTTTCCAGAACCCACAGATTGCCAGTCTGGGCCTGCCTCAAAGTAATGTTGCTCCGAGTCCTCTTTCAACAGAAACACAGCATTTCCTTCTATTGTGTACACATGGGCTTCTGTAACAGACTACATGTATTCAGCTTAAACCTCCAGGGCTAGGGCTTGGGCATGCTCAGTTTGCTACTCTATAGCTTGCATTATTGTGGCAATTCTATTGGCAATATACTGCTTTGGTAGCTTTCCTTCTCCTTTAACTGGATGTTAAAGGGGTTGTTCACCTTTGAGTTAACTTTTAGTATAATGTAGAGAGTGACATTCTGAGACAATTTGCAATTGGTTTTCATTTTTTATTGTTTGTGGTTTTATAGTTATTTAGCTTTTTATTCAGCAGCTCTCTAGTTTGCTGTGTCAGCAATTTGGTTGCTAGGGTACAAATTACCCTACCAACCCTGCATTGATTTGAATAAGAGACTGAAATATGAATAGGAGAGGGACTGAATAGAATGATAAGTAATAAAAAGTGGCAATAACAATACATTTGTAGCCTTACAGAGCATTTGTTTTTAGATGGTGTCAGTGACCCCCATTTAAAAAGTGCAAAGAAACAGAAGAAAATTGCAAATGATTGAAAAACTATGAAAAATAAATAATGAAGACCAATTGAAATGTTTCTTAGAATTGGAGTTTTTCATCTGACCCCTTAGTTCATAATAAGGTTACAGATATGAGAAACCATTTGAAACACTGAACACATCCCAAATTGAAAGTGAGCTTTTAGGTGTATCTAGGAGAGCAACTAATCAATATCCCCAAAACTCTCCCTTACCAGCCATCAGGCTAACTCCCCCAGTCCTGATCACTGGGGCACCAGCCCCACAGTTTGGAAACCACTGCAATCGTCATTAGAGTAATGAAATCATGTGGGAAGAACCCAGGGACCAAGGGTGGGTACAGATACAGTATAAAACAATGGCCAAGAATGGCTTGGACTCTTACATTCAGTTGTCTTCTGAGCGACCACATCAAGCAGGAATGCCCTTGATGGACAGAAATCAGCTCCACAGGGTCCAATCACAGAAAGGTCTGCAGCGATCAGTTACTGGCCGTATATTTCATTTATTTGCTGTTTAAAATCTCTGTTGTGCAAAAAATCTGCTAATATCCAGTAATTCCAGACTCCAAGAAGAACGTGTCCTACCCTCTATTTTGTATTCCAAGCCCCCACCCTGGAACAACCTGCCCGACAGCCCTACAAGTCAAATTTCTCATAGCCAATGGCATTCATGAATCTCACATTCCCAAGCCAACAGGTAACGTGCTGAATATGGAGCATTGTGGATATACAGTGTGTATGGTTATTGATTCATTAGGTCTGACAGACTGGCTCCCTCTTGCACGTAACAAGGTCTGTTATAGCTTAAATATATTATCAGATCATCTTTCTCTGCCGTCGGAAAATCAGAAATGTCACGTTTTATTCTTGTCCGACTGGTCAGTCCAGTTTCTCTTCATCCAAACAAGTCTGATGCCCTGAAGATAGGGTTGCCACCTTTCGAAAAATTCCTTACCGGCCGGCGG
>CM044439.1:18513132-18523485 GCA_024363595.1 Xenopus borealis | reverse complement strand
GGCACCATCCCTCCCTACTATACCTGCTATGCCACAGTCCCAGAGACTAGTATCATGCCCACAGACAGCCGTGCAGTGCCACAGATAAAGTACACAGACATAAGTTCTTACCAGAGTAAAAGGCTGGGCTATCATGAGACGGAGCACACTGTGTATGGGTCCCGGGATACATGGGGAAGGAGGGGACGAGGTGCTGAAGAGTTTTCAGCGCGTAAATCGCGATTCTGGATTCTCTCACCTCCGGGGCACTGGGGCGGAATATAAAAAGTTTGGCACCTGAAAGATTTACGCCTGCGCAATAATGTCCTGTCAAATTCAGAGGAAGCGCACGGATCTCTGGGAGGGCGTATATCACGTGGTGTTAATCCGGGCCGATCCTGACATTTATAACGCTTGGTATTCTAGACACAAATTCCAGTGTCTGTTAGTTAGAAGTGAAATTCAGACATTCTTAGGTGCGGTGTGTATGGGCTGTTATGTGTCATCCTCTACTCCCTGCAAGCCTCAGCCTTCCATAGTGTGAGCACACATAGCTCTTATTTACCATTTCTTTCCTCAGCCCTGGTGACAACCCTGCTGCTCTCCAGAACTCCCAGCATCCCTCTGCACAGCCATTCTGATACATACCTTTATCCTTGTGTATAGAACTACAGCTCCCAGGAGTTATGGGGCTGATTTACTATTGGTCAAATTTGAATAAAAAATTAAAAATTCGACCATCGGTTTTTTGGGGGCGCCGTTTTCAGTCAAAAAATTACTGTTTTTGTTTTCCATCAAATTAAAATCATTCTAATTGAACGATCGCATCATATGAATCAAACAATTCGAACTATTTTTTTTTTTTAAATCTATTTTCCTGGAGGTCCCCCATATGCTACAATGGCAATTTGGTGAATCATCGAATTTCAAATTTTTTTTTTTATATAAAGGGCAAGTACTTTGAAATTCGAATTGTAGAATTTTTTTCAATTCGACTCAAAGTTTGAGCTATTGGATAGTTGAAGTAGCCCAAAATTTGAATTTTAAAAATTCACCTCGACCCTTAGTAAATGTGCCACATGGCTGTATTGGTTCTATGGTTATACCAGTGTCTGTCAGCTCTCCCTCCCATTGTACCACAACTCCCAACACCCTCGATCCAGCCCTGATGATGCTTGCTACAAACCAGCCGTCCTGCACTACAATTCCATTGATTTCTTCTCCCAACCCGCCATGATCTGGGTACTACTTATACCTGTCAGCTTCTGCCCCCTAGAACTACAACTCCCAGGATTTATTTCACCCAGTGTCCTGCTGGGAGTTTTTAATGTAAAGAGTGACTGTGTGAGACAGACTCACTGACTGTTCTGTTTATTGGGACAGTAGTCTGTATTGCTTATAACTGATTGCAGTCCTGTTTAAATAGTGAATAAAGTACCCACTCTTGTAAATATATATTATTATATATATTATAAGTTACTGGGGAGTTTCATGACTTATATGTATATTTCTTTCTATAAAAGCGCCACCAGTTCTATGATTGCTAATTATAATGGCACCTCTTCCACAAGTATGGTTGCCACCCTGCCGGTATTTTACCTGGCTAGCCGGTAAAACACCAGCCAAGGCCAGGGCCGGTATTACAAATTTACCGGCAATGTTGCCTTAATTCCAATAAAAACTTACCTTACTCGCCATCTTCAGCCGATCGCTCGCTGTGGCTCCGCCCCTGTGACGTCACACCCCACCCTTTTTACGTCACATCCCGCCCTTTTCGACCCCGCCGGCCGGTAAAATTTTTTACAAAAGGTGGCAACCCTACCCACAATGCTTGGAAAGTCAAATAAGTAGCGCACTCACCCAACACTTCCGTATGGAAAAGAACGCCTGGTGCTCATGTGCTTGACAAAGGGGGTTACCCTGAAACGTTGCACATACGTACCAATAAACGGCAAGGGGGATCCCTGCCATTCACCAGCCTTGAAGTGCCAGTGTAATCCTTACAACCCTACCCACAAGCCATGTTGAAACGGTACAATGCGGAAAAAGGTCTCAAAGGTTACCAGGTATAGGTAGGGTTGCCACCTTTTCTAAAATTTTATACCGGCCGGTGTGGGGGGACGGAGTCAAAAGGGGCGTGACGTAAAAGGGGCTTGACGTGACGTAAAAGGAGCGGAGCCACCGGCAGCGATCGGCTGAAGACGCGAGAAAGGTAAGTTTTAACTGCATTGAAGGCAGGGCAAGGGCCTTTTTTAAGGGGTATTACAAATTTACCACAGCTACATTGCCGGTAAATTTGTAATACCGGCCCGGCCTTGGCTGGTGTTTTACCGGCTAGGCCGGTAAAATACCGGCCGGGTGGCAACCCTAGGTATAGGAGGATGTTCGGGTGCACTGCCCTGAATCTTCAGCTTAAGCTGATATCCCCCGAGTGTGGGGTTATCCGATGGACTTCCCCGATCGATATCTGGCCGAAAGTCGGCCAGATGTTGATCGGGCAGGGTTAAAAATCCTGCTGGATTAAAGGCTGCATCTGTTCGTTGATGCGGTCCTGCAATCCAGCCTCCCGTATTGCCTGAATTATGATCCGATCGTTGGGCCCCCTAGGAAGGTCTGAACTGAGGATTAAAATAGGCCCTGGCATTTCAGGTACACAGAGGCCCAATGAAACCACACAGAGGCCCAATTAAACTGCACAGAGGCCCAAACAGCCCCCACCAGCCCACTAAATACTGATTTTCTATGGGACCTTATAGCAGTCCCTCTGGCATTTGCCAGAACCCACAGATTGCAATTATCATTCCAATATTGCCCACCTCATTGTGGGCATTGGGGGGGATCTGCTCATTTGGCCACATGGGGCTAGACATATTGTCAAGTTCCCAGCTGCCCCAAGTCATGTGACTTGTGCTCTGATAAATGTCAATCACTCCTTACTGATGTACTGCAAGTTGGAGTGATATCACCCCTCCCTTTCCCCCACCCAGCAGCCTAACAACAAAACAATGGGAAGGTAACAAGATAACAACCCCCTAACACAAGATAACAGCTGCCTTCTAGATCTAAGAACAGCACTCAATAGTAAAAACCAATGGCCCACGTGTCCATTCAGTTACATTGAGAAGGAAAAACAACAGCCTGCCAGAAAGCAATTCCCTCCTATAGTGCTGGCACAAGTCACATGACCGGGCAGCTGGGAAATTGACAAAATATCTAGCCCCATGTCAGATTTCAAAACTGAATATAAAAAAATCTGTTTGCTCTTTTGAGAAATGGATTTCAGTGCAGAAGTCTACTGGAGCAGAACTATTAACTGATGTGTTTTGAAAAAAACATGTTTTCCCATGACAGAATCCCTTTAAAGGGCACCAATCACATCCAAAATCAAACACATATTAACAACCTGACCAGTACAACCTAAACATGTTTAATCAAACTACATATACAGTTTACAGTAAAGGTGGCCATACACGGGCAGATAAAAGTTTGGCAGATTTCAAAATAGCTTAGAAGGTTTATTAGGCAAGCAAGAAATTTCAACTGAGCATGTGCTACAGTTGGCTGTGAAGATATAGGTAGGAGGAGTCAGCGAAATCCAAGATGGCTGCCTCAGCTAGAACTGCCGTGGAGATAGGGTTGCCACCCAGCCGGTATTTTACCGGCCTAGCCGGTAAAACACCAGCCAAGGCCGGGGCCGGTATTACAAATTTACCGGCAACGTAGCTGCCGGTAAATTTGAAATACCCCTTAAAAATGGCCCTTGCCTTGCCTAAATCTAATAAAAACTTACCTTTCTCGCGTCTTCAGCCGATCCTTCGCGTGGCCCCGCCCCCTTTGACGTCATGGCACGCCCCTTTTGACATCACGACACGCCCCTTTTGGCCACGCCGGCCGGTATAAAAATTTTAAAAAGGTGGCAACCCTACGTGGAGATAGGGGAGATTTTGCAGAAGGTATAGTGAGCTGATCATTTACATTATACAAACAATTCTGTTTTATAAAATCGGATTTCTTGAACTTTCACATAGTGTATTTACTTAGTAAATTATTTTAGTTATGATTGGTGCCCTTTAAAGCCCTGTAAAATATGTTAGTGTTATAGAAATTAGGGATGCACCAATTTACATATGCAAATCAAAATCAGGCCCAGATTTGTTGCAAGAACACATAGGCCCGGGCCTAGGGTGGGAGAAATTATGGGGCTGCCCAGCTGCATTAAGGTCAGTTGCGCATGCGCAACTTTGTGAATTCAAACTATACCTATGTGCTCGCACGCTGCTGCACAAAGGGAGAGTGACGCAGACGGGGAGAGACACGCTGAAGGGGAAGCAGAAGAGGAGCAGGACAGGGAGGGAAGAGAGACTCTGAGGAGGAAAGTGAGGGAGACGCAAAGGGGGAAGCAGAAGGGAAGCGGACGGGAGGGGAGAGAAACGTGGAGGGGAGGCAAAAGCTGAGGGGTATCAGAAGAGGAGCAGGACAAGGAGGGAAGAGAGACGCTGAGGCGAAAGGGGAGGGAGACGCGGGGCCCACTCTCAGTACTAATATTCTCCTAGTTTGTTTTCTTTACATACTATAATCAATTATTCCATCTATTTAGCCTCTTTGTTCTCATAGAAATAGGGAATGGCCATGAAATAGGCCAAACGTTTAGCAGCATGAGGGCCCACTGACACCTTTGCCCACCAGGAATAGGGTTGCCACCTGGCAGGTATTTTACCGGCCTGGCCGGTATTTTTGATGGCTGATCCCAATGTTATTAATAGGAAAATAAGATAAATATATAGGAAGGCTGGTATTTTTTTCAAGAAAAGGTGGCAACCCTAACCGGGAGTTATCCTGGTATTCTGGTGTGGGCCAGTCCGACACTGATTATCCGGGCCTGGAAGTGATGAAAGAGAACCGTGATCATATCATTTGGTTAAAAATGTTTTACTTCCTTTGTTTGTGTGATGAAAAGTCATGTGATTTTAAGGATTTGGTTCTGCCAGGAATGTGGATTTGTCTGAATCTGAATCCTGCTTAAAAAGACTAACCGAATTTGGTGCATCCCTAATATAAATAAAGTCTGATAATAGAAATAAAGGTGATAATTAATCATTTGCAGTGGCAAATCCTCTGCACCAAAGACCTCAGTTATGAAATGAAAACAATTTTGTTTAATCTGTTTTTTTTTTTCCATTTTAATCCATCGAAACATCCAGGCCAAATAGTATCATGAGCCTAGCACAAAAGTGCAGTTGTGGGCCCTGAAATCAAACAGTAATCTAAAGTGTTTACGTGAGAGTGCAATGCAATGAGCTAAGGCCCTGGGTAATGCTTAGAATATGTTAGGTCCTTGTGAATGTGTGTAACCATCTCAGAAATAGTAACTGCAAATTCCTCATAATTGTGGTACACTGCCCCCCCCCCAGCAGTTCCGACTCTCCAGTTGCTACTGAACTAGAAATCCCTAGTGTTTCTGTGCTTGTCATCATTGTTATCTATGACAAGGATTTTTGCTGTCATTTATTAAAGTCATTTATTAAAGTGGTAGCTCCCCTTTAAATGAACTTTTAGTATGATGTAGCGAGTGATATTCTGAGACAATGTGAAATAGGTCTTCATTTTTTATTATTTGTGGTTTTTTTAATTATTT
Source organism: Xenopus borealis (assembly GCA_024363595.1). Classification (NCBI taxonomy): domain Eukaryota; kingdom Metazoa; phylum Chordata; class Amphibia; order Anura; family Pipidae; genus Xenopus; species Xenopus borealis. The sequence continues at coordinate 18,517,871 of CM044439.1, read as the reverse complement.
AGCTTTTTATTCAGCAGCTTTCCAGTTTGCAATTTCAGCAGTTCAAATGACCCTAGCAACCAGGCAGTGGTTTGAATGAGAAACTTTAAAGGGATACTCTTATGGGAAAACATGTTTTTTTTCAAAACAAATCAGTTAACAGTGCTGCTCCAGCAGTATTCTGCACTGAAATCCAATTCTCAAAAGAGCAAACAGGTTTTTTAATATTTCATTTTGAAATCTGACATGGGGCTAGACATATTGTCAGTTTCCCAGCTGCCCCAATCATGTGACTTGTGCCAGTACTCTGGTCCGGACTGAGAATTAAAATAGGCCCTGGCATTTCAGGTCCACAGAGGACCAATCAGCCCACACAGAGGCCCAAACAGCCCCCACCAGCCCACTAAATACTGATTTTCTATGGGACCTTATAGCAGCCCCTCTGGCATTTGCCAGAACCCACAGATCCGGGCCTGCCAGTACTTAAGGGTAGTGACTAGGGTTGCCACCTGGCCGTTTTTTTACCGGCCTGACCGGTATTTTTGATGGCTGATCCCAATGTTATTAATAGGAAAAAATGATGAATGTATAGGAAGGCCGGTATTTTTTTAAAGAAAAGGTGGCAATCCTAGTAGTGACACACGGGCAGATTTGGGGAGATTTAGTCACCTGGCGGCTAACTGCCTGTTCTTCTGGGGGACAATCTCCCCAAACTGCCTTGACGTCTCTTCCCGTCTGCTATAGTGAAAAGAAGCCTGCGCTAAGCACATGCTGGGGATTCTTTTTCCGAAGTTGCCTGAAGTTTCCTTGTGAGGCAACTTCGGAAAAAGGTGCACCGCATGTGCTTAGCACAGGCGACTTTTCATTATTGCGGAAGGGAAGACATGCCAAGGCAGTTCGGGGAGAATGTCTCTCAGAAGAACAGGCGATTAGTCTCCAAGTGACTAAATCTCCTCGAATTTGCCCATGTGTCACTACCCTTAGGATGGAACTACTTTCTGGCAGGCTGTTATTTCTCTTACTTAATGTAACTGAATCAGTCTCAGTGGGACTTGGCTTAAACTATTGAGTGCTGTTGTTGGATTTACCAGGCAGCTGTTATATGTGTTAGGGAGCTGCTATCTGGTTACCTTCCCATTGTTTTGTTGTTAGGCTGCTGGGGAGGAAGGGAGGGGGTGATATCACTCCAACTTGCTGTACAGCAGTAAAGAGTGATTGAAGTGTATCAGTGCACAAGTCACATGACTTGGGGCAGCTGGGAAACTGACAATATGTCTAGCGCCATGTCAGATTTCAACATGAAATATAAAAAATGTGTTTTCTCTTTTGAGAAATGGATTTCAGTGCAGAATTCTGCTGGAGCAGCACTATTAACTGATGCATTTTGATTTTTTTTTTCCCATGACAGTATCCCTTTAAGTAAACTACAGCAATTACTAATGGATTGGGGAAAGTGGTACTTATCACCTGTCTAGACCTGATCAGAATCTGAGTTACTTAATGGGACATCTCAGTTATCTTGTAAATGAACAGTAACACCCACCCCTCAGACATGGCTTCTGAGTCAGCTGCTGCTCCTGTACGATATCTCCTGCCTCTCTCCTTTCATTGGGAAGATGGTGGTGTCAACATTCTGTACCCAAGTGGGAGTGGAAAGGGACAGAGCTGGATCTATGGAGGCAGACATATGGGTGAGTCTGGGCTGCAGTTCACATGCTATTGCCAGTCCTAATACACAAATAGTCAGCCCAGAGATCAAAAGGACACAGTAGATAGGGATAGGTAGCCCAAGCACTGACTCGGAATCTGTTCTCTTGTAATACACAACCAGTTGGCTGATGCTACATTCCCAGTCCTTGATTAAGCACTGTAAAGAATGTTATTATTTGCACAGTTAGTTAAAGGGGAAATATGTGTAAAATATAAGGATATTAGAAGTCACTGAGGGTTCTGTGACCATATATAGGCACAAGGCTGCAGGCTGAGTTATACAGGGAACTCTGAGTATCACTCATGTATTATAAGGGATAATGTACCCCCTACTGTAAATGATAAGGATATTAGAAGTCACTGAGGGGTGTGACCATATAAATACACAAGGCTGCAGGCTGAGTTATACAGGGAATTCTGAGCATTACTCATGTATTATAAGGGATAATGTACCCCCGAAATTCACCAGGTGTGTGCAACCAGACCAAAGCAAACTGACCAAGTTTTGAAATAAACTATTAAATGAGAGGACAATTTTACATACTACAGCCCTCCCTCTACAACCCATCCTTCTTTAAACTTTAGTTTACCGTAGGGTTGCCACCTTTTCTTAAAAAAAAACACAGGCCTTCCTATATATTTTTTTCCTATTAATAACATTGGGATCAGCCATCAACAATTCTGGTCAGGCCAGTAAAAAAACAGGCAGGTGGCAACCCTAGGTTACCGGTGAGGGGAAAGCGTGAGCCAGCTCTGGGCACAGATTGCTCTCAAGAGGCACCGCTCATGCCGAGTCCCTCCAAAGATTCTTTGCACGGGCCCAAAGCTTTCCCGTTATGACAGTGGCTGGATTTAAATATTAAGTGCCCCTAGGCTACAGGGTTCAATCACACCCCCTTCTACTCACACCCTGCTCACAAATATGGTTTCCCCTCGGTGGTGCTTCAGGCCATTGGCTAGAACACTTTCGCTAGACCACCCCATTAGTCTCTTGACAAAGGTTGTAGTGCTCTACCCATCTCTCATTATCTATGTGATTATCTGCTGCTATACACATAATTAGCATGAGCTCTGTCATGCCCCCAACCTGAAACTACAGATCTTATACCCCAACTTGCCACCTGTAGGAGACTTACTGATTCTTTCTTAATTTCATAGCTTTTATACCAAAACCCTGCTCAGTGAATGAGATTTGTGTGTAGCAGAAGAGCCCATCCATCCTTCCATAAAATTGACTGGAAAGTCTTTGAGGATGGAAGACTAGATCCACCCTTCTATTTAGCAAGTATTTACATTATCTTATTTAGGGTCAGTAATGTGGGCAGCAGACAGAGCAAACCTAAAAGGTAGAATGTGTGCAAATGCTACGGTTATGGTTGGGTGTAGTGGTTGGGTGTAGTGGGGATATATATACCGTATTCTAGGGTCTGAAATTCTTTTTAGAATATGTATATTGTTTTTATACACAGACGTGCCCAACATTGTACTCATTTAGCCCTGCCCTGGTTTATTATTTTTTATTTGTAACTGATCAAGTTGCCTTATTTCAGCCTTGAGTAGAAGCAGTGCCATATGCACATCCATTGGAAACAGGGAGCCATCCCTTTATTAGTGTAAGAATACTGCCGAAACATTCCATTTTTGTGTCCAGGAATGACCAAATGGCCTAATCTGGATTCCATTGTGGAGTCAAGCAAGGAATAAGCAGGCAGGGACCATGGTTTGGGACTACCTTTGAATACCTATCAGCAGTTCAGCAGGTGGTATGTAACAGGCCCGCAGATATATAATTTCCTAAAAAAAAATATATAAGAATGTTTAGTGAGATGAAGAAGTAGGATAATCAGCATTAAAATTTTTCTATGTATAGGCAAATAGGAGACCCCCTTTCCCTGTTATAAGCCTATGCTCTGCTTGCTCCCAAGTCCCCTCTTGCTCTACCTCTAGTGCCTGTTTTATAGATTGTCACACAAGTGGATCAGTAAGCAGTAATTACAACATTGTGCCACTGGGTGAAGCGGAGAAGCAATGTAGAGTATTAGGATGAGGACACACAGAGTTACTAGTAGCAGCTACTTGTCATGGCTACAAAATAGACAATAGTGGTAATTAGCTTTGCTGAGACACAACATGTATTGTGGCAACAGTATTGTCTATGGCAGGGCATTTTGTAGCCATAACAAATAGTGGCTACTAGTAACTCTGTGTATCTTTGCCCTAAGGGTAAAGCCAAACGGGAAGATTTGGGGAGATTTGTCGCCTGTTTACTAATCTCCTCTTCTTTGGGGCGACAAATCTCCCCGAACCGCTTGCCCCTGCCTTCCAGCTGATTAATGAATAATCGCCTGCACCTATTCACACACTGCGCTGGCTTTTCCGGGAAAGTGCAGTGACGCGTGTGAATATGCGATTATTCACCAGGCGATGAATCTTCCCGTCTGGCCTTACCCTAAGGGTAGAGGCATATGGGCAGATTCGGGGAGATTAGTCGTCCCAGTGACAAATCTCCTCTTCTTTGGGTTGACAATCTCCCTGAACTGCCTTCCCACCAGCTAAAATGAAAAATCACCAGCGGGATGAAAATCGCAACGATTCATTTTCCCGAAGTCGTCCGAAGTTTCCTCATGAGGCAACTTTGGTAAAACTAAGCGCCACGAGTGCCATCCCGCTGGTGGTTTTTCATTTTAGCCAGCAGGAAAGCAGGGAAAGTCAGGGAGACTGTCTCCACAAAGAAGAGGAGATTTGTTGCCGGGACGACTAATCTCCCAGAATCTGCCTGTGTGCCTGAAGCCTAAGTGAGAGGTACCATTATCTTGCTGGACTATGAGTGAATCTCTACAAGGCTATTTCATCCATCCAGTAGTTCACCATCCCAGGGCAGGGCCGGGACAAGTGGAAGGCAGAGTAGGCATGTGCCTAGGTCACAAAGCTGGGGGGCGCCAGGCACGTACCTGCTCTGTCACCTACCCCACGTCTGGTCCGCTCTCCCTGTCTTCTCCTTGCGCTTCCAGACATGCGCATCTGTGGTGTGCCACGTCATGGCACAAGCA
>CM044439.1:18459653-18510333 GCA_024363595.1 Xenopus borealis | reverse complement strand
GTGTACCTGAAATGCCAGGGCCTATTTTAATTCTCAGTCCAGTCCTGGATGTGAGACACTGGGAGTGGTAATAGGGAAATATAAAGTATTTAAAGGGGCACTAGTATTATGTGAGGCACTAGAAGGGGTACATTAAGATCTGAGAAACTAGAAGGTTTAAGGGAGTTCTGAAGCACTGGAAGGGGCACCAGAGAGATGTGAGGCACTGGCCAGTTGATCACTAGGTTCTGTGCAATGCTGGTTATTAGTATATTCTGAAATCCTGTGAAAGGGGCTCCTGGGGCTGAGATCCACAGGAGGTAGCACTCAGCAAGTAAATACAAACCAGGTACCTTTAATCTGCTTCAGGACTGTTTTGTATTTGTATTCCAGTTTTTAATCAGTGTAATTACTGCATATGAATATTAATATTGGACACTAATATTAGCATGGGTACATTACACTGGCGACCTAGTCCAGGTTTTGCATCACTACTGGGTTTTCCTATTAAACCCATTAGTTCATTGCAATAGCCGAAAGAAGTGATGAGTCGGGAGTCCCAGGCCCAGGATGTGTAATGAATATTTACTCTAGCAATGTGATAGAGAGGGGGGAGTTTACACGTGCTGTTCCCTCAGCTCAATAGCCATGTTTGCCCAGGGATTAGCCAAACTGTAAAGAGCACAAATACTAATAAATGTTCTTGGCAGATAGGACCCCGCGGACAATATTTAGAGGAATGTCAGGCTAGCAATTATTATTCTTTTGTATCGGATGAAAAGTACTGAATCCTTTAGGAATCCACATAACCAACCACTGTACAACCATCAAATTGGATATTACAGTTCCCTTTAAATAACTGCCAGACTACACAAGAAACATTTGATTGGACAGTGATAATTAGTAAACAACACCCCAGATTTAAAGAACTGTAGGTTGTCATTTGGGAATTGTTATAATCTTTTATTTATATAATGCCAACATTTTCTGCAGCTCAAATGCTGTTGTTTCATGGGACCCCTGATGCCAAGTCAACCTCTTTAAAGGGAATACACATCCTATGTATAACTTAATGGTATATTTCTTCTGAGCACTTTTTCAATTTACTGATTTTTTAGATTTCATGATATTAGCATTTTTTGCACTACAGATATGAAGAAGGTGTGAGTGCCCCCTGCTGTTTGGCCCAGACAAGTGCCAGACAGAACAACAAAAGCTTCATTAGCTGAAGCAGGAAGCATCTCCCAGTGCTTCTCTGCTCTGTATTCTCACTCCTGTCACAACAGAACTGAGCGGTAATTCATAGAGAAAAGCAGGGGCGTTTAGGGTACTTCATCATGATATTAGACTAGTGGCTCACACAGCTTTTCTATTCTGGCCTTAGCAATGTAAAAATGACTAATTTCATAAAAATGAAGGATGTAGAAAATAAGCGTAGTCCGACCAATTTTACCCCATACCCAGCCTGTGTGTGTTACCTTCCATATTTTCTACCTTTTCATGATGGTATAATAGGATAGCATAACTTATTTGTGTATAGAATCTTCTTTCACATCAACTATGTTCTAATTTATATGAATGGGAGTTGTAATCAAGTCCGGACTGGCAATCTGTGGGTTCTGGCAAATGCCAGAAGGGCTGCTGTAAGTTGCCATACAAAGTGACTATTAAGTGGGCTGGTGGGGGCTGTTTGGGCCTCAGTGTAGTAGGAATGATAGGCCTATGTTGAATCCCAGTCCAATCCTGGTTGTCATTCTGCTTATACTTTAATAGGTAAGGATAAAATATGGCATAAATACAGAAGGAATGCTCTGGGCACACTCTAATGAGAGTACTGTCTAATGGAAACAATGTGGCAGCTCCCAAACCCAGGGCCGGATTTACCTAGCAGCCGCCCCTAGGCCCACTGTCGTTTGTCGCCCCTGTTCCCTCCCTTTTATTTGCTCAAATTTTCATCATTGGGATGAAGCAATGTGAATTGGCACACATTCACCAATGTGGGTGTGGTTGGGCAGCATGCCGCCCCCTAAAATCCTGCTCCCCGAGGCCCGGGCCTAGGTGGCCTCTCCACAAATCTGGGCCTGCCCAAACCTATAAATATTCAGAAAAGTGCACACAGTATATTGTACACTCATATTGAACTTGTCTAAGGGAAACAATATTTCAGCTTTCTCATATAAATGGAATTGCGCATATAAGACATGTTGTGTGTCTACAATTATATATTTAATATTTAGAAAATAAACTGAAGAGGAGACCCTGCTTATATTTGTCAGTTTAACACACACATGAGACACAAGCTGAATAGTTTCATCACAAACTTTATTGTTTGATTAAAGTTTCTGTTTTATATATATATATATATAATTGAAAAAATATGCTGATCCAATAGAAATACCTCTGTCAAATTCATATTTTATGAGCCGTCTCCATGCCGCAGTGTGGCCGAGTCAACGAGAGATAAATACTTATATCAGTCTATTTACAGTTAAGTGCTTCTCTAAATGCTTCTATCATTCTGCCACAGACATCACTGAGATCGGAAATTGTCGTTGTTTTTACAAACTCCCAGAAGGAGTGGTGATATTTGCACTAGGTAAAACCATATGTTTATGGTTCGGTTACAAACAGAGCTGTCTTCAGGGTGGGTGCAAGCAGGGGCGGCTACGCTGATCACTCAACGTCCCTTTGAAGCAGATAAAGTCTGGGGAAGGTTACTTTTTAAACATGCAACAGCACCTATAGTAGTAACAACTGTCAGTAGCGCAAGATTCTGACAGTAGGGCACACATTACATCAGTTTGCCCAAACTGCATCCTTTCAGTTGCTGTTAAAGCACAATTCCCAGCACCCTCTTGACAGCTGGATAGGCCAAAGGGTACACAGTCCTACTATATATATAATGGGCCCCTGCCAGTACTAAAGACATGTCTGGTTACTAAGAGCACATTTGCAATTACTACACACACCATATCTGCAAGAACTCAGTGTTGCCATTCCTCATATTATAGCGATATTGTCCATTGTGCAACCACATTTTTCGACAATCATATTGGGGAATTCTGCCACTTCGATTTCTGTGTATTCTCCCTTTTTGACCAGATACATAACGGGTAGTGGGGCACTTTCTACCACGGCACATGTTCTCTGCCCATAGTGAAAATGAGACAAGGGGTTCTTTGGTTGCTTGCAACTTCCTGTGCACCGAAAAGCGTTATATCCAGCTGGCTCAATAATCCAGTACTGTGTCCAGGTAAGCTCCCGAAAGTTAATGAAATATTCCTCTCTGCAGCAAATGTTGTCTTTTTTGGCACCTGATGCTGAGCAGTCTCCACGGGCCCTTCAAGTAAAAGCAAAATTGGTTTAGAACAATGACATTTCATATTGGTTTTAAAAGTTATTCTGCAAAGTGAGTCTATTTTCATATTTGAGTCCTTCATGATGGGGACTGGTCATACTGTTTTCTCTGAAAGGGGCTTTATTTATAAATAATAGTTCACTATCATTTTAGAAGGGGGTTAATAATGTGTACACAGGACATTCATTCTCTCTCTCTCTCTCTCTCTCTCTCTATATATATATATATATAAATATGTGTGAGTATATCATGGTGTTTCCCTTAGCACTGAATCAGTGTCGGACTGGCCCACCCGAATACCAGGAAAACTCCTGGTGGGCCAAGGTGTCAGTGGGCCCTCACACTGCTAAACTTTTGGCCTATTTCATGGCCATTCCCTATTTCTATGAGAAAAAAGATGCTAAATAGATGGAATAATTGATTATAGAATGTAAAAAAAACAAACTAGGAGAACAGAGGTTGATTGAGGAGATGAAGAATATTAGTACTGAGAGTGGGCCCCTGGTCTAAGGTTTTTGGGTGGGCCCCTGGTATCCCAGTCTGACACTGCACTGAATATTGCTTTTCTTAAGCATCTCCACTGGCGGGTGCTGTTCAAATACAGTGGATGACAGTCTGGACATCTTAGCTCATGTCATATCTATGAGAGCTCAAGGCAAAGAAGTAGTAACTAAGAAGGGACTTACCCATGCTCATCAAGGTTGAGAGTGAACAGGACAAGTTCTGGTTTTCCCAGAGAGTTGTCTGATGGGCTCTGGGTGGTGAAACGAACCAGCTTTGCCATCTCGGATGCATGACTTCCGTGGCGCTCACCATCCACATGGATCTCTAAGTGCATTGATGATAGTCCACCACTTCTCATCCAGTAATGCACAGCCTGGGTCACATCAAAGCTCTTCCAACCTGACTCCATAATTGGCACAAGCCTGAAAATGGAGGATATGAGTTCTTTAATCATCCTGAGAATTTCAGTCTCATTAGCATAACAATCAGTGTGTCGTTAGGTCTAAATACTGAGAACAATACTAAAATGTATATGTTTAGACAATTAATCTGAAAAAGTATAAGAAATTAATTATATATGTAGGTACCCATACAGCAGCCTCTATATTATTGCATTGAACTGCTATCTGGTTGATGGGGTACATATTTTAGTAGCCAACATCAAAGAATCATAAAGGTAGTAAAAAGAACACATTTCCAAGAAATACTCAGATAACTCATTTCTATCCGAAGAGTATTATGAATATTATAATTAAATGGCTTTGATTGCAGGAAGATACAAAATATCTCTGAAGCATGTAATGTAATTGGTGGTTTGGTGGACCTACCTAGAGTCCACCAGGGAGGTTCTGTTGGTCCCATCTTTCAGTATCTCCACATAATACACACTGACTCTGGCATTGTTGACTGGTCGGTGGAATCTCCTCTCTGGGACATTCATGATTTTAGGGGGTTTCTTGAAGAGCTTAAGTTCAGCCATGGTCACCTCACTGTTCTCTGGAATACGGGACTCCATTTCAAAGACCAGGGTCTGCTTGCTGGAATCTGAGTATAGAATTTCCCCAGATATATCTAATGAAAAAAAAAACCAAGGCGATCAGCAAACTCTTTAATATTATTATGGATCACATATATATGTGTTGTGAACTCCAGGCACTGCAGTCAGGGTGGAGCAATCAAGTTATTGTACCACTGGAACGTCAACGTGTGCATTAGCATAACAACTGAGGACTTCCAGGTAGCAGGATCCCAGACATGAAAGGGTCAATTAAAATAAATCCCCATATACACAAAAAATGCATTCTGGCTGTAAACATCAAGAGGCCAAAATATCAAAATGCCACATTCACCTATGCAATCCACTAATACCCCAGACTATAAATAACCCCCTGTCTGGAAACTCCCTCCACTCCAGACAGGCAGATAAATGATTCATGGGGGGATCCGGCAGTAAAGAATAAATCAGGGGGCTACAATGGCTAGAACCTTTTCTACAGCCCTAACACTTTCACTCTATCAATATCAGGAATTTCCCACAAGCAAAAAAAAATAAAATTAGCAATGCGTTATAATAAAATGATGAAATTAGGGCTTGTCATACCTGCATTCCCTGAGATGCCCCTGAGGATGCCAGCCAAGCTGGGCAATGATCTCCTCTTCCTCTCTCTATGACTGTGCAGCATAGACATATACTTGGCTTGGATGTGCCTGGGGATCACCAGGTTCTCCACGTCTCTTTTCTCCAGTTTGGGAACCTCTTGGAGGTTGAGTTTTTTCAGCAGAGCATCTCTGATGTTGTCAGGGTTGAATCCATTGATGGCAGCCAGACACAGTGTGCTGAAGATCAAGCAGAGCCTCAAAGATTTGGTATTGACACTCATTCTGATGTGACAGTGAACAGGGTGCAAGTGCCTATCACTTCTTCCTTTCCTCAAGGTATCTGTTGTTAAGTCCTGAAAACTTGCACCTTATATAGCAGCCCCCTCACCCCCCACTGGGCAGAGCCAATAATGTAAATTAGATTGTGAAGCTCAGACAAAAGGAGTACAACATTCCCATTAGAAGACTGACACTTTCCGTGCCTTTCTTCCCCCCCCCCAGACTACTAATACACTATAATCAGCACACTTACCTTTATATCTAATATATGTCCTGCATATTGACGCAATAAATCTAAAAGTATTTTTAATTAATATGATAATATGTATACCAACTTTGAATTTGGAAAATATAATAGCATCTATAGAGCGAGCTGACATGCTAAAGTTACGGTTATTTACCAATACAGAATGTTAGAATATGATACTTCTGTTTTATATTTATTGCATGTATCTTTTAGAATGAGCCAAGCAGACTACCTGCTAAATAATTTTTCATTAATCAAAAAATGATGCATATTAAGCTAATTATAAGAAAATGTAGCAATATGCCCTATACGCTTGATTTATACTCCTGACAGTGCACAATTGATTCTATTATTATCGAGTAGCCAGTGGATGACTGTGGATCAGTAGCATTTTTTGCAAAGGGTAACAGACCACAGAGACATTAATATGAGTATCTTGTAAATGATCATACAGATTTGACTCAGTAGAGCGTACAATCAAGACATGTTATGTTCACTATAATGGTAAGGTCAGTGAGATTTAGGGAGCTGCCACTGTCTGACTTATGTGTATAGCTAAACAGAGTTAATTTAATTAATGCCAAGGATAACTGTAAACATAAACAGATAAATAATAGAAAAAAAATATAGAAATGACTGGACAGATGTAACTGTAGAGATATATAGACTGATAGATATATAGAGACATTGGGATGCAGAATGATAGATAGGATGATAAAGGTAGATAGGTGATTGGTACAAGGCAGACAGAGACAAAACAGGAGGACTAAGAGATAGATAGATAGATAGATAGATAGATAGGTAGATAGGTAGATGACACAGACAGACAGATAGATAGAGGCATTGTGATTAAGGAAGCTAGATGATAAAATAGATATATAAGTAGATATAGACATTATGATAAAGTACGGAAGTACGATAGATGAATAGACAGACACATTGTGATAAACGATAGATTAATATATATATATATATATATATATATAAATATAAATATATATTATTTATTTCATTTATGTCCTGTGTGTGTGGACCCTCTCTTCAGACAATATTATGATTTTTTGTTTACTGCACCCAGGCACCTTTCACTTTTTACACAAGAGTTCTGGTATCCCTTGCATGTATATATATATATATATATATATATATATATATATATATATATATATACATACTATTTGCTTAATTAATTATTATCTTTTTGCAACAGAAAAGTGAGGAAAGGCAGGAAGGGGGGGCGGGGGTGTAGCTGCATCCCAGTAGTAAGATAATGTGTTATATTGGGCGGTTCTGCTGTTACAGGTAACAGATCTGTGTGAATAAAGGACACAGTTCTTTCTCTAAGTGTAAAGGATTATAGTACATTAGGTAATTAAACAATAGCAGGGCCATGGGGTGGGAGTCCCGCTGCCTTCTACCTGGTGCAGTTTTCCATGTTGTGATTTGCACAGGGATGTACCACTTACTGTTAGGAGATGCCATGCCCTATCAAAAGATATCAGTCTGCCAGTACTCCCAGCCACACTACCATTTGCTGCACTTCCCATCCCAACGCATGCTTAATTATTATTAACACAGTGGCCGAAGTGCTAACTCTATGGGGGACTTGTCAAGTCTGTGGTTTGTAAAGATAGGAAGTGGATAATTTATCTGCAAATAAATGGGTCTGCCTCCCTGTTCAGTGTATGGTATATCACTGATGTATGTGATACAGGACTTCCTGTTCCCCAACTGCCCATAAGTCTTGAGATGTTCATATATGGTTTATGATATTTGATTATATTATTGTGACGGTGAGCAAATGAAAGCCCATGCTGGGAGTTGTAGTTCACATAATATGAAGGACATCACACAATGCTTGTGGCACCTGCCTAAAACCCCTATTATATTTTTTGGAACCACAGATTCAGTCTCCATGGTATTACAGAATGAGTGCTTGGGTCATAGATCTGCTGTGCAATAGGCATCACATATCAGAATCACTAGACAACATTATGTACAATGGTCCCTGTATACTATAATTGTTTTATATATATTTTTCTGTGGGGACTTATCAGGCCTCTGATTTCAGTAGCATCTTTCACTGGTGACTGGTGATGCCCCAAGTTAAAGCTGGTGCTTGCTAAATTAGCCATTAGTTCCCATGCCATTGCTCTGAAATAATTTAAGTCTACCAGAAGAATTGCAGCTCCCCTGGGTAAAACTTTCACCTCTTATCTAAATTCTAAGGAGGGGGGGGGGGTCTTACAAGGCCTGGAGTGGGGCTTGACTGATGTGCAGTCTCAGCCCAAAATGTTACTGTGGGGGCTAAGCCTAATTAAGCCACTGGCTTTATGACAGTGGTTCTCTGTTATAAAATGCTAAAAGCACCTTAAAAATAAGTATGAAAGAGCATCTCTTAACATAACACAAATTGCCTGGGCACTGAGGCCCCAGTACATTTCCTATACAATTTCAATATATTTGTGAGAAACAAATTATCCACAAGAATGGGGGTGGGGGTAAACTTTAAATATGTACAGTGTTTTGTCTTGTTACTACTAGTTATGTAACTGTCCAGTTGTGCAGTAATGGGGTTGAACAGCTAAATCTGCACGTTTGGTCAAATTAACTAATGTGCATATGATTAATGGCTTAATTCATGAACAGATCATAACACAGATAGATCTTGTTACCTTAAGCAACTGAAACCCATAATCAAGTCTTTGTGAATGTTACTAAGTAATTTGCATTTAGTACTCCTTTAGTCACCATGGCATACCTATATGATTGTGTCCCACCATGGACTTGTGAGGCCATCATAGGATCAGAGACATTGATGATCAATGAGTCCGCTGGACATCAAACAGTAGAATCACTGTCTATTTGATGTGGGTCTGTATGTGTTTGATGCTTTTGATTCTGAAGTTGGCTCATAAAGCATGAAAGACTGTAAAGGTATTGAAGTTGTCAAAATAATGAATAATAATAGACAGGTGGTGTATAGCTAAAGAGAAATAGGTTATTAGATAGATGATTGATAGAGAGACAATATTAGAGCATACATAAGACAGATGGATAAAAAGAGATGATGATAGATGATAGATAAGGGCTGTAGCCCACGGGCAGATTTGGGGAGTTTTAGTTCCATGGCGACGAATCGCCTCTTCTTCTGGGCAACAATCTGCCTTCTCGTGATAGATAGATAGATAGATTATAGATAAAAAGTGAGAGGTAGATAGATAGATAGATAGATAGATAGATAGATAAAAAGAGAGAGATAGATGATAGATAGATAGATAAAAAGAGATAGATAGATAGATTATAGATAAAAAGTGAGAGATAGATAGATAGATAGATAGATAGATAGATAGATAGATAGATAGATAAAAAGAGAGAGATAGATGATAGATAGATAGATAAAAAGAGAGAGATAGATGATAGATAGATAGATAGATAGATAGATAGATAGATAGATAGATAAAAAGAGAGAGATAGATGATAGATAGATAGATACATAGATAGATAGATAGATAGATAGATAAAAAGAGAGAGATAGATGATAGATAGATAGATAGATAGATGGATAGATAGATAGATAGATAGATAGATAGATAGATAGATAAAAAGAGAGAGATGGTAGCAAAATAGCATTTAGTATTCTGCATTGTATAGCCCATCCACAAAAAGAGAGCAAATAAACTAAATGTGCTGTGCGCTTGTGGTCCGTAATGTTTAAAATGCAGACGTCTGAGCCAGGACATTGTAATGGGTCAACCTAGTTCAGCAAGTTAAATATTGGTATTTGCACCTGTGTCCATATAGGTTGGGGCATAACAAAAGAGGCAGCAGAGACAGTGGTAGCTGGGGAGCCCAGTGGGGAATGTGACTGATGCTCAGTTAAGATATATGTGCAGGGGCGTAACTATAGAAGAAGCAGACCCTGCGGCAGCAGGGGAGCCCAGGAGGTATAGGGGCCCCATGAGGCCCTAAATTATATACAATTTCAATAAATATTGGTAAAACCAGTCAACCTCTAAGCATTTTGGGAGCCTGAAAAATGATTTGCTGTGGGACCCAGTAATATCTAGTTACACCACTGTATATGTGATTAAGTCAGTTCAGCTCAGGGTGGGATAAATTCTCAGTATTATAGTGTATATGGAATATCTGTACCACTCACAATACATTGCCTTTACTAGGCCCTGTCATTTTTTTTTCAATCACAAGCCAATCCACTTCTTTTGCTCAAATTCGACACTTTCATCTGTAGGTGCCAAACATTCTTTTTCTGCATTCCTACATTATGTATGTATCTATTATATGGCTTATCTGAGGCATTGCATTCTCCATGTCGGATCATTGGGGTGCATAGAACAATCCCAGTATGCTAAAGTGCAATATGTGACTGAATATATCTAGACATTGGATCTGTTATCCAGAAAAAAAAGCTCTGATTTTATCCAAACAATCAAATTTTTTAAAAATGATTAGCATTTTCAGTACCTTGTACTTGACCCAAACGAAGATATATTTAATCCTTATTAGAAGCTAAACCAGCCTATTGGGTATTTAATGTTTAAATGATTTCCTAGTAGGAAGATCCAAATTACAGAAAGATCAGTTATCTGGAAAACCCCAGGTCCCAAGCATTCCGGATAACAGGTCCCATAGCTGCAGATGTTTCCTGCATGTGATACTCTTCACAGATATTAACTTACAGTTCAATTTGTGTATAAATATGGTGCAAACAGTACGGCAAATCCAACTCATTGGTGTAAATGCAAATATGCAAAGGTGGCATTTCAGTGAGTGCACATTTGTCTCTGAGATATTAAGAAGATTATCCTACAATAAATGGGACCAGTGGCAGAACTAGATGATACTGGGGACCACAGCAATTTCACTTTAGGACCCCGTAAACTCTGGGAATAAGACATTTTTAATAAACACATCTATGAACAATCAGTCATTGCCCTGCTTGGCCCCTATACCCCTGTGTCCTAGGGTTGCCACCTGGCCAGTATTTTACCGTCCTGGCCAGCAAAAATGATTGTGATTGTGTCCCAATGTTATTAAAAGGGAAAAAGATAAGTATATAGGAAGGCCGGTATTTTTTCCAGAAAAAGTGGCAACCCTACTGGGCCCCCAGCAATAGTTGGGTCTGCTTCCTCTATGGTTACTCCCCTGAATAAGGAATTTTCTTGGCTATAACCTTTATTGGATTGCTAATTGCCTTTAATGACGATGCCATGTCATTGGTATAATACAGGATGCCTTTTGAGAACAAAATAATTTGTAGAAAAACAGGGATCTAGCACACTCGAAGGCTTTTTTGTGACATTTCAGAAAGACACAATAATTCGGGAAGTTTACACCATAACATAGGATGTCTATTGAGAACCCAAGACTAAGCCATATTACCCATTACAGTTATAGCTAACCCCAGTTGGTCACCAAATGTCAACCCTTAATTGCTTTCAATGGTGACGCCATGCCATTGGTATAATATAGGACGTCTTTTGAGAACCCAAGACAGAGCCGTATTGCTCAATACAGATAATCTTTAATGGTGACGCCATGTCATTGGTATAACATAGGGTGGCTTTTGAGAACCCAAGTCCCATTGGCCATTCCAGTTATAGCTAGATCTAGAGGCACATCAAACAGCAGTTGTTGATTGCCTATAATGGGGAGGCTGTGCAACTGGGATAATGTGGGGCTTCTATTGAAAAGCACAGACTGAGTCCCCCAGACAATTAACTATATGGACACTGGACAGTTCTGTTAGCAATTCCCCCCCTGTTTGGCTTCCTGGGGGCACAGGACCTGGGCTAAATGGCTGACTTATTGGTTCCAGATCACGTATGTTCTTTTATCCCTGCAGGCCAGGGCTGTGGATTGTAAGGCAGGTTTATAGGCTCCACAAATAGCATAAAATGACTGAGCAAGCAGACCAGGCAGAGGGAAGATGTGTATTGGGCACTTTTCACAGTGTGGTGTTCCAATCGCTGGATTTGCCCTTCTCTGCTTGTCATGCAAACAAGTCGACAGGAATGTGAAAAGAACCCTTGTGCAGTTTGTGTATTGGGGGCTACTGGCTGCATTTAGCTTGTCAGACAGGAGATTAAATAGGCTGAACAAACTGAAATATGGCAGGGAAACAGCTTGGGGATATATTGGGGACATATCTGGCTGCTGCTGTTGCATTCCTCTTTATTATCTCACTGTCTTTTCCTGAGATATCCCCTCTGCTTTCTTGTCATCGCTGCTCTTGGGACACACTGAAAAGTCTCATTTTCCTTTGTGCCCATCTGGGGAATACTAAATAGCTGGTCATCAATGTATCTAGCATCCTAGGCGCTCTTTATAATGTAAGAAAATTAACTTTTTCTCTCTTGGACCCAGAACATTCCTTCTCTGTATATTTGTATTTACACATATGGGTACGAGGTGCCATATTATTTCTGCATATACGGTACAATAAGAGGGCATAGCTTATTGCGTGCCCAGAACATTCCTTCTCTGTATATTTGTATTTATACATATGGGTATGAGGTGCTGTATTATTTCCGCATATACAGTACAGTACAAGTGTATAGCTTATTGTGTGCCCAGAACATTCCTTCTCTGTATATTTGTATTTATACATATGGATAGGAGGTGCCATATTGATTCCCTTAGACTAGTGATCCCCAACCAGTAGCTCGTGAGCAACATGTTGCTCTCCAACCCCTTGGATGTTGCTCCCAGTGGCCTCAAAGCAGGTGCTTATTTTTGAATTCCAGGCTTGGAGACAAGTTTTGGGTGTATAAAAAACAGATGTCCTGCCAAACATTCTCTCCTGTAGGCTGCCAGTCCATATAGGGGTTACCAAAAAGCCAATCAGAGCTCTTATTTGACATCCCCATGGACTTTTTCATGCTTATGCTGCTCTCCAACTCTTTTTTAAATTTAAATGTGGCTCACGAGCAAAAAAGGTTGGGGACCCCTGCCTTAGACAGTACAGTATGACGGTAAAGCTTATTGTGTGCCCAGAACATTCCTTCTCTGCATATTTGTATTTATACATATGGGAGGAGGTGCCATATTGATTCCCTTAGACAGTACAGTATGAGGGTATAGCTTATTGTGTGCCCAGAACATTCCTTCTCTGCATATTTGTATTTATACATATGGAAGGAGATGCCTTATTGATTCCCTTAGAAAGTACAGTATGAGGGTATAGCTTATTGCGTGCCCAGAACATTCCTTCTCTGTATATCTGTATTTATACCTATGGGTACAAAGTGCATAATTGATTTTATTACACAGTACAGTATGAGGGTATAGCTTATTGTGTGCCCAGAACATTCCTGCCCTGTATATTTGTATTTATACATATGTTTTGGAGCTGTCATATTTCACAATATTTTATTACAAATTACAGTCTGGGGCATAGAGTATTGTTTCCACAGTGCACTCATTCTTCAACTTAATTTATACATATGGGAGGAGGATGTGTTCTAAAAAAATCTATAGAAATTATGGATGCACCGAATCCAGGATTCAGTTAGTTATTCAGCCTTTTTTAGCAGGATTTGGAATCCTCATGCCTGGCTGAACCAATCATGTGGGGTTTTTTGTCACAAAGGAAGAACAAGTATTTTTAACCATGCAAGGTTCTCCTTTTACCTTCCTGCATTTAATCTTCATATGTAAATTAGGATTCAGATTCGGTTCAGTATTCAGCCAAATCTTTCACAATGGATTCAGGGGTTGGCCGCATCCCAAAATAGTGGATTTGGTGCATCCCTAATAAAAACAATAGCAATAGCACTCCTTGTGGTCACACATAGAGAATGCTTTGCAGATGGGGGTGAATACTTCAGCAAGGTCCTATAAAGTATTACTATTATTATTGTTCATTTATATAGTGTACTGTAGATGTATTGTATAGCACTGCAAAGCCATAATGTCTAATACAGTATATATATGACAGAATAAATGATCTCCATCATTAAAAAATTATGTATGGAATGAATAAGCCCTTGTTTCTGAGGAGTTCTATGACCACATAAAGGCACAAGACTGAAAGTGTTTTTACACAGCTCATGGAACTTTGAGTTGATATTAATATCCTTATAATACACAAAAGCCGTGAATATCTTGTAAATTATATCCTTATAAACGGTGAGTTCTGACGTCATCAGTTATGAACGGTGAGTTCTGATGTCATTTCTGTCACATGACTCACTCAAACTTGTGTATTATAATAAATAAAGTACCCCAGTTGCAAAATATGAGGATATTATAAGTTACCTCGGAGTTCCATGACCTGTATAAAAACACTCAGCCTTCGGCCTCGTGTTTTTATATGGTCATGAAACTCCTCGGTTACTTATAATATCCTTATATTTTACACGAGGGGGTACTTTATTCACTATATATTTTACAATAGGGGGCTACATTATTTATAGATAATACACTAGAGCCATGAATCTCTTGTAAATTATATTCTTTTAAATGGTGCTTAGTGATGTCACCAATTATAAGTAGGGCTTAGTGATCTCATTTCTGTCACATGACTCGTATTTTAATAAACAAGTTGAAAAAATATGAGGAAATTAGAACTCTGAATTCCATGAATTGTATAATAGCACTTGGCCTGCTGTCTTTACATGTCATGGAACTCCTTGGTGATTTATAATACTCATATTTTACAGTAGGGGGTAAATTATATACAGTATAATATATATATATATATATATATATATATATATATTTATGGGATTGGGTTTTCCCTCTGCTCAGTTTAATTTGAAAATCTTTGGTGGCAGGAAAGCCAAGTTTTATAACGTCCGCAACACTGTGGCTATTGAGCAGATCTAGGGCAACTGCCTGTCTGTTTGGTCTCATTAGGGCTGATTCTCTAATGTGTATTAATGTTGATCTGGCACTAATGTAAAGGAACACCCAGTGCATTGAATAGGCACAGACACCTTTACAAGCAGCCCCAGCAGGGATCACACATCACCTGCATGGTGCTATTCCCACAATCCCCTTTAATGTAATATAATCCCACACTTCAGCATTTGCACCCACAATTCAACTGCTGCATAATATGTCATCATATCATAGTGATGTCATCACAGGTCCATATGCAGTTTCCATTTGAGTTTTAAATATTGAGCAAAAATCTCCCCCACGGTGTGTCTATTGGGAGTAGTGGGCCATTTGGTACCTACTACCCATGCAAGATTGTGATTCCATGTCCTACTCTTTTATGCTAAAAAATGTATAATAATGCACTGGATGTGGCCTAATATACCCACAAGAGACTTCTGGATTAACCTAATTAATCAAACAATACCCAAAGTTAAAAAAAAATATGGAGTCCCTGGTGGGAGTCAGGGCCTGGAGCAGAGTCAGTGGACACCAGAGATAGGGTATGCTATGTTGCATTTATAATTTGGTATCACCTACTAAAGCATGTAAAGTTGTGTTCCCTGTTGTGAACAAAACAATTGTAATTTCAAGCACAACTGTTTATTGTTTGTTTTGCTACAAAATTAAAAGTAATAAAGTTTACCTTTAAATTTTTTTTAAATCAAAATAGAGCATGGTGGTTCACCATTAAAGGTGATTTTTTTCAAAATGCATGAGTTAATATTGCTGCTTCAGCAGACTTCTGCACTGAAATCCATTTCTCAAAAGAGCAAACAGGTTTTTTATGTTTCATTTTGAAATTTGACATGGTGCTAGACATATTGTCAATTTTCCAGCTGTCCCAAGTCATGTGACTTGTGCTTTGATACACTTCAATCACTCTTTACTGCTGTACTGCAAGTTGGAGTTATATCACCCCCTTCCCCCAGCAGCCTAACAACAGAACAATGGGAAGGTAACCAGATAGCAGCTCCCTAACACAAGATAACAGCTGCCTGGTAGATCTAAGAACAACACTCAATAGTAAAACCCATGTCCCACTGTGTACTATTCAGTTACATTGAGAAGGAAAACAACAGCCTGCCAGAAAGCAGTTCCCTCCTAAAGTGCTGGCACAAGTCACGTGACTGGAGGGAGATGGGAAATTGACAAAATGTCTAGTCCCATGTCAGATTTCAAAACTGAATATAAAAAAATTTGTTTGCTCTTTTGAGAAATTTTGGAGAAAAGTTGTTTAAAATTAGCCATCCTGTAAAATACATAATGTTAACCACCCCTTTAACATATGTTTGAAAAAAATGTTACCTTCCATCGCCTGTGCAAAAAAAAACACATTTTTTTCACAGCAAATTTGCGAATTTATTTGCCTGTGGTGAAATGTGGTAATTTGCTGCGAATTCACGCCAAGGGAATACATTTTCCCATCACTAGTGCTAATACAACATTTAAATTTTTTGTCAGTTGGTCTAACTTTTCCCAGTTAATATTTGTACTGATCGTCTCTTTGGCTTTAAAGGAGAATTTAACCGGAGGGGGAAAAACCCAGACCCCCCCACATCCAGGTAGACCCCCCTCCCTCCAGGCTCACTACCCCCCCGGGGGAGATTCCCCCATACTTACCCCTTGCCGCAGATTCTTCCAGTAGAGTTGCACGCAGCCATCTTCTGTGATCTCTGTAAGCTACCATTTCTACCAGTTTGCCGTTTTACTGCTCATGCATGAAATTACGTGGAAATTGCCGATCTCCTAGTCATCTTACAGAGATTGCGGAAAATGGCTGCGTGCAACTCTCCTGGAATAATCGACGGAGAGGGGTAAGTATGGAGTATGTGGTTCTGCTGTGTATAAATAATGGGGTATTATAGAGCCTGTTTTGCATGAGACCCTGTCAGGCAAGTTATGCCAATTCTTACCTTGACACCTGAACTGCATTTAATGCTCTTGAATAACAAAGATTTTCTAATGGGGCCTTCGCTCAATGATCCCTACTTGGCATTTCAAAAAGAAATGCAAATAGCTTCTTTCAAAGCACCATTTGCAGCCGTAACATGTCAAGTAAAAAAGTACAAACCATAACATCTAATAAAGCATGGTCCCAGGATGTAGCACCTGTAGTGTGGGGACTGGCTGCCATGTATCCCCATTTTGTGATGTTGGCACCCTACCAACCCTCCACATCGTACAGTCGTGTCAACAACCCATTTACATACGCTTAAACTAAACTACCTACCTGTGTGTGGGGGGGGTGTTCAGGTGCAAAAATCGCTTCTCGCCCTTTTGGCTAAGATCAAGGGGGTTTTTATTAAAATCTGAATTTTTCTGATTATTTTATTTTAAAAAAAGTTGAAGCTACAATTTGACCTTATTTATCATTAAAGGGAAACTGTCATGGGAAAACATGTTTTTTTCAAAACACATCAGTTAATAGTGCTGCTCCAGTAGACTTCTGCACTGAAATCCATTTCTCAAAAGAGCAAACAGATTTTTTCAGTTTGGAAATCTGACATGGGGCTAGCCATTTTGTCAATTTCCCAGCTGCCCCGGTCATGTGACTTGTGCCAGCACTTTAGGAGGGAACTGCTTTCTGGCAGGCTGTTGTTTTTCCTTCTTAATGTAACTGAATAGTACGCAGTGGGACATGGGTTTTACTATTGAGTGCTGTTCTTAGATCTAAAGGCAGCTGTTATCTTGTGTTAGGGAGCTGTTATCTGGTTACCTTCCCATTGTTCTGTTGTTAGGCTGCTGGGTGGGGGAAAGGGAGGGGGTGATATCACTCCAACTTGCAGTACAGCAGTAAAGGGTGATTGAAGTTTATCAGAGCACAAGTCACATGACTGGGGGCAGCTGGGAAACTGACAATATGTTTAGCCCATGTCAGATTTCAAAATTGAATATAAAAAGAAAATCAGTTTGCTCTTTTGAAAAATGGATTTCAGTGCTGAATTCTGCTGGAGCAGCACTATTAACTGATGTGTTTTGAAAAAAATTTTTTTCCCATGACAGGATCCCTTTAAAAAAGCACAATTTTATCGGATCAGGGGAAAAACCCAATAAAATGGAGCAAAAATCTAAATTTGTTTTGGGATTTTTTTCCCTCGAATCGCTCGAAATAAGATAGGGACTTCTCCCATTGATTTTTATGCAACCATGGTGGGTCTGAGATGGCGGATTTTCAGATTCTGACCTTTTCCATCCTCGGGGTATAATAAATCTCAAAGAAAAGAAAAATAGACAAAAAAAAATACCTAAAATTTTTCAAGCCTTTTTGCATTCGGACTTAAATAAAAAAATCATGAAAGCCCAAGGTGCAGTGCCACCTACAGGGGGTACCTTACGACGGTACAAGCACTTGCATTTATTGTTTTTATTGATTTTTTTTATTTATTTGCTTTGGCTTTTTGGAGGAGCAAGAAAATTTTTTATTCGAACTCCAACTGGAGCTGTATCACGCCACCAACCCTAGAGCACTTATTTTTTTGCACTTTGTGACATTTATTTTTTAGCACTTATTTATGGTTTTATATGTGCATTACACAACTTTTTTAGGTCTACATAAAGTCTTTTTCACGGCAGGGGTGCAGTAAGTTGTTTTCGGCTCTGCCCAAGGTTTTTGGTTTGCGGAACCCAGGGTTAAAAGGAATCTTTCCAGCCGTGAGGCGAAGGAGAGTCTGAAGATCCTTGCCAACATCTGTGCCTTAAGTGCTGGGGGATCGGGGATTTGGGGCCTACCCTTACCTTCAATGGCATCCCATTGTTCCTGTTAGCCTTTAATGCCTTTTGGCCTGGGGCTTCTGGATTTTTGGAGCCCATGCTTTTGGCACTTTGCACTTTATGCACTGTGCACTATGGGTGTAGAAAGCACAACTTTGGGCTTTCAATAGGGTTGCCGCCTGGCCGGTATTTTACCCGCCTGGCCGGTATTTTTGATGGTTCACCAAATGTTATTAAAAGGAAAAATAAGTAAATATATAGGAAGGCCGGTATTTTCTTTCAGGAAAAGGTGGCAACCCTAGCTTTCAATAATAAAAAAAAATACTGGTTTTGCGAAATCAAAAACACCAACACTTTTTTTTTTTTTTAAATAAACGTGTCATAAAACATAGTTTTTGGGTGAAGCCCAGATACTGGATCCTCCACAAAAGTAACACATTGCTATTTTGTATATTCAGTTTCTTAATATTTGACTTCTATTTTAAGCAACTCTGAAGACAAAATGTTTCCGACAGGAACGTGGCCTAGCCACGCCTACAAGATGGCTGACAGGATTTTGCATAAGGTTTCACTACTTGCTCAGGGCCTGCATGCACATTTTATATAAGAAATTGGAGAGGGGGTCAAGAGAGTACAAAGGAAGGGGGGGGGGTCCATGGGGTCCAACTCAAACAGGTGACCAAAAAGGAACAGGGGAGAAAAATGCATAATCAATGTGACAGATTTATCAAGGGTCAAAGTGAAAATTCAAATAAAATTTTTTTTTTTAATTTCGAAGTAATTTTTGGGTACTTTGACTATCAAATAGGCCAAAATTCGATTCGAACTGCAAAAAATTAAATTTGAATTTTAAAATTCGACTATTCGAAAATGGAAGTACTGTCTCTTTAAAAATTTCAAATTCGACCCTTCGCCACCTTAAACCAGCAGAACCTTTAAGGAGTGTTTTTGAAAATTTTTGAAAATCAAAAATATTTTTTGGTGAAAATCGTTTGAATCAAACACTAAAAAAAATGTCAGTGTTTTTTCACCTTGAAATCCGACTCTTGATAAACCTGCCCCTATACTATGTGGGTTGAATGGACTCTGCCCAATTTATTTGTACTCGGTGATGTTTGTGGATATTTGTGCAGACCAATAAACTATAATTGTCTATCGTTTATATTTGGTGCTTTGTTAATTTTTATATTATAAACTAGCTGCACTGGTTAATAATATGTAATTTTGGATAAGTGTAGGATACAGTTGTGATATACTATAATATCCAGACATCCCATTTAATATGTTGTGTCATCAAGCACCATTTGTATGGAGCAAGCATAGGTTTTCTATGGGCGAATTGACACAAACAAGCCTGGCAGCACTATATGGAATGTCAGTTATTGACTCACTCAAGTGGTGTAAAGACTGCCAGCAGTGTGACGGACATAATCTGTTATCTATTATCCCACTGTTACTATAGACACCATCTCTCCCTACTATACCTGCTATCCCACAGTCACATTCCCTTCCCAGAGACTATTATCCACTGTTACTATAGACACCATCTCTCCCTACTATACCTGCTATCCCACAGTCACACTCCCTTCCCAGAGACTATTATCCACTGTTACTATAGGTATAATCTCTCCCTACTATACCTGCTATCCAACAGTCACACTCCCTTCCCAGAGACTATTATCCACTGTTACTATAGGCACCATCTCTCCCTACTATACCTGCTATCCCACAGTCACACTCCCTTCCCAGAGACTATTATCCACTGTTACTATAGGCACCATCTCTCCCTGCTGAGTACTTCAACCAACACATTGTTGTAGTTGTACTCAGGAGTGTAACTTGACATTACTAGGCCCAGAGCAATATATTTTTAGGATCTCCTAATGTTGGGCAGATGGCTTTACTCATTAGGCTTCTTTTTGTTACACCCCTGATTGTTATATTGCTATACAAGTTGTGAATTGCAACCTCTACATAGGCAGTTGCTGTGACTTCATATCAGCAGCAGCAGCAGATAAGGGAGATGGAACAGGAGTGCACAAAGTGATGTGTATTGTAGCTATTATCTAGTTACATGGAGGAAGTGATCGGGCAGTGGAATTATCTGTTTACTTGTCAGGAGCCCAGGCTGTTGAACCATGAAATCCAGATCTCAGTCTGTGTTGAGTCTAGTTATTAGGGAGGATTATTTTTTTGCACTGTGGGAGGCAACTAGGAACTTACATGGGGACAGCAGCCATTATTCTGAGGTTTGTGTTTACAGGTATACAGACAGCTACTTAAGTATATACTGTACTTTTCTTGTGCATAATATGTCTCTGTCCTTTACAGCAGAAGTTTGCAGTTTTTTGGTTCAGGCCCATTGTCTAAAATTTGCAACAGTCCCACAGTTTGGGGGTTGCAATGCCATTAATGCTAGAGCAGTAAGGGGCACAAACAGTGTCAGACTGGGATGCCAGGGGCCCACCAGAAAACCTTAGACCTAGGGCCCAACTTTCCAAACTATTATTCCTTCTCTCCTCACTTAACCTCTTTATTCTCCTATTCTTTTAGTTCTACACACTATACTCTATCATTCCATTATCAAGCCTCTTTTCCACATAAAGAAATAGGGAATGAACATGAAATAGGCCAAATTGTTAAAAGCAAGAGGCCCACTGACACCTGGGCCCACCGGGAGTTTTCCTGGTATCCCCGTGGGCCAGTCCAACACTGGGCACAAAATCGCACCCCTTCATTCATTCAAGAAGTACTGGTAGACAGGGTCTTGCTGTGCTCTGCACCTTTGCTCTGAAATCAAAATCTGGGGAAGATCTTGCAACCTTCTCTGGCTACAATCATCATTGCCATTAGGTAGGGTTGCCACCGCCCTGGCCGGGAAAAACTATGGAAGAGCCCAATGTTACTAATAGGGGGGGAAAGGAACATGCAGATATATATATATATATATATATATATATATATATATATATATATATACTGATATATACTGCTTTTATATTGTTTTCACTGTTATCTGAAATAGACTTTATTTGAACAGCTTCTGTATACAATACAATGACCAAGCCAGAGGGAATAGGCAGATATTTCAGACTGGTGTTCTTAGTGTGGCTCATGGAAGCATTATACATTGTGTTATATTTTAAAGTGAGTTTTTTTAGCTGCTCTTGAAATGTGCTCTTGATGATTGTTAGCTCTGCAGTGAGCAGCCATACCCAGTGCAAAGCAAGCAGGCATATGTTTTTGCATTACTTGCAGTGGTGTTTGCTTTCCTGTGTGTCCCGGTCCATACCTGCAAACGAGATGCACATACTAATGACTGTTTTCTGGAAGAATTAAGGGAGGAAGGAAGAGCTTAGGCCTGAGAATAGTTAAAATTTAATGCCAGGACAAGCAGGGGGGACTGGGGTTTTAAATAAACACAAATATCTCCTAAACCTTCCTGGTGCTGGAATGAACTGTATAGGGTACATAGTGGTGTGGGGGGCACCCCTGTGGGACAGAAGCCTATGTCAATAGTTACAGAAATGCAAGTCACGACTCCTATTCACACACGCACCTAGGCTATTTTCCTTGGCTCGGCAGGGAGGCATCCCAATACAGAGACAGGCCACCTGCGTTTCAATGAATAACTCAGGTCTAGTGCAACCCTTGCTCCTCAATGTATAAATCAGCTAACCTCCCTGCTGTGGGCAAGTAACAGGAACACACAAGGGCTGCCTGCGGCTCACAAACTAAAGGGGAAAAAAAATTGTTTTTTGCACCTGCTGCTACTTTTAGATTTTTATAGCTTATAAAAATGCCCCCATGCATACCATATTATTGGTGTGCAGGTAAGTAGCAGCTATGGGCAAATGTTAATACTGTAATGGAAAACATGTTTTCTTCAAAACGATTCAGTTAATAGTGCTGAATTCTGCACTGAAATCCGTTTCTCAAAAAACAGATTTTTTTATATTTAATTTTGAAATCTGACATAGGGCTAAACATATTGTCAGTTTCCCAGCTGCCCTCAGTCATGTGACATGTGCCTGCACTTTAGGATGGAACTACTGTCTGACAGTCTGTTATTTCTCCTACTTAAAGGGATACTGTCATAGGAAAATGTATTTTTTTGAAAACACATCAGTTAATAGTGCTGATGCAGTAGACTTCTGCACTGAAATCCATTTCTCAAAAGAGCAGATTTTTTTGTATTCAATTTTGAAATCTGACATGGGGCTAGACATTTTGTCAATTTCCCAGCTGCCCCGGTCATGTGACTTGTGCCAGCACTTTAGGAGGGAACTGCTTTCTGGCAGGCTGTTGTTTTTCCTTCTCAATGTAACTGAATAGTACGCAGTGGGACTTAGTGTCTTTGAGATGGGAACAGTGAGCCCATTTTAAAACTGGAAAGAGTGAGAATACAAGAAGGCAAATCGTTCAAAAACTATAATAAAAAAATAATGACGGCCGATTGAAGTTGCTTAGAATTTCTATAACATACTAAATTCTAACTTAAAGGTCAACCTCCCCTTTAAAAATGATTAAAAGATTAAGAATATATACATTTTCCCCTAGGGCCTTTGGGGATAATACTTATTGGATTTGAACAGCAAACCAGGTACAATTAATAGGAAATGAATATATCTGAATCATTTTCAAATACAAGTCTAGTGAAGCCCCAAAAAGAGGGTTGTCTATTTTTCTCTATTATAGGGGTCACTTTCCCTGGCAACCAAGAAACCAAACATTCTCTCAGGTGGTGACCCCCAACCAGTGGCTCGAGAGCATCATGTTGCTGCCCAACCCCTTGGATGTTGCTCATACACGGGCTGATAAAAGCTGCTGACAGACCAAGTGGGCCGAAAGTTGGCCAGATGTCGATTGGGCAGGGGTAAAAATCGGATTGCAGACCACATCTGTTCGTTGATGTGGTCCCGTGATCCAACCACCCGTACTTCTACATTATGAGCCTATCATTGGGCCTGCCAAACGATCAGATCTTTCTCTTTGATCTCCTGCACTGAACAACCAGAAAAAGTACAACGCTTCTAACTTAATTAGCTTTTGGCAGAGAGCTCAGGATAGATACTTGGATGCTTTTGTAACAGTTTCAGATACGCAGGTCTCTTGGAGAACTTAGGGTAGAACTACATGGGAGATTTAGGTCCAATCCGACACCACGGAACGAAACGCTGGCGTCAAATCGGATGCGCCATAAGGGCCGGTACACACGGGCGTTTTGGACCTGCGCTCCCCTGCGTTGCGTTTGGCTGCGCTCAGCCGCAGGGGAGCGCAGGTCTAGATGCACCTCATTTTGTTCAATGAGGTTGTACCCACGAGACGCGTGTAAGCGCCGAACACAGATTCAGACGCAACATGCTGCATTTTTCCTGCATTTGGCGCCTACATGCGTTCGTGTGAGTACAGACCCATTGAAAATAATTGAGTGCGTCTATACCTGCGCTCCCCTGCGGCTGAACGCAGCAAAACGGAACGCAGGGGAGCGCAGGTAAAAACACCCGTGTGTAAGGGCCCTAAGGTAAGAAATATAAATGTCAGATGAATCCGACACCACATGACTGCATGCAGCATTAATCCTATTAAGTAGACATGGACTGTGGAACGCCTTTACCCCCCCCTATTTCTCATGGTGTATCTAATTGATATTGATAAGACCTGTGCTGGTAAATTATAAGATGGTAGTGTTAATTAACCCCCTGATGCCTGTTACCTTAACATGACGTTAACAGCACTGAAGTGATTAACTAAAAACTCAGAGCAGATCATTTGCACGGGGGAGATAACAAGCCTTAAACAAACCTAACGAGAGAGAGATTAATTGCCCCTGTGTAGTTAATCCCAAAAAGTGGTGAATGAACAATCAACCAACACGAGCCTCTCCAAACAAGCTGCAAGTATGGCGACTTCTTTATATAGAGGAGTTGCAGTGGGGTGCTCTTCCTGGGCAGTAGTTAGGGCTCTTACACACAAACGTTTTTACCTGCGCTCCCCTGCATTCCATTTGGCTGTGTTCAGCCGCCGAATGCAGATTCAGACGCAACATGCTGCATTTTTCCTGCATTCGGTGCCTACATGCGTTCGTGTGAGTACAGTTCCATTGATAAGCATTGAGTGCGTCTATACCTGTGCTCCCCTGCGGCTGAACATAGCAAAACGGAACGCAGGGAAGCAGGACTGGACTGAGAATCAAAATAGGCCCTGACATTTCAGGTACACAGAGGCCCAATCAGCCCACATAGAGGCCCAAACAGTCCCCACCAGCCCACTAAATACTGACTTTCTATGGCACCTTATAGCAGCCCATCTGGCATTTGCCCTAACCCACAGATTGCCAGTCCAGGCCTGCAGGGAAGCGCAGGTAGAAACGCTCGTGTGTAAGAGCCCTTAGACAGATGTCATACTAATTGGCTGCATACTAGGGTTGCCACCTTTTGCTGTGGCTAAACCCTGACAGGGGGCGGGGCCTATGGCGTCAGTGGGCAGGGCCCGTGACGTCATGGGTTGGAGCTATGACGCAGCGATCGCCGATTGGCCGATCGCTGCGTCAATCAAGCTAATCCCGCCCGGTTTTCCTTATTTGGTAAACCGGGTAGGAAGTATTGACCCGGGCAGCTCTTCAAAATACCGGGCTGTCCTGGGCCAAAACCGGACAGGTGGCAACCCTACTGCATACATACCCATTTGCTGTCTGCTCATAGCTGTGTTATAGACTGCTTGTGTACTCTTTGGCTGTCATGTGTGCTCATAGGCTGCAGTCACACTAATTAGCTGTATACATAGTTATTAACCTCATACATACTTATTGGCTGGGTATATACTCATTTTCTGCATGCATACTCATTGGCTAGGTATATACTCATTGACTGTATACATACTAAATTGTTGCATACATACTTATTGTCTGCATGCATACTCGTTGGCTGGCTATATACTCTTTAGCTGCATGCATACTAAATGGTTGCCTACATATTAATTGGCTGCATGCTTATAATCTGTGCACTCATAGGCTTCATGCTAGCAGTGTCGGACTGGCCCACAGGGATACCAGGAAAACTCCAAGTATCTATCCTGAGCTCTTTGCCTACATATTAATTGGCTGCATGCTTATAATCTGTGCACTCATAGGCTTCATGCCCAGCAGTGTCGGACTGGCCCACAGGGATACCAGGAAAACTCCCGGTGGGCCAAGGTGTCAGTGGGCCCTCATGCTGCTAAAATTTTGGCCTATTTCATGGCCATTCCCTATTTCTATGAGAACAAAGAGGCTAAATAGATAGAATAATTGATTATAGTATGTAAAGAAAACAAACTAGGAGAATAGAGGTTGATTGAGGAGATGAAGAATATTCGTACTGAGAGTGGGCCCCTGGTCTAAGGTTTTATGGTGGGCCCCTGGTCTAAGGTTTTTGGGTGGGCCCCAGGTGTCCCAGTCCGATACTGCATGCTAGGGGTGCCCAACCTTTTGTCTTCCCTGGGCCACATTGGAAAAAGCAAAGTTGTCTGGGGCCGCACATGAAATACACAAATCAAACAAATGATTTATGCTTTCAAAGTTGGCCACAGGGGGCTGTCATCTTGTAACTTTGTTATACATCTTTGCAAGACTAGACTACATACACATGCTCAGTGTGGTCTGGGCTTCTTAGGGATCATCATAAATGATAAAAAAACAAAGCTGCTTGAGTTCTGCATGGCTGGTAAGTAAGGCAGGGGCTCCCCCTGCTGTTCATAAGTATGATTGTTTCCCTGCCAGAAGTTAGGGACCGTCTGACAATTCCTATCCACAGCACTAAATGAAGGGAGAATTTCACTGCATACAGGCATTTTGGGTTTCTTATAAAAACGGTACACATTTTTAAATTAAAGTATATTGGACATAAATTTCTTATTCATTAAAGAAAGTAAAAATAAGATTTTATTTCTTTGCCTTTCCTTGCCCTTTAAAGGAAAAAACTATACCCCTGAACTGTGTAGGTCTCTATAAAAATAAATATACAGTTAAACTCTCATTTTACGTTTTTCAGGGGACCAGGAAAAATCTATGTAAAAACCGGGAACTGTGTTAAAGTAACTTTTTCTTCAAGTACTAAAATCAGCACAGGAGTCTGTTTAAAGGGATACGGTCATGGAAAAACTAAAAGGCATCCGTTAATAGTGCTTCTCCAGCAAACTTCTGCACTGAAATCAATTTGTCAAAAAAGCAAACAAATTTTTTTATATTCAATTTTTATTCAAATCTGTCATGGGGCTAGACATTTTGTCAGTTTCCAAGCTGCCCCTGGTCATGTGGGCATATCAGGGAGAGATCCGCTCATTTGGCGATATTGCCACACGAGCGGATCTCCCTGTGTATGGCCACCTTAACAACAGAACAATGGGAAGGTAACCAGATAACAGCTCCCTAACACAAGATAACTGTTGCCTGGTATATCTAAGAAGAACACTCAGTAGTAAAAGCCAAGGTTAACCTAGACTGATTCAATTACATTGAAGGGCACCTATGGCCCCAAAAATTTTCCCCAAACTGAAAGTGCATGCACAGCGTGGCTGCTTGCATCGGGAGCTCCCTCCCGGTGCGAGTAAGCCAGCGCCTGCTGGGGACATTTTATTTTTCAAAGTACTAGAACCCCTTAAACCGGAATGCAGGCTCTATCAGCCTGCACCTTCGGTTTGGGGAAAAATTTTGGGGCCATAGGTGCCCTTTAAGTAGGAGAAATAGCCTGCCAGAAAGCAGTTCCATCCTAAAGTGCAGGCACATGACCAGGGGCAGCTGGGACAAAATGTCTAGCCCCATGTCAGATTTCAAAATTTAATATAAAGAAAAACTGTTTGCTCTTTTGAGAAATGGATTTCAAAGCAGAATTCTGCTGGAGCAGCACTATTAATGCTTTTTGAAAAAAAAACATGTTTTCATATGACAATATCATCAGGGAAATACACCCATTGAAATGCATTATAAAAAATGTAAAATGCAAGAAAACTTAAAGTGGACCCGTCACCCAGACATAAAAATCTGTATAATAAAAGTCCTTTTCAAATTAAACAGGAATTCCAATTTCAAATTTTTAGGATCTTGGGGTTTTTATAGATAACAAGTTGTCTAATTCTGGGCAGTGTCATTCTGTAGCTACTAAAGCAAATAAAGTTCTGTCCTGCATAAAAAAGGGCATAAACTCAAGGGATGAAAACATAATTATACCTCTTTATAGATCCCTAGTAAGTCCTCATCTGGAGTATGCAGTGCAGTTTTGGACTCCAGTCCTTAGGAGGGATGTAAATGAGCTGGAGAGAGTGCAGAGACTAAGTGCAACTAAACTGGTTAGAGGGATGGAAGACTTAAAGCGCACCTATGGGGCTAAAAAAATTCCCCAAACCGAAGGTGCGGGCTGATAGAGCCCGCATTCCGGTTTGGGGTTCTAGTAGTTAAAAAAAACAAAAAAAAAACATGTGCATGTAGTCTAGTCTTGCAAAGATGTATAACAAGTTACAAGATGACAGCCCCCTGTGGCCAACTTTGAAAGCATAAATCATTTGTTTGATTAGGCTTGTGGTGCAGTAAGTTCATGTTTATGTTTAGTATACAAAATACAGACTTTCTAGTCTTATTCTGTTTTACACTTTCCTTGCCATTTAAATTATGAGGGGAGACTGTCCAGGTTGGGGTTGTTTTCTCTGTAAAAAAGGCGCTTGCGAGGGGACATGATTACTCAAATACATTAGACCAGTATCAGGGGACCTTTTTACCCATAAAGAGGATCACCAGAGGCCACCCCTTCAGACTAGAAGAAAAGGACTTTCATTTGAAGCAGTGTAGGTGGTTCTTCACAGTGAGGACAATGAGGTTGTGGAATGCACTGCCGGGTGATGTTGTGATGCTCATTCTGTTGATGCTTTTAAAAGGGGCTTGGATAATTTTTTCGACAGACATAATATCAAAGAATATTGTGATACTAGACAGAACTTTAAAAAAAAAAAAAACTCTATAGTTAGTATATGGCCATATATAATTTATGTTAAGGTATGGAGGGTGTGTGTCTTTTTTCAACCCAATTTAACTATAATATCTGGAGCATTTTGCATAATGCAACTTTTTACTGAAGCATCACAACCTCACATCAGGCTTAGGGGGTGAAACAGCACCACCTAGTGCACTTACTGGTGAAATACATTTGTGCAGTGAAGCAGTCAAACTGTTTCCTTATAGTGGGATAAGACACTATGGGGCAAATTCACTAAATCGAGAATTGTCTAACGCTAGCGCTAATTCGCCAGAGTGACGTCAAATCTGAACTTCGCAAATTCACTAACACTGGCTCTGGTGAATTTACGCTAGCGAAGTAGATAGACTTGCGCAACTTTGCACCTTTACGCCAGGCGAATTTGCACACTGACGAAGGATCGTAATTACGCAAATTCACTAAGATCAACTTTTTGCTGAACGTTACCACTTACGCTAGACTTCACTTCGCCTGCTCAGACCAGGCAAAGTTCAATAGAAAAGATAGGAGTTGTAAGAAAAAATTATAAAAAGATCGTTTTTTTGGGGGTCGGTTACCCTCCTTCACCCCTACATTTCCTAACATATGGCAACACAACTATATAGGGGGGCACATGTAGGGCAACAGGACAACTTTATTTATTTTTTATTAAAGGTTTCCTGGGCTTGTGTAGTGCAACATACACTTCTATTATATTTTGAAATTTGCGCAGTATGCAAATTAGGCCTCTCTATCGTAATTGCGCTACGTCTAGCGAAGTAACACTAGCGCAACTACGCTACCGTTCGCCAACCTGAGCGTAAATTCGCACTTTAGTGAATTTGCGTAGCGCTGGCGAAAATTTGCCTGGCGAAGTGCGGCGAATGCTAGCAAAGCCTGCGCTGGCGATTTTTCGGATCTTAGTGAATTTGCCACTATCTGACATGCTCAGAGGCAATGGTATCAGAAAATGATGTAATCTAAAGTTACAGGGACCACAAAAATATCTTGAATGGCCACATCTTGATCATGGATACAGCGCCTGGGGGTTGAATTCCCCTTTAAGAGCCTCTTCTCCAGTGTGAACATCCCCAATTTGGCCAGTCTTTCTGAAGCATAGGTATTCCCCTGTACTAAACACAATTCAGCAGGAACAGCCCCCTAAGTTTGCTCATAGTCTGTACAGAGAGATCCCATAAAACTATGGCAGCATAGGTATTCCCCTGTACTAAGCACAATTCAGCAGGAACAGTCCCTAAGTTTGCTCACAGTCTGTTCAGAGAGATCCCATAAAACATGGGTATTTCCCTGTACTAGGGATGCACAGAATCCACTATTCCGATTCGTCCGAATCCCTGAATCCTTGGTGAAAGATTTAGCCGTATACCAAACAAAAACCTTGATTGCATATGCAAACTAGGGGCAGGAACGGAAAAGGTGGAAAAATAATTTTGTGACAAAAAGTCACGTGATTTCCATAATTTACGTATGCAAATTAGGATTCGGTTTGGCCAGACACAAGGATTCGGTCGCCTATAAGACAAGATGCACACCTGTAGGCCTTCATTGGTTTTGTCACCCTGTGTACAGAATACTGAAGGTTACTTTTAAAGGGCAAGTCAACCCAAAAATACATTTTTTTCTAATAAATGAAAACATAATTCTAAGCAACTTATTCCATTTTACATTTATTAAAAACTTCCAGTGCCTTCGGTTATTTGTAAAAACAACTGCTATTGAAAACAGTATAACTCCTGTCAGTTACTTTTTAAACAATGTTGCAAAAGTCTTAATTCCCCAGCACAGACAGGTCTGTTAATCAGCTGCTTTGTCTTACATTGTATCATCAATCTGAACCACCAGGGCATGGAATGGAAAGGAACAGAGAAACTGTAGCAATACATATACAGATATCTAAAGAGCCATTGAAAATTTCTAATGAACGTATATCGCAAAGGTTCTTAGAATTATGTTTTCATTTATCAGGCACAATATTTTCTGCCAAAAAGTATACTGTTCAATCCAGAGCGTAGGCTTGATTACCCTGAACCTGCATTGGTTGCGGGAAACAGTTTTGTTATAAAGGTACCCTTTGCTAGAATCAAAATAACTTTTTTATTTGGGCTGAACTAAGTCCTGATCCTACCCCCTACCCCCCTTTCCCTTCCCAAGGAGGAACAGGAAGCAGGGCAAGTCTACAATGGTAGCATGATCAAAGAGCTGAAGTAAAGCAAGGAAGCATATAAAAAACTTCAGCAGGTATCGGCTTATAGTAAAGGCACCCACAGTATGTATAAAAATCTACTATAAAAATCAGAAGAGCAAGTGATGAGCCAATAACTGTAGGCAAAAACTTCAGCATTGCTGTAGAAAAAATGAGACATGGGGCCGATCTTCAGTGACCCCATGAGAGCAATAAAAAGGTGTGTGGAATCACTTCATTTCTTTTTTGTTTTGCCAGGTTTAGCAATCAATGATGGGTTGATCTGGTCTCTGGAAAGTCCACGCACAGAGAAGAGCCTCGCTGCCCGCTTCTGAAGGGTTCCGCCACATTTCAGGCCACGTACAACAAGCTCCAATTTCAGCTTCTCCAATCCCAGGGCTTCCAGCTCTGCCACAGTCTTATATTGCAGGAGGTCTATAGGTGAAGGTTCCTCTAGAGAAGACAGTTTCATTATAGTGCAAATATCACTTACAAATGTTCACAACATCTTGCTTCTGGGGATTAAAAGGGGTTGTAAACCCTGCTGCACTGATCAACCAAACTTTACTCAGTTGTATCTGGACTACAAATCCCAAAATAATGTAACCTATAGTGAAGGTTGGGGCATGCTGGGAGCTGTAGTACACCAAGATAAGGGTTGTATTGTACAATAAAACATTTCCCCAAATCTCCAAGGCCAGTGGTTGCAATACAATGCTAAAGAAAAAAAAAAACCTCCAATGAGAATCGAGATGATCTGTATCAATTTGGCTCCCTGTCCTTTGTTCCTGTAATTGGAGTTGGAAGCTTTAGGGCTCCTACACACGGGCGTTTTTACCTGCGCTCCCCTGCGTTGCGTTTTGCTGCGTTCAAACGCAGGGGAGCGCAGGTATAGACGCACTCAATTATTTTCAATGGGGCTGTACTCACACGAACGCATGTGAGCGCCGAACGCAGGAAAAATGTAGCATGTTGCGTCTGAATCTGCGTTCGACGCTTACACGCGTCTCGTGGGTACAACCTCATTGAACAAAATGAGGTGCGTCTAGACCTGCGCTCCCCTGCGGCTGAACGCAGCCAAACGCAACGCAGGCAGGCAATTTTGAGCGATTTTTTAAATCGCGCCGCTGCGTGTGAACAAGCGCAGGCGACTTTACGCAGAGCGGGTGAGCAGCGCTGACTAGCTATTCGGGGAGATTCGGGGGAGATTCGTCGCAGCGAGAAGTCGCCAGGCGACAGATCTCCCCCGAATCTCCCCGTCTGGCCTTGCCCTAATTAACATCAGAATTTAATAATCAGCAAACCTGTAGCATCAGCTTATATTACAGACCAACCTCATTTTCTGCTGGATAATTAGTGATGACCCCTAAGCTTAACTTCTCAACAGCTGCTCAGAGCCCACTCAGCTTGCTGCTTGTATTTAGGTTACTACATTACGACGAGTGACATTTTTATTTCTGTTTTATTTTTTTTAGCTTCTTTACATCTTTCTCAAAGATGCAAATGTAAACTTTTTTTCCCACCTTAGATTTTTGTCTGCTTTTTATTTTTATTCTGACTTTTTTACTTTGCTTTCCCCCCATTTTTTAGATTTTTTTTTTAACTCACTGATCCAGGGCAATTTCCCACCTGCCATTAAAGGGCAAGAAAAGGCAAAGAAATAAAATCCCATTTTTTACTTTCTTTAATGAAAAAGAAATCTATCTCCAATATACTTTAGGATAGGAATTGTCAGACATTCCCTAACTTCTGGCAGGGAAACAATCATACTTATGAACAGCAGGAGGAGCCCCTGCCTTACTTACCAGCCATGCAGAACAGTGGCGTAACTACTCGCTGGTGGGCCCTGGTGCAGGATTGGCAGCCAGGCCCCCCTATTGGGCTCTCCCCCTATGAGTTGGAGTCTTCTAGCCTCTCCAGTGGGCCCCAAGAGGGAGTGGGCCCTGGTGCAATTGCACCCCCTGCTCCCCTGGTAGTTACGCCACTGATGCAGAACTCAAGCTGCTTTGTTTTTTGATCATTTATGAGGATCCCTAAGAAACCCAGATCACACTGAGCATGTGTATGTAGTCTAGTCTTGCAAAGATGTATAACAAAGTTACAAGATGACAGCCCCCTGTGGCCAACTTTGAAAGCATAAATCATTTGTTTGATTAGGCTTGTGGTGCAGTAAGTTCATGTTTATGTTTAGTATACAAAATACAGCCTTTCTATCCTTATTCTATTTTACTCTTTCCTTGCCCATTAAGAATAAAGTACTCACGCCTTCTCATGGTTCACATCTCAAAGTCGCCTCCCACTGAGATCGCGACAAGCCTCGCGGTTTGTGATCTTTTCAATCTGAGCACCAAGTGCTCTTTGCATAGAACCAAAGCCTACAACCCAAGAACATAAATGTAGTTTTTGGAAGGCAAAGGCAACGTTGAGATTTGCAGTCATACAGCAGCTGGAAGTTGCACAAGTAAAAGTGACCAGCACTTTATAGGAGATAGCCAGGGAGGAGAAATTGAGCACCCCGTTGACTTTTCTGAAGAGAACCACAAGTGGAGTTTCAGTAAGTTATTTCTTAAAAAGGCTTCGCGATCTTAAAGTTCCATGTGTCTTGGTGTTTTTTTTTATGTTACTGGTCCTTTAAGGTGGTCATACACAGGAAGATTTGGTGATGCTGCCAAACAATCACATCTCTCCCCGATATGCCCACCTTGAGGTGGGTGATATCGGGCTGATCCGATCGTGGGCCCTAGGGCCATAGATCACAATGGAGGAAATACGGGTGGTCGGATCGCGGGACCGCATCAACAAACAGATGTGGATTTTTAATCCTGTCCGATCGACATCTGGCCGACTTTCAGCCAGATATCGATTGGGGAAGCCCGTCAGAGGGCCCCATACATGGGCCAATAAGCTGCCGTCTTCATCTTTTATCGGCCCGTGTATGGCCACCTTTAAGCAGGCTACAAGTCTAGATTTGAGTTGCATGACCAGTTGGGCATGTATAATGTGGGCCATGCAAATACATAAGATAGTATCAGTCCAGTGCAACTGCTCCTGCCAAATTTATATTAAAAGAAAATCAATGAGCATGGACTCTCCCCCTTTTCCCCCACACAGTCGAGGTTCGAAGCTGTAGGTGTGTCCATCCTGCAGTTTCTCTTCAAGGTCAGCCAAGCGCCCATTACAGTTGACATAAAAGTCAGTCAATGGCATGGTCTAGAGATAAAAATGTTAGATATATAGAAACATTGGGGTAACAGTCACCCTGCTTTCAGGGCCGGTTGTACCAAGTGCGGGGCAGAATTGGAACCATTTTGGTGGTGCCGCCTAGAAGGAACTTTGCTGTCACAGAGCTGGATGGGCAAATAGTGGCTGCTTTCCTCTCTGTCCAAGTGACGGCTGCCAGTTGGGGATGGGGGCAGGCTGGGCAACTGGGAGAAAATGTTTTCTCACTTTGTTTAATCTATGTGCGCAAAAAAAGTGCAAAATGTGGTTACCACTGTAAACTATGTGTGTGCAGCACCAAAGATTATATATGCAAGATTAATTTTTACTTGTTATTTGGGCCAGTTGGGTTTGGGGTGGGCTGGTTGAATTGGGTTTGGGGTGGGCTGGGCCAATCAGGTTCAGCTTTGGCCTGGGCCAATCGGGTCTGAGCAGGCTGGGCCAATCTGGATTAGGGGTAGGTTGGGCTACTGTGGGATTAAGGGAATAGGAAACAGAGTTCGCACTGGAGCAGGGCACCCATAAGTGCGGGGCCCAATTGGTCCAATGTGCCTTAGACCGGCACTGCCTGATATAGTTCCATGAGTATCCAGGGTACAAATAAGCACTCACTCCAAATATCCCCCGAACTCTGGGAGCCACCCTGAAGAACTGCAACCTGCCACTGAATGAATGACTGACACACACACACAAGATCGCCATGTTTGTTACTGGACAAATGGTGCCCACGTCCCAAAAACATTTGGTCGAATTTTCTAGAAATTGAAGAAAGTAAATGTGGATAAAATTATACCACTGTGGTGACGTGCAAATTTACCTAATGTTCGGGGTTACCAAGCCTAGTCAAGGCAAAATACGTTTAAGAGCCTGATTACTATTATAAGAAATATAGAATTATTCTAACATTTTCATTTAGGGACAGCGGTTTATTTTGTTTTTCTGAAGAACGTCAAACACTCCAGTAAGAGATGTAATTGCTTCCTGCCCGTAATAAAGATGGACGACCAACTTCCTGAATGTTGTTCACGCTACTTACGGTTCTTGGTCGCTGTCTGGTTGTGACATTTGAGTAACTGATTGGCTCTGAGCCATGCCTCAGAAATAGAAGGGAGGGTAGCGTCTGTTATTATTATGGGGAGGGAAGGAAGGGAAGACTTTGTAACTAGTGCTCTGGTGCGTTGTGGCGGACTAGCTGGAACCGGCCTGTTAATGGCTGTTATGAGGGTGGGATCTGTGAGGGGAGAGAAGAGACTGGGAGTGAGGTGAGGTCATGTCAGGGAAAAGCTGGGCAGAAGAATGCAGGAAATAGGGGGGAAGTCTCCTGTCAGGGCTGGTTATTACAAAGGCGGGAGGGAGGATGTGTGTGTGGGGGAGGAGAGGGAATGAGAAATGTACCCAGTAGGAGAGCAGCTGGGTATGGAAAGAGACTGAGAGGAGGAGGAGGAGGAGGAGGGAAGGCAGTGGTGCAGGTGCTGCTTTGTGAGGAGAGTGGTTAAAATGCCAAAAACTCTCCAGAAAGGGCATAATTCTCTTTAGCCACCAAGAAATATTATTCTGCTTTGTGTATACACCTATTGCTATTGCCATTTGTCTTTTTTGCAGGCTGAGAGAAGCAAATGGAGCTGAAGTTGAAGTCAACTCAAATACAAGGAGGCACCTCTGGGCTAATCTTATCTTCAGATCAACTCTGTGTGACCGCACACAGACTGATGACATTCAAATCAATGGAGCAGGGGCTCTGAGCAGATCTGCTTTTCTCAGCCTGCAAAATTACACAGACTGACAGCAACCAGAGCCTTCAGCCTGTGTGCCCATAGCCTAAGGGCAGAGATGCACGAAAACATTCAGGGACATTAAATGCCCGGTGACAAATCACATCTTCTTAGGCTGGGGACAGACAGGGAGATTCGGGGAGATTCTGTCGCCTGGCTCCGAATTTCCTTCTCCCTGTCTGTCCCCAGCCTTAGAGCGACTAATCTCCCCAAAAAGCCTTCCCGCCAGCGATTTAGATTCTAGCCAGTGGGAAGGCTTTCAGGGAGATTAGTCGTTTTAAGGGCTAGTCCACACGGGAAGATTCGAGGAGATTTGTTGCCTAATCTCCCCGAACCCCTTCCCACTGCCTTCCAGCTGCTTAATGAAGAATCGCCTGCGCCTATTCACACTTGGTGCTGTGTTTTTCCCGAAATTGCACAACTTCGAGCGACTTCGGAAAACTAAGCACGTGAATAGGCGCAGGCGATACTTTAAAGCAGCTGGAAGGCAGGGGGAAGCAGTTCGGGGAGATTAGTTTCCCCAAAGAAGAGCCGATTAGGCGCCAGGCGCAAATCTCCATGAATCTTCCTGTGTGGACTAGCCCTTAGAAGAGGTGATTTGTCGCCGGGCAACTGATGCTGCCCCCCCTTCCAGCTCCGCGTTTAAAAATTAGCGTCAGATCTGGTCAAAAGGGGCGGTATCGCTAGTGCATTGAGCTCAATTGTGAAAAATCGGCTCTTAAAGGAATTGTTCAGTATAAAAATAAAAACTTGGTAAATAGATAGGCAGTGTAAAATAAAAAAAATGTTTCTAATATAGTTAGTTAGCCAATAATGTAATGAATAAAGGCTGAAGTGATTGGATGTGTAACAGAATCCAACTTCCTTCTTTTCAGCTCTCTTGTTTTCCATTGACTGGTTACCCTGGTGACCAGGCAGTAACCAATCAGTGACTTGAGGGAGGGCCACATGGGTCATAACTGTTGCTTTTGAATCTGAGCTGAATGCTGAGGATCAATTGCAAACTCACTGAACAGTTATGTCCCATGTGGCCCCCCTTCAAGTCACTGACTAACTCAAAGTTACAGAGCTGAAAAGCAGGAAGTTGGATTCTGGCTATTATATTAGAATCCAGTCACTCCAGTCTTTATAGTTTGCATTTTTATCTATTTATCCAGTTTTATTTTTACACTGAACTGTTCCTTTAAAGTTCTCACCTTGCCTCATGGCAGGAGTGGCCCTGCTTTAAAGCCCAAACAAAATTAAAATTTCAAAGTTGTAAAGCTAGGCAGAGTAGATCCCACAATCCCCTCTTCCTCCTGCGCCCTACATATTGACATTGAGTGCTGGTGCGGGCGGGTCAGGCCTGCAGGTGTGGGTGAGTCCAGTGATCCCAAGTAACTTCCCTGTGAGCATAATTTCATGCACAGGGCCAGTGTAGTAGTAGTAGTAGTAACACACTCCCAAACAAAAATTCAATAGTCCAGGTGCATCTAATCAAATGTATAGCCAAGAGAATGTCCTGAGAACAGTCCTCTTGCTGGGACTGAAACGTTGATAGCCACCAATAAATAATTTCACTTATTTATAAGACCCAAGAGTGCACCGATTTTAATATATGGATACATGTATACATACATAACTCCAGTGGAAGTATGTAAAATCTTTAATCCAAGTGATGGTTTCCCATTTACCCAAGAATTCCCAGACAGGGTTGCCAACATATATAGGTTAGTATATTTTTTCTGATCCATATATGAGCCCTCCTTGGGCCATGCCTGACCAATATCTGGCCAAAAATCCAATTGGGCAATGACATCATCAACCCTGCATTAATGTGGTCCTTTCTAGACAGGTCTACTGGACCCCAATTATGACCTTAAGTGTTCAATCAGGATAAATTAAAGGGGAGGTTCACTCTTAGTATGTTATGGAATGGCCAATTCTAAGCAACTTTTCCATTGGTCATTATTTTTATCATTTTGTTTTTTATCTGCCTTCTTTTGACTCTTCCCAGTCTTCAATTGGGGTTACTGACTTCATCTAAAAAACAAATGCTCTGTATGGCTACAAATGTATGGTTATTGCTACTTTGTATTACTCCTCTTTCCATTCAGGCCCTATTCGTATTACAGTTTCCAAATCAATGAATGGTTGCTAGGATAATTTGAACCAGAGCGCTGCTGAATACAAAGCTAAATAACTCGAAAACAACAAATAAAAAACAATTGCAAATGGCTTCTCTACATAATAAAAGTTAATTCAAAGGCGAACAACCACTTTAACACGATAAACACATTAAAGGAGAACCAAACCTGAAATCGGTAAAAACCCTCCCCTGGGTACACCCTCCTCCCCAGATTCGGGCCATGCATACACAGTTGTTACACAGTTGTTCAGGACCGGAAATTTTCTTCAACTGCGCATGTACCGAAAACGCCTACTCACAAAAGATACCGAAGAAAGAAGATGGCTGCCTTAAACTCAGGAGGCCCGAATCTGCAATAGGGGTAAGAAAAAAATAAATAGGGGCATTTGCCCGGGGTGGCAGGTAGGCTGGGGGGAAGGAGGGAGGGGGGATGTACCCAGGGGAGGGTTTTTAGGATTTCAGGTTTGGTTCTCCTTTAAAACAATGTTACAGGTGATAATTCATATGGCATTTAAATACACTCACAGTTGTGTGACTATTAATGCAAACAGGGAAGGCAATAACACTGTAAAGTTCTAAATATAGATGTTTTTTTTAACTGCCCAGGTATAAAGAGGCACAGTGACTCTCATGTACAGACAGAGAGAGGTGCAAATTTGCAAACACTGTAGTAGCCATAGCAACTAATCATGGGGCCTGTTGTAGTCTGACTGTGCTAGAAGCTTACTGATTATGGCGAAGTAACTAAATTACAGGGCCCCACAGAAAAATCCTTTTAGAGACTCTCATATGTTCTGCACATAATGTTGTGCTCCCCATGTTCCCCTATCAGCCACAGGGGTCTGTTATTCACTTGGCTCTGATTATCCATATTTCCCTCTGCCCTGTCACTCCATTTCTTTCTGGCTTTCTTTTCTCTTTTGCTGCAAGTGCCTCCCAACTGGAAAAGCTCAAACCAAGTGCAGTGGCACATAATTTTTGGTGATTAGAACACTGTGTTTTTAAGTATCTCTAAATGACCCTCATTTTTTTCTCTCCTTCGGATCGTCTGCAAGCATCAGTGGGCCACCCACATGGTACTGGGTCTGCTGTCTCTATTGTGATGCCTGGAATTGAGGTTGGAGAAAAGGGGAGGGGGTTCACCATCAGCATAGGGATGGTTTAGCTATGACAGCGAGAGAGAATGAGCTCTGCAACAGAATGAAAATATAAATGGACCCAGATTATTACACATGGAACTTTTTCCTCATCACCTGTCTTCATTATAAGTCCCCTGTTCTAGTGGTGCACCATGTAGTCACCTGCCTCTCCGACTTTTCCAATCATACAAGGGGGAATCACGCGAATGTGCACTTTAACCCTCCTGCCCTGAAAGGAGAATTCAACCCTGCCCCCCCCATCCCCAACAAGACCCCCCTCCCTCCTCCCCCAGCCTGTTACCCCAGGCAAATGCCCCTAACGTTTTATTTACCCGTCAGTGTAGATTCAGGCATC
The DNA here is from genome assembly GCA_024363595.1 of Xenopus borealis. Classification (NCBI taxonomy): domain Eukaryota; kingdom Metazoa; phylum Chordata; class Amphibia; order Anura; family Pipidae; genus Xenopus; species Xenopus borealis. Next base: position 18,470,950 of record CM044439.1, on the reverse strand, counting down.
AGAGTTCATGTAGGCCATCTTCTTCTTTTTGGAGAACTTCGGAATGAGACCGGCGTAGATCAATACAATAGATAGGAGTTTGAAAAAAAAATTTGAAATTTTTTCGAAGTCCCAAAAAAAAACGCTGGCGTGTTTTACCTTTCTTGGGTGATAGTCTGAAAAAGAGCAACATTTTTTTTGGGGGGTTACCCTCCTTCCCACCTACATTTCTTAACACAACTATACAGGGGGCACATGTAGGGCAATAGGACAACTTTATTGTTTCCTGGGCTTGTGTAGTGCAATGTAGTGGCTGTAACATATACTTCTATTATACTTTGAAATTCACACCGTATGCAAATTAGGCATTGCTAGCGTAAATGCGCTTTGCCTGGCAAAGTAAGACTAGTGCAACTACGCTACCTTTCGCTGACCTTAGTGCAACTTCCAGTAACGGAACTAGGTGGGGGTGGGCCCTGGTGCGGGCTGTGTGGCCGGGCCCCCCCCCCCCAGTCCGTGTGTGATTGACGTGCGCTGCAGCCGATTCCAGCTGGCTGCAGCGGCGCGAGATTGCCGGGGGTGTGGGCCCTGGCCCAGTTGCACCCCCTGCTCCCCTGGTAGTTACGCCCCTGGTAACTTTGCGTAGCGCTGGTGAAAATTCACCTGGCGAAGTGCGGCAAACGTTAGCGAAGGCAACACTAGCGAATTTTCACCGCTTAGTGAATTTCCCCATTAGCCGCTTTGTAAAATGTATAACGAAGCAATAGAATTCTTAATGAATCAGATGCAATTTGAGAGTAGGACTGGCCAGATATGGGATGACTTTGACGTAGTTGGCCAGCTTAAATATATTGCAATATATGGACAAACAATCCCTGTTTTGTTTAAAGGGTAAGGCATTTTAGTAGCTGTATGCACAAAATGTCTCAATGTCTTAAATATATTGATTAATGGGTTGAGTGCAGAGGATCTCTTGTATTTGTCTATATGTCAAAAATAAAACAAATTCTTTTGACCCAAGTCTCTGTTTCTCTTCCTTTCAAGAATCCGGCCCAACAATTCTCGTTTCTCCTCGAGAAAAAATACAACCAAAATCCAAATCCACAGGGTCAGCGCTAATAAAAGCTCAGGAAAAGATATATAGCCAAGGGAAAAAATGGGAAAAGGAGAAAAATAATATAGTGTAGTATTCTTGAGTGTTATAGTTCCACACTTGTAGGTTCCCACTATCAATCTGGTGTATTTATCCTTAATATAATCACCGCAAAGTGAGTGAACAGATGGGTACTTACAAACGTTTCAATTAACTTTATATTTTTATATTTTGTAGACATGAGCATTATGGATGACAGTTGAAGCTGTAAAAACGTAATGCGCAGAAATAGCATAAAACCTTTTTATTTTTAAATTATATAAAACCAATTGGTTAAACTCACATTTTCAGTGGTTAAAATGAGGTGTAAAATTGTATCTCCGTTACAGTCTTTAGTGTCCCGAGTGCCTTGTGTGTTCTGTGGTTCCCAGCTCCGACCTGCGTTGCTTCCACACCACGCTGGCTCCCTCCTGGACTCCTGGAGATGACGCACCTGCCTATGCCTAACGCGTTTCGTCGCTTCGCGACTTCCTCAGAGGCTCTAGGTGGGACTTCTGTTCCGTGCCTCTTCAAAGATTTTTTTTGAGAAAAATCAGCAGGCCTTCCACCTTTTTGTAGCATGATTTGTCTATATGTATTTTGTGGTCACAGTCTCATTGCATTAGTGGTGAGCACAACTTTCCCTTGTTCCTTATACTTTCATCCAGCTTGCAAAAGCTCTTGAGTGCCAGCTATATTTTCTTTATAGTTTTCTAGGTAGGGTGCCAACCCTCTAGACTGGATACGGAGCAAATAATTATGGAAAGGTGGATGTGCTGGCGAGTTTTTCTATTTAAGATAAATCTGGCCCACAAAATCTGATCTCCCATCTAGTTTAGCATTAAGGCTAATGCCACACATAGGGGCATATTTACTAAGGGTCAAATTTCGAATTGAAAAAAATTAGAAATTCGACCATGTGAATAGGCAGGGAAGTAAAATCCTTCGAATTCGAATATTGAGTTCAAAGGATTTTACTGCAATTCGATTGGTCGAACAATCAAATAGGAAATATTCGATCGATCGATAAATCAGTCTAATCGATCGATTCGAACGATTTTATCGATCGAATATTTTTTATTCGATCAAAAATAATGAAATCCAATTCAACAGCTTTGATCTGGCGAACTAGGTGGTCGAATAAAAATTTAAAGGGGAAGTACTTCGACAGTCGAATATTCGAATAACATTTATTTGAATTTTCAAAATTCACTGATCGAAGTGGTCTTCAAAAACATTAGAAAATTCGAATTTGAATCTTTTTGAAAATTCGATCTAACTTCGAATCCTTCATGAGAATTTAGTAAATCTGCCCCATAGTGTATCTCAGCCTACAGATTTGCTCCTAAGAAGAGAATCAACCCCTTACTTGCCTGTACCCAGAACCACTGTGTTGGCCCAGTGCAAGTTGCATACTCCAGTGTTTCTTTGTCAACATCTCAGGCCAAAGCAATGGTTCCAAGTACAGGCAAGGAAGGGCTGATTCTTGTCTCAGAAGTGTATTTTCAGCCTGTATTTATCCACAGGCCGAGATCCGCTGTGTGTGGCATAAGAACTAATCTTCCCACCCAGGCCCGGACTGGCAATCTGTGGGTTCTGGCAAATGCTAGAGGGGCTGCTATAAGGTGCCATAGAAAATCAGTATTTAGTGGGGGTGGGGGCTGTTTGGGCCTCTGTGTATTTTAGTTCTCAGTCCGGACCCGTTCCCACCTATAACAGGCCTTTGGGACCAAACTATGTGCAAGGTTCCTGGCTGTCTCCCCTATTTGGACCCCCTAATTAAAGTACTATCTGTTGTTTTTAATTTGAATTTTCCGTGGGACTTGAACGGAAATCTATTCTGGGAGAAAGATACACAGGATCATATTACCATTGACTAGTCCCTAAGGGATTTTGCAATGGGTTTAGAGGCATTTCAGATTCTCTGAAAAAAACAAACTTAAGTATGGTTTATTGTTATAATTAGATTTGTATATATATATATATATATATATATATATTTTTTTTTTTTATTTATATTTATTTATTTATTTATAATAGCGTATTTTTTACAGAAAAAATATCTAACTGACCATAGAAAATAATCAGTATTCATACTGAGCATTGCTTCCCTTAGGTAATTAATTGCACTTGGTGTGTTGTTTTGTTAATGAAATTCAGGAAGTATAAAACGAATGCACTATATAGGCACGTGGACCAGAATATAGCAATAGCCAGTTACGTAATCTTCAGGGATAGGCAGGTGGAAGCATTGTTATTTTGGCAGACTGGATGAATCTTGTGGTTTCCAGGATATTCATTTAACAATAAAAACCTTATAACCCTGTCAGTAGCTCCTGTTTGTGATTACATACTTTTGTAAAGCTAACATGAGTCCTCGGTTGCTGCATAAGGGTTATGGCCCTGTAGATATTTATATATCCAGAAATGGGAGAAATCACAGTAGACAGCTTGTTTCATACATTTTTTTATGTGTGAGTGTATGCTGTAACAATAAACCAACCGATAACAATGTTCTTTGGCTATTTGTTGGTTCCTGAATTAGAATTAGGTTTAAAAGAATAATAGACGTATAGCCCCTAGCATTGTGTATACCTATAGCTGAAGAGCTACACACCCTAATGATATTACAGCAATGGCATGGGATACTCTTCTTTTTGTAGTTAGCTAGAAATTGATCTACTAATAAAAATTCTTTGAAATTTATACTTTGTATAGATTATAGTTGATTCCCTGAAAATTGTGTACATAGTATAGACACCCATGGGATACAAGATAACTATTTATGTGCTCCATCCAGACTATAATAAGCAGACTGGGTGTACAGGGCCCACTGGATCTGCAAACACAAGCCTCCCCTTGTGACATCAAAGGTCCCCTCTTCCAATGTCCGCCCTCCATCTCTCCCCAGTGCCTTGTGGAGCAGAACTCGGTTGGCATAATTGGGTAATACTTTAAAGCTGACCATATATGAGCTGATATTACTTCCCTCTCCAGGAGAAGCCAGTAGTTCATTGGCCATTTTTTGGGGCCAAACCAGGCATTGACTGTATATTTATAGGTAAGTTTAAAAATTTGGGCCTGGACCATGTTGATTGTTGACCCTTCAAGATTTAACTTTATTTTATGCTTTCTGCAGTTTCTCATAAAGTTAAATATAATAAAAAGTTATATGAATATTTATGCACTATGGCAAAAAGGCAAAATCTCCCTTAAATAATAACTAAAGCTTAAAAAGATTATGGGTAAAAATGCTGTATTTTGTATGTTGATTTTCCAATACACACCCAGTATTTAGGCCAGGGGTGTCCAACCTTTTGGCCTCCATGGGCCACATTGGAAAATGAAATACACAAACACTTTTGATTTGTAAAAGTAAAGAAAATACACATAAAGGAACTACAATACCGGTTGGATAACCAGATAGAGCTATACACTGGAATATGGTACACCTGGATATTAAATAGACATTATTATTATTACTACTAAATGGGCAATGGGCAGAGTCCCTCCTCCTGTCTACTCCTATATCCTTTGCAACATAACATTAACTCTGGAACCAAACATTTCCAGCTGGGCCTCATTCATATCTATCCTGAGCGACATGTGGCCAGTGTCAGACTGGGATGCCAGGGGCCCACCAGAAAACCTTAGACCAGGGGCCCAACCTTCCACACTATTATTCCTTCTCTTCTCACTTAAACTCTTTATTCTCCTATTCTTTTACATCTACAATACTTACTATACTCTAGTCTTCCATTATGAAGCCTCTTTTTCCACATAAAGAAATAGGGAATGAACATGAAATAGGCCAAATTGTTAGAAGCAAGAGGCCCACTGACACCTGGGCCCACCGGGAGTTTTCCTGGTATTCCTGTGGGCCAGTCCGACACTGCATGTGGCCCTTGGGCCACAGGTTGGACACCCCTGATTAAGGCTTTCAAAGTTATCCACAACAGCTCTCCATCTTCTGACCCAGTCATGCAATCCTTTCTGTGGCTCTGCACATGCTCAGTGTGCTCTTATCTGGGCTCAGTTACATCATCTAAGGCTAGGCAAAGAGGGCACACTACTGTAATATATTAGAGATAACTATCCATAAAAGAAATAGACTCTGATATGAAGTCCTGCATGTAGAGAGACAAGCTTCTACAAGGGAGGATTAGTTAGAGGGAGGAAGACAGTTATTTAAGAAAAGGTAAATACTATTTCAAGAAGTTATTTTCTTTCCATGAGATTCAGTGAGTTTTTGTTTTCATAATAGTGTCCCTTCAAAGTTGAGTGATATGAATGATGGATAACCTCTGCAAAGGGCTGTCATCAGAGTGTTATAGTTCCATCCACTGCTTCAGTTACAGTTGCATTTCCCCTGTAAGCTTCCATCAAAGTATTCTACCCTGCCGACTACTTAAAGGAGAATTCAACCCCATTGTGCAAAAAACCCTCCCTTCTCCCCTGCGTTGGCCCGCTCCCTCCTCCCCCCGGCCTACCTCCCCCCCTCCTCGAACAAATGCCCCTACTTCTAGGTCCTCTCCAGTGGAGTTCACGGCAGCCATCTTCTCACGATCTCTCTTTTTCCTGGATGCATCGGCGCATGCTCAGTAGGAGGCATTTGCCGGTTTGGATCTACTGCACATGCGCCGAAAGTTGCAAAGTTTCCGAAAAAAGAAATTGGAAACTTTGTGACTTTCAGGGCGCATACGCATAATCTCCGTACCGGCAAATGCCTCCTACTGCGCATGAGCCCGAAAGTCACAAAGTTTCCGATTTGTTTTTTTCGGAAACATTGGCGCATGCACAGTAGATCTGAACTGGCAAATGCCTCCCACTGCTTCATTAGCAAATTCCTTGCCCCTCCCCTGAAACCTTCCATAAGAGTACTCTAGTCCCACCCACTGTTTCATTAGAAAACTCCTTGCCCCTACCCTGTTAACTTCCATCAGAGTCGTCTTTTCCAGTTAAATAATTTGTTATTGTTATTATTTTTTTTTTTAAGTGCTTTATAAAAATTGCTGTGATGGTGACCATGCGCCCTACAACCATACTGCTGGGTGAGCTGGAATGGAATTGCATGTATAACATGTATGAGACAACTTAATTAAGTTGGTAAAAACTTGCTCAGCCAGTTAATAAGGCTGTTCTTGCCCCACCCATTCTGATGCAACTTTTCTGGGGAAGTAAACAAGTGTTTCTAAAATTCTAGTACGGCCTGTTGAACGGTACTATTTCCTTTGAACTGTAATAGTTATGTGTCTGTATGTGGGGCAAGGTGGCAGTAACTTGGATGATGATTTTAATCAAACTACCAACCATTAATAGATTTCTTCTCTTGGATAACTCATCATTAAAACAATATCTCAGGACCCTCTTACATCATGCCCCTGAGCTGTCCCTTGGCCCTGTCCACTTTTGTCCCAAGCAAAGTCCACCCCATTAACAGCCCATTTACCAGGAATGTCCATGCAAATTCTGGATGCTCTGCAATTGGGTTCCCATCTTTGGTTGGATATATTACAAATCAGTACTTGATGGGGGTGAGGTGGTAACATCATGGGGTGGGTCTGATGAGGGTATATGAACCTGGATGTGGTGATCAGACTGACCACCAGGGTACCAAGAAAAATCCTGTTGCACCTGTTCATCTACCTTCTCTTGTGGGCCCCACATACCCTAGTCCTACAATCAGTGGCATAACTACCAGGGGTGCAGAGGGTGCAATTGCACCAGGGCCCCCACCCCCTTGGGGCCCACCGGAGTCACGAAAATAGTTATGGCAGGCAGTTATCTGGGGGAGATTTTACAGCACACATTCCATCAACACTCCAGCATCCAATTTATAGAGGTAAGGGCCCGACAGGAGGGCCCAGGTGCCCATCCGGCACTGGGGCCCACCAGGGAGTAGTTACGCAACTGCCTACAATAATGGTAAAATCAGCTATTGGGCTTTTGAAATCTTAACTGGGTTGTTCGGGGAGGGAGGTATAACAGTGCAGGGAGGTGGGGGAAGGACAGGGAATTACAAATGTAGCGGCAAGTAAACTCATAGTGGGCCAGGTAATTTACCTATTAGGCCAGTAAAACATTAGCTGGGTAGCAGCAACCCTACTTTGCAAGGGGTTGGATAACCCATGGCTACCATTAACATAAAATTCACAACCTCATACCTGTTGACTTCTTTTACTTTGTGGTGCTACATCACGGTGAGGACTTGATTTTACAGTATAATCTAGGTGAGGTAATAAAGGGGATTTATTGTCAGCTGAGAGAATTTTAATATTTTATAATACCTCCAAATAGGATATTTGTGTGTACAAAAGCACTGATTTATTTAAAAAAATCACAATCAGAACATGATACATGATAAGAAACCCAGTTGAAAAGGTGTCAATCAGCATTAAAGATATTACACCAGTGTAACTACCAGAATTCCTGCACTACTAAACTTGGGATACTTTGACTGTTTTTCAGCATCTGGAGTGTCAGGGGTGCCTCCTCCTTATATAGAAGATTTCCATTAACAAAACCATGAGTGCCACAAGCCCAGAGTAACTTGCTCCCCTTTGAGTTAACTTTTAGTATAATGTAAAGAGTGATATTCTGAGACAATTTGCAATTGGTTTTAATTTTTTATTGTTTGTTGTTTTATAGATATTTAGCTTTTTATTCAGCAGCTCTCTATTTTGCAGTGTCAGCAATTTGGTTTCTATGGTACAAATTACCTGCATTGATTTGAATAAGAGACTGGAATATGAATAGGGGATGGACTGAATAGAATGATAAGTAATAAAAAGTGGCAATAACAATACATTTGTAGCCTTACAGAGCATTTGTTTTTAGTTGGTGTCAGTGACCCCTATTTGAAAGCTGCAAAGAAACAGAAGAAAATTGCAAATCATTAAAAAACTATGAAAAATAAATAATGAAGACTAATTGAAAAGTTTCTTAGAATTGGCCCTTCTACAATATACCAAAAGTTAACTTGAAGGGGAACCACCCCTTTAAGCATCCTTAATTAAAGCAATAAAGACAATAAAGTGAGGCTTCGGTTACTTGTCAGACATAAATCTCAGCTTGTGTGTCATGATTTTCAATATCAATTATTTTCCTTGTATTTTTGAAAAATAATTCAGTTTAAGCCAAGAACAGATATAATTATGAAATTATGGCTGGGTTGAGCTCTTCTCCTACTCTCCCTGACAGTCATTGTCAAATGCCGGCTTCCGGGTTCATCTTTTATAGATGCTGTGCCTGCTTGTCACGCCCCTTTTGTGACATCATTGGCTGGGTGAGGCGGGTCAACCCGGTTTAATGTTGGGTGCAGTTTGGGAAATCCAGACCCGCACATCACTCTGTAACTGTTCTAAATTCATACATTAGTTGATACATTTCTTATCTCTGTCCCCACTAAGATAAATGCAGTTGTTAAGCTGGCCATAGACGCACAGATATTATTGTACGGTACAAATTTTTGTACAAAATTCGGTGCATGTATGGTGAGAAATGAGCCAGAGATATTGACCAGCTTGTTGATCGAGTTGGATTGTAAAATTTTGATCGGGCTCCTTTGGAGGCACCAGAACATCGGCCGTTGTTAGTGCTGAATCGTCAGATACAGGTTGAATTCTATTGTTTCTACCTGTATATCTGATGATTCAGCTCTACATGTGTGTTGGAATGAACAATCATCTTTTCCAAGAAAGATCGTAATTGTTGCTTTAGAATTGATACAATAGTTGCTAATGTTCCACAGATGCTGCTGCTGAGAAAAGTATCAACTAATGGAGCAAATTGTAACAGTTCAGAATCTGCACCTAGATCACTGAGCTGCCAGACTGAAACACCAGAGACAGGAACTAGAGTTCTGCACTGAAACAATTTCTGAAACCTGACCCGGACCCGCAACCTGCACCTGCAGGGGAGATCAGGCCCAACATGCCGCCTGAGGCAGTCTGTTTTTGCCACCCCCATCCCTCCGCACGGAACTCACATTTTCAGCGCTGGAGGGGGTCGGGGGTGGTCCATGACGGTAGTGCAGAGAGCGAAATTGGCTCTTAGTTACCAGGAGCAGCATTTTTGATGGCGAGTGGCTCAACTTGCCTCATTGGTGGAGCGCCCCTGTGCACCTGCATTCTTATCTGCTTGGATTTGCTAAAGGTTCTGCAAGTGCCTTATCTGCAACCCGATCCGTGATCCACTGACTATCAAGAAACAGGAAGTGCTGAAATGGTAAACCAGAATTGTCATCATTAGAAGTGGGCGTGGTCAGATAAAATGGTTTTTAAAACACAATGAAAAGAGTAATTTAGAAGACCTGAAACCCGAATCGTGACCTGCAAACAAGGAGAACCAACGCACCCAAAAATTCTACCTGCAACCCACAGGTTACCTGCTTTTTTGCAGGAATGTTCAGCTTTAATGGAAGAATGGTAAAAAAAAAAGTATTTATGTCTGGTGGACAATCTGGAACAACTGAACTGAAAAAAGTGTTTGGAAGGTGAACAACCTGTCAGTCAGGGCCAGGTCAGCAAGGCGCCCCAAGCAACCTGGCTGGTCGGAGCACCGGTTGGGCATGCGTGAAAAAGGCACATTCATGTGTGCAGAAGGATGCACACACTGACCAGAGTGGTGAGAGGAGAATGGACTAAGGTGTAGGAATCAGAGAAATTATTGCCTGGCACCCCCAGTGTTGTGCCCTAGGCATGTGCCTAATCTGCCTACCCCCTAGTTCTGGCCCTGGTCAGGGCATTTGGATTACCATGGTCCTATTAGAAAACAGTTGGATACCAAATGCCTTTCCCCGCCCCAAAGTTGAGGGTTCCCAAGTGATCCCAGTATAACAGCACCAGCACCTCTAATAGACTCTTCCATTTCAGAATTAAATAAATGGAAACCAGTTGCTGGCAGGCAAGGATATTTTGATTTTCATGTGACTACTACACACACATCAATCATAACACTGTAAAATAGTAATCCAGTGCACCACAACCACCCTGGAACAGATATCCCAGTAGATCATGTTAACTCCAGCACTCAGTACAGTCCCAGTAATGGCAGCTCAGTATTTCAGTACAATCAGACCAACAACTCTGCATACAGGTTCTAGTACAGGAGGCTTAAAGGAACAGTTACATCAAAAAAATTTAAATGTTTTAAAGGAAAACTTTACTCCCAAACAATGTAGGTCTCTTAAAAAAGATATTGCATAAAACAGCTCATGTGTAAAACCCTGACTCATGTAAATAAACCATTTCCATAATAATATACTTTTTTAGTAGTATATGCCATTGGGTAATCATAAATAGAAAACTGCCATCATAAAAAATAAAGGTCGCCCCCCTGGGAGCCTACAATTCACGGTGCACACAAACATACTAAGCAAAGTCAGGCTTGGGTGGGCATGGGTGGAGGGAGGGCTGTGGAAATCCCGACCCGCACATCACTAATCTGTTGCTTAAATGTTTATTTTGGAGGTAAAGTTTTCCTTTAAAGTAACAACAAATTAATGCAGTGTTGCCCTGCACTGATAAAACTGCTGTGTTTGCTTCAGAAACACTACTGTTTATATAAATAAGCTGCTGTGTAGCAATGGGGGCAGCCATTCAAAGGAGAAAAGACTCAGGTTAAACAGCAGATAAGCTCTGTAGCAGGGCTGGAACTAGGGGTAAGCAGAAGAGGCATGTGCCTAGGGTGCAAAGGTAGAGGGTGGCAGGCATGTACCTCTTCCAACACCTTCCCCTAGTTCCAGCTGTGGCACCAGTTTTTTCCTCTTACGAGTTTGTGTGTCCTCAACGCATGTGCTCTTCTGCGCACTCAAGTGTCTACAACGCATGTGCTTTCCTGCATCCTCAACACATGCGCACGTCCCAGATTGCCTAGGGTGCCCAGCCTACTTGACCCAGCACTGCTCTGTAGAACATAATGGTGTTCAATTTCCACCATTGCTACACAGCTCACACTCAGCACCTCAATACAGCCAGGCCTGCACACCCAGTACTGGCATCTTTGTATAGTCCCAGTACTGGTAAGTATGCACCTTAGTAGAGCCAGTCCACCCAGCCCTGCACCCCAGTCAGTTCCAGTACAGACAGCCCAGCTCCCCAATAGAGACAGCCCAGCTCCCCAATACAGACAGCCCAGCTCCCCAGTACAGACAGCCCAGCACCCCAGTAAAGACAGCCCAGCACCC
>CM044439.1:18241614-18253438 GCA_024363595.1 Xenopus borealis | reverse complement strand
TAATACCCCAGAACACACTGCTGGATAAATACAGTGACAGTTCTATGTTTAATAATACCCCAGAACCCACTGCAGGATAAATACAGTGCCAGTTCCATGTAATATAATACCCCAGAACCCACTGCAGGATAAATACAGTGCCAGTTCCATGTTTAATAAGACCCCAGAACACACTGCAGGATAAATACAGTGCCAGTTTCATGTATAATAAGACCCCAGAACACACTGCAGGATAAATACAGTGCCAGTCCCATGTTTAATAATACCCCAGAACACACTGCAGGATAAATACAGTGCCAGTTTCATGTATAATACCCCAGAACACACTGCAGGATAAATACAGTGCCAGTTTCATGTATAATACCCCAGAACACACTGCAGGATAAATACAGTGCCAGTTCCATGTTTAATAACACCACAGAACACATGGCAGGACAAATACAGTGCCAGTTCCATGTAGAATACCCCAGAACACATAGCAGGATAAATACAGTGCCAGTTTCATGTATAATACCCCACAACACATGGCAGGACAAATACAGTGCCAATTCCATGTAAAATACCAGAAAACAAATAGCAGGATAAATACAGTGCCAGTTCCATGTAGAATACTCCAGAACACATGGCAGGAAAAAAACCATGCCAATTCCATGTATAAAGCCCCAGAATACAAGGCTGAAATAATACAGTGCCAATTCCGAGTATAATACCCCAGAACACATGGCAGGACAAATACAGTGCCAGTTCCAATTTTTTTTTTTTTTGGTAAAGGTAAATTTTATTGTTTTAACAACACAAAACAAACAATCCAAAACAAGAAATAATATCCATATTACAGTTGCCATTATAATGGCTATAAATTATGTTGGTGCAGATACAGCGTCATGTCTATAGCTGTTATTACCAATGCCATGTTTAATACAAATTCTGTGTGCTGCAAAGTGCCATCTGCTGACTTACTGGACTACAGCTCATAACTCCTGTTTTCATTAATAATTATGAGAGAACAATGAGCCCTACCAAATGGAAGGCTTAACCTACACAAGCTTTTATTAAAATCCCCTTAGTGGAGCCCCCCTGGGCACTTACCTTATAAACGCGTAATTGTATTGTATATGAACCCTTTCATTCACTTCTTGTGAAGAAACCAGAACGCCACTTCTTTGTGATCCCAACTGCTGCTGCTGGTTGCACCACCTCAGGGGATTTATGCTGGCTTCAGTTTGAAGCAAACAAATGGAATGTAGCCAACAATGTGCTCATTTAGGAATAAACCGGCCTTTTTGTAATGTTTGTTTTTGTCATTTACATTAACCAGGTTCAGGTGGGTACAGTATCAAACCCCAGCCTGGGGGCACTAATTGGAGCGATGCAAATGGTGATGTCCAGGGAACAGCCAAAGGCACTCTCGGCACTGCTGGTCAGGGTAAGTTCCTGTGCTTGCATTGTCATAAGGGCCTATAACTCTGGGTGTTGATTGAGGGCAACACAAGAAAGAATTCTACATTTAGGTATTTCTGCTAATTGACTCCATCATTTTATTTCCAGCTGGGAGTGCAGAAAAAGATAAGAAGACCCGACCATGTTCAATGTTTGATTCTGTCGTGCCTCCTCCTGGGCCTCCAAATTTCGGAACATTGCGCAAAAATCAGAGTAGCGAGGACCTCCTGCGAGACCCACAGGTATGCTGGGAAATACAGATCCTAATGATTGAAGCTCATAATATGATTGTAGTTGATTTAAATGTAATTACTCCCTAGGTAATGAAACATTGTTTGCTGCTTTTCAGGCTGTGACAAAAGGAGTGACAAAAGTACCCCCACCAGTACCATCTAAACCAAAACAGATTAGCCTCAATCAATATGGGCCTCCCGGCCAGCCTCCTGTAACTGAACCTAAGTCTGATGTTGGTTCCCAGAAGCCTCCTACTTCACTACAAGGAAACAAGCAAAGGGCAGTCCAGCAAGCAAGAGTTCCCATCCCTATAAACCCAGAGTCTGTCCCTGCACCCAAAGTGGATAACCCACCAGCTGTAGCAGTACGTCCTTTTACCCCTCAACCTGCTAAGGAACCCCCTCCTCCACCCTTCCGCAAGCCCCAGACAGTTGCTGCAAGCTCCATTTACTCCATGTACACACAGCAACAAACTCCTGGGAAGAATTACACTATACAAGGAGCCCTTTCCCGATCCCAGATGAGACAACCCTTCTCCAGTGGTACAGTATTGCTTTTCTAAATGATCAGATTATAAACATCATATATAAGACCCAGGCAGCTTTCAGCATTTCTGCTGCTGACTAATTATAAAGACAGCAAGAATCTGCCAGTTTTACCACCACATTCTGTCCCAGTGGCTGCACAAATACTATCTGATCCCCATTGTAAGCAGCAGTTCTGCAATGCTTTATGGCAACTGAGATTCTAGCTATCTGTATAACAGAGCATTCTGTCCCAGTGGCTGCACAGATCCTATATGATCCCCATTGTAAGCAGCAGTCCTGTCCTGCTTTATGGCTGAGATTCTAGCTATACAATAAGACCCCTTACTTCTGTGGTGTGATTAATCTTTCTGAACCCACACAGACTCCCGCACACCCTCTTACAGATACAATGGGTAATTACCTGGTGCACGAAGGTAGAGGCTCGGCAACCTCACATGAACAGTCTGGAAAAAAGACCAACCAAGACCTTGCTTGAGAAAGGGGTGTGTCCCCGAAACGTTGCACATGCAATAAACACGCAAAGCAGTTGCTTGTAACAGATCCTGTGTGCCTTGGTCTTCTTTTTTCTGGACTAATCTTTCTGAACCCCACTTATTACATCACAGTATGACTAAATAGTTCACTGAAATAGAAGTATTGGAATAATGGACAATTTGGGGTAAAACTAATGCTTTAATTGTCTTGGGTATTCTCTGGCTTAAGTATATACATAATATATCCACTGTTTTCTTTAATTGTAGTGTACGGCAAACCAGTCCTTAATGGATCCCAGAGCCCACAGATGAACCAGTTGGCAGACAGCACTTGTATAGATGGGCAAGTTAAATCAAACAGCCCTGAGCCAGAGGGTGATACTCCAATGACTGGTCAGGAAAGTCAAGAGACTGAGAGAGTTCCTCGCCCACTTAGCCCCACAAAACTCTTACCATTCCTGACCAATCCCTACCGCAACCAGAGTGATGCTGACTTGGAAGCATTAAGAAAGAAACTTTATAACGCGCCCAGACCACTAAAGAAGAGGAGCTCTATCACGGAACCCGAGGGCCCCAATGGACCAAATATTCAGAAGCTTTTGTACCAGAGGACTACTCTGGCTGCCATGGAGACTATATCTGCCCCTAAGCAAAGTCCTGTGGAACCCATCTCTGAGAACTCTGGGGAGGGCCAAGGGGTACATGTCACTGCAGACCAGGAAGAAGAATTTCCCGAGGAAAGTGCTTCTTCCTTACAGGTTCTTGAGCCTGAAACAAGAGATCCAATTGTGATTCCGGACGAAATTGAATTGTTGTCACCAGTGCTGGGTCCTGACTGCATGCCTGAGGGGATACCTGGGGATATTCTCCCCCCTCCACCTCCTCCTGAAGAGCTGAGCGTAGTTACACCCCAGCCCACTGACACATACATAGAGGAGTACCCCCCGTATCCTCCCCCTCCTTATCCCACCTCTGGGGAACAGGACAGTCTGGTTGAAGATCTGTCTAACTTTCGACCTCCAGAGATCACTGGCCAATTCTCCCTTCCTCCTGTAAGTACTACTTGAGGCTCAATTAGGCTTTATTAGCCAACACTCTGCAATTTTTCACGACCTGTTAATAATGCCTGATATCTGCAGTTATTGTCTCTCAAAGGATGCTGGGACTCTTTGAAGTAGGAAAACCATCAGTTGGGTATATTGTTAACTAAACTATAAGAATAAATATGTTCTGCAGTACAAGTGTAGAGTAGGTCCCTGTTAGATACTCACTTTATCCTGCCTTTATTTTAGCTGATGACGCAGGGCTCCTTGTTGATTATCCAGATTTCATTGGTTTCTATTTTGCCATGTAATGAGACCCAAAACTAATTACTAATCAGCCTGAAATAGCTCAGAGCCTATTCTTTTAAGGTGGCCATACATTGAGAGATCCGCTCGTTTGGCAATGTTGCCAAACGAGCGGATCTCTCCCCGATATGCCCACCTTGAGGTGGGCGATATCGAGCTGATCCGATCGTGGGCCCTATGGCCCAATGATTGGCTCACCGTGCAGGGCATACGGACGGTCGGATCACGGGACCACATCAACGGACAGATGCGGCCGCGATCCAACAGGAGTAGCCCGTCAGATGGCCCCATACACGGGCTGATAATCTGCCGACTCAGTCTGTCGGCAGCTTTTATTGGCCCATGTATGGCCACCTTAAGTCATCAGAAAACACGGCGAGGTTTACTGGGGCATATTCAGAGGCACAGATCTGCATTCAAAGTCTGCATGTTGCAGAAATATATAAGATAACTTGTTGCATTTACAGCCAAAACCTTTGAGCTTTGGTTCTATAATGAACATGAAAGTGGATAAGTTTTTTTTTTTTTTTTTTTTTTAATTCAGGTAGTTTATTAACAGAAAATTGCATAGTACAACATTGTTCACTTTGACATTTATAATAGTGTACAATAAATGAAGACTTGTTACATTTTGTATTGTTTTACAATTATATTAGACAGTATGCATTACAGTTATACTTTGGTTAGCTATAGGCTGGGAAGATGAAAAACCATGGTATTATGGGTATATTATAGCTGCTTTCTAACAATGCTTAAAATGTCATTTCCCTGTTGCTGGTTGCTGTTAAGGAAGAGGGTACTTATCCAGCCAGGGACCCCACATTTTTTGGAACTTGGTTGGGACCCCCCTTTTCATGTACACCAATTGTTCAATCATACATATGTCCTGCATTACCTGTACCCATTGGGCAAAAGTAGGAGGGGCTATATTTCTCCAATTCATTG
Source organism: Xenopus borealis (assembly GCA_024363595.1). Taxonomy (NCBI): domain Eukaryota; kingdom Metazoa; phylum Chordata; class Amphibia; order Anura; family Pipidae; genus Xenopus; species Xenopus borealis. The sequence continues at coordinate 18,248,449 of CM044439.1, read as the reverse complement.
TTATCAACCTCTTTGCCTGTAGCAAGGCCTCTTGAAGAAATAAGGTCAAGTGCTGATTTAAATTAAGTCATTGAGATATGCCTAAAATGCACAATTTTGGGTTTCTGCCTGTTGCTATTTGCAAAACATTATCCAGTGCATCCATAATTGAGCCCCAGTATGGGGTGATCTTGCTACAGCTCCATAGCGTATGGATAAGTGACCCTTTTACTAGTGTCGAGGTCAAAAAGTGAGCCGAGACAGACGTGGACTGCAGGGAGACAAGGATCACAATTGTGAGAGAGCAGACACGAGTGTATCTATTTGTTCTGTTCTACCATATTGGTGGACAGACCGTTTATTTATAGGTCGAGTACATACATAATTATTAGAAGGTGGTTTAGGGTGGTGGCTTTTGTACATCTAGTGCATTGATCAGGAACATTAGGGTTGATAATGTGTAATTTTGCTGGGGTGTAGTAGGCTCTATGTAGAATATATAGCTGAATAATTCTAAGCCTATTATTTGGGGATACCAATTGGATTGTTTCTTGGGCTTCCAGCCATTCTTCGTCTAGGATAATGCCCACATCCTCCTCCCATTTTTGTTGCAGTGTTTGCAGATTGTCTCCATGCACAAGTTGTTGAAGTCTGGCGTACAGCATAGTAGTTAACCCTTTAGTATGGCCCTTATTAATGTACGATAGCAATGGATGGTTGTCAACTATAATATTATTTTGCCTGTGTGTTGCTTTAAGGGCTCTACTTAGTCTATGGTGAAAGTGGATAAGTTTAATATTTAATAAAGTAGATTGTGATACTGGCTGTCTGTCTGTCCCTTAGTTCTCATTAATGAACATATTTTAATCTATGGAAGGTTTGGTTCTAGTAAACATAACATAGTAACATAGTAAGTAAGGCTGAAAAAAGACTCGCACCATGTATAAAGGGTTCCTTTTGCATTAAAATGCTTGTCACAAAGTCTCCGTTTGTACTTGTAGATCATGGATTGTGGTTATTAATAGTATTTTCTTCTTCCAGGGTAAAAGGACGAACCTGAGAAAGAATGGATCTGAGCGAATTAGTCATGGAATGAGAGTGAAATTCAACCCACTGGCTTTGCTCCTGGATTCCTCTTTAGAAGGCGAATTCGACCTTGTACAGAGAATAATCTATGAGGTAAGATGCCAACAGGGGAGCTTTGTGTTCTTGCCAAGTACCTTCTCCTATTCCCACACAGTGCTTGGCACCACCCCTCCCACTTAGATTAAACTGATCAAGAAAGCTAGGACTTACCTGATGTTAATACAGGACCCTGGCATTCGGCTCAGTTGCAAGCCAAGCTGTGCTGAGCTCTGTATGTTTATGTAGGTGATGGGAGGTCCGATTGTACAATATTCAGTATCTGAGTAAATAATCACGTTTCAATTCTGCTCCCAGGTTGAGGATCCCAGCCAGCCTAATGATGAAGGTATCACGGCCCTGCATAACGCAGTGTGTGCCGGTCACACCGAGATTGTGAAGTTCTTGGTCCAGTTTGGGGTGAATGTAAATGCAGCAGACAGTGATGGCTGGTAAGTGGCAAATGCTCCATTCTAAGAAGACCTCTGGGTCTTCTTACAAATAATATTCTCATCATTTAACTTTAAAACAGATTAGTAATGGCCTCTAATGTATTTGTAATGTATTTTGCCTCATCTTCAGGACCCCATTACACTGCGCCGCGTCGTGCAATAACGTGCAAGTGTGTAAGTTCCTCGTTGAGTCTGGAGCAGCCGTGTTTGCTACAACCTACAGCGATCATCAGACTGCCGCAGACAAGTGCGAGGAGATGGAGGAGGGCTACAGCCAGTGCTCCCAGTTTCTTTATGGTATGTGTGAGATACAGTGTTCCAGAGGTAGAGATGGAGGAGGAAGCACTCAGAGTATCTCTATAGCTGGTGTGTGTTACAAGGAAAGAGATGGTCAGCCTTTGCTCCTAGTTTCTCTATGGTAGTTCTGAGATATATGGGAAAGAGATGGAGAACTACAGCTGGTGTGTAATAAAGTATTACAAGGATAGAGATGGTCAGCCTTTGCTTCTAGTTTCTCCATGGTAGTTCTGAGATGTATAGGGAAGAGATCGATGGCTAGAGAGAACTCCCAGTATCTCTATGGCTGGTGTGTGTTACAAGGATAGAGATGGTCAGCCTTTGCTTCTATTTTCTCCATGGTAGTTCTGAGATGTATAGGGAAGAGATCGATGACTAGAGAGAACTCCCAGTATCTCTATGGCTGGTGTGTGTTACAAGGATAGAGATGGTCAGTCTTTGCTTCTAGTTTCTCTTTGGTAGCTCTGAGATATATGGGAAAGAGATGGAGGACTACAGGAAGCACTCCCAGTATCTCTATGGCTGGTGTGTGTTACAAGGATAGAGCAGGTCAGTCTTTGCTTCTAGTTTCTCTATGGTAGGTATGAAATACAGTGTTACAGGGGGAAGGAAACTGTTTGAAATATTAAAATTGCACCTTTCCCAGTAAATTTATTTCCATGCCCTGTAGCAGAAGGTCTTTCAAGTTTTCTATGTTTGAGTTAAAAGGGAAGACTTCCCACATCCATACAGAGTTTGCTATATCTGGCAGATAGTGTCCCCGGTGCTACTCTATTAACAATCATTATTGTGCCATATGCTGCCATACAGCTAACAGACATTATCTTTCACTGCTATTACTTAAAATAGAAGCTGCCATGTTGCTGTCGGTGGCACCTGCTTTGTTCGTCTCTGTGATTTGGTTCAGTGATGTTCCCTTGTTCGGTTCTTGCACCAGTCCATCACATTGAAACAGAGGGTTTTGATTGGGTGCCTTCTAGTGTTCAGTATGAATTGTTGCATCACAAGCACATTACAAATTCCCTGCACACGCACCAATAAACATGTTCCATTGGGATGGAATTTAATCTGAGAATCTCAAGTGCTGATAGAATGCTCATTTTTGCCTTTCTGGCAGCAGCCCCAGAAACACACAGGGAGCTCAGTAACCTCTGAAGCTGGGGGGGGGGGGGGGGGGGGGGCACATTCCTGAGCCTCTTTGTACTTCAACAGTCAGGAGTCAAACAAAACAAAATTGCATGATTCTTAAAGGGACAGCAAAGTAATTGATATAAAGAGCCTCTTGTAACTTTGCTGTGTGTATTGGCTAAAAGTAAATAACCGATTAAACCTATTAAATAAGAGGTTGTGTCCCCTTTATTTAGCTTGTTTGTTTTTTCTGGCTAGTGCCTGTTGGGCATTTCAGGGCAATTGTTGTTGTTCCTGTGTTCTTGCCAGAAGCTGCAGGCAGTTGTCACAGCGAGTTCCTGGAATCTGGGCACACTGGGAAGCTGCTGTTTTTCTGTTGGCTTGAGGCTGAAAACTGATCATCTAAATACTGGCAGATATTAATGGTTATGTTTTTAAAGGGAGGATTTAAACCCTAAAATTGAAAGTGCATAATTTTGACTTTTCGGCAGCCAGCAACCTCTGCAAGATGTTTTTTTGTTTGTTTTTTTATTGATATTTAATAGGGATGCACTGAATTCAGGATTTTGTTCAGGATTCTGCCAGATTATGGCTTTTTCAGAAGGATTTGCGGAGATTTTGTGTCTGGCCAAATCAAGTCCAAATTGGCATATGTAAATTAGCGGTAGGGAGGGAAATAATGTGACTTTTCATCATGAAACAAGTCAGTGAAAACATGTTCACACGTTCCTTTGCATATGCAAATTAGGATTTGGTTTGTTATTTGGCCGAATCTTTCACAAAGTATTTGTCAGAATCCCAAATAGTGGATTCAGTGCATCCCTAATATTTAATAACATACATTCAGCCAAGACCATTGCAGTTCAGGGAGCAAACCTGAGCGATTCATCAGTAACACACAATATAGGTCAGTTGAATTTGGGGGATAGTCTTGTGAACCAATTGTTTCCATGTCGGTATCTAGTTCTTGCATATTTGGACATAACAATATCATCTATAACTCCCAGGAGGTATGTAAGAGGAGAGACCATTACAGGGAAGGAAAAATGCTCAGCTAGTACCCTGAGAAATGTCATTCAATATCTGGTTATTGGAGGACAGGCCCTCGTTATGTGGCAGAAGGTTGCTGGGGAGGTGTTGCACCAAGGACAAGAAGGGTCCGGTCTCCTTCCCACGGCATGTAACTTGCTTGGGAGTGTATTCAGTTGATGACTTATCTTGTGTTAGACTATCCTATCTCTTGTTGAGATTAAAGGAGTGATTTACCTTTAAGTCAACTTTTAGTATGTTATAATATGGCCAATTATTCAAATCAATGCAGGGTTGCTAAGGTAATTTGTGCCCTGGAGAGCTGCTGAATAAAAATCAAAATAATTCAAAATCCACAAATAACAAATGAAACCCAATTGCAGTTTGTCTCAGAATATCCCTCTCTACATCAGGGTCCCCAACCTTTTTCACCTGTGAGCAACATTCAGATGTAAAGAGTTGAGGAGCAACACAAGCATAAAACATTTTCCTGTCTGGTGCCAAAAGTAGGGCTTTGATTGGCTTTTTGGTAGCCCCTATATGGACTGGCAGCCTACAGGAGAGAATGTTTGGCAGGACATCTGTTTTTTATGCAACCAAAACTTGCCTCTAAGCCAGTAATTCAAAAATAAGCACCTGCTTTGATGCCACTGGGAGCAACATCCAAGGGGTTGGAGAGCAACATGTTACTTTCGAGCTACTGGTTGGGGATCACTGCTCTACATCATATTACAAGTTAATTTAAAGGTGAACAACCCCTTTAAGTAGCTTCCTCCCAGTCCACTTGAGTTAGTTGAGGAATATCCGTTAGCCAACAGGCCTTTAATGTCTCAGAGGGCTTGGATCCCGTGGCTAGAATAGTTTGATATAATTGTGAAATTAGTTTGGGGTGTCTGGTGTATGCAGGGTATGCTCTAGGGTTAGGGAGCAGTAAATGTGTGCAGTAAAAAAGTGGTAAACTGTGCCTGGAATGCATCAGAGCTGGAAATGCCTATAAAAATATGGTTTATCATGTTGGCATTTAAGAGAGAGTTGTTCATAGTTAAGGAAGGTGATATATATATATAAGGATGTGCCCCTAGGTATTTCAAGCCATGAGTTGGCCAGTATGTGAAGCCTTGGAGTTGTCTGAAGTTTGGGAGTTATGAGTGCCCCTTGCAGGATGTTTGACTACAACTTGCATTGAATTTCCCAGGGTCCGTAAAGTAACGCTGTCTTGTTGTGTTTCCCAGGTGTCCAAGAGAAGATGGGCATTATGAACCGGGGGGTGCTCTACACCCTGTGGGACTACGAAGCAGAGAGTGACGATGAGCTGGCTCTGAAGGAAGGAGACTGTATGACCATCCTGCGCAGGGAAGATGAAGATGAGACCGAGTGGTGGTGGGCCCGGTTAAATGACAAGGAGGGATACGTCCCCCGCAACCTGCTTGGGGTATGTGTAACCAATGTGTTGTTCATTGCAGGGTAGTTTGTGCCTTATTTCCCAAAGCTGAGTGCTAAGTAGCTTTCCATGATGGGAAGATGTATCATTTTAAATAGTTTAATCAGGAGCAGCCTTCAGACCTTACAGAGAGACATCACTTGGCTACACCAACTTTTTGTATTTCTATGTACTGCCCCTATGGCTACACAGCAGCTTGTTTATATAAACTATAGTAGTACTTATCTGTTATCTACTGTGTATCCTGTGCTTGAATGGCTGCCCCCATGGCTACACAGCAGCTTGTTTATATAAACTATAGTAGTACTTATCTGTTATCTACTGTGTATCCTGTGCTTGAATGGCTGCCCCCATGGCTACACAGCAGCTTGTTTATATAAACTATAGTAGTACTTATCTGTTATCTACTGTGTACCCTGTGCTTGAATGGCTGCCCCCATGGCTACACAGCAGCTTGTTTATATAAACTATAGTAGTATTTATCTGTTATCTACTGTGTATCCTGTGCTTGAATGGCTGCCCCCATGACTACACAGCAGCTTGTTTCTATAAACTATAGTAGAATATCTGATACAAACACACCAGCTTTACCAGTGCAGGGCAACAGTACATTATATTGTCATTCTTGTAAAACTTTCATCTCTTGGATTACTGAACCTTTAAGCAAATGTTAAAGAATGGTTTTTGCTATAACACAAATAATACTTTCTTTTTTAGCTGTACCCAAGGATCAAGCCAAGGCAAAGATCTCTGGCGTAAAGATCCTGCACATGAAGTATTAAACTTATCATGGAAGAAACGTGGTCTAATAATTTCACAAGATCTCCAGATCCGCATCACTTGAAAGCAACAGCATATTTTCCATATGAAGGATTTTGATTGGTGCTTTAGGACTGAGGAAGTCTTATACCCGCGAATAGAGCGTAACCGCCATTTAGATTAATGTGCACCTGAAGGATCTCTGAACCTGAACTGATGAGGTGTTGCCCTTTAATTTAACCCTTGTGGTTTATTCAAGACACTTTATAAGTCCATCTTGGACACCAGACTGATCACTAACCGCATTCTCAGCCTATTTTTCTAGTCCTTTGTTTTTCTCGGTGATGATGTTTTTGCTGCACCGTATGAAGAGAAGTCATCTGCTGAAGTGGATTTATTTGGACTTTAATGGCCGGACTGATATATCCATTGAAACAATTTTTTTTTTTTCCATTAACATGAAGCGTAGCCTTTACCCAGCATTACAATGTAGATTTAGGAACTTTGAATCCTAATATTTTACTAAAACATCATATTTATTTTGTTATTTTCATATAGTTAGTGAATGTATCATTTGTAGGGTGGGAAAAAATAAATATAGTAAATGTTTCTGTCTGGTCACTTTTAT
>CM044439.1:18167437-18181838 GCA_024363595.1 Xenopus borealis | reverse complement strand
TTGTTCTAATGCAGTGCTGTCCAACTGGTCGGCCTGCAGGTCTCATCCAGTCCCCGACCCCATCCCCTGTGTGGCCCCTCACATGAAAGTCTGGCTGCTGTGACTGTTTACCTTGTGTAAGTGTCACTACAGAGATTTACTGGCCCCTGCAGAGTTCACACCTAAAACTCGGACAGTAAAATCCTGCATTGTTCACACCTGTAAGACCTGTATTATCTACACCTGTAAGACCTGTACTGATCACAATTTATACCCAGACTGTTCACACCTCATACAAACTGCTGGTGGGGCTCCACTGTATGTGGTATGAACTGTTCAAACTCTACATCTTAAGGTGGCCATACAAAAGTTGATGAAAGCTGCCAGCAGACTGCTTATTGGCCAGTGGATGGGGGCCTCCACCAGGCTTCACCAACCAATATCTGATCAAAAATATTGCATTTTAAATAATCACATTGGATTAAGGGCTGCCTCTGTTTGTTACTGCAGTCCTCATACTGACCACCTGCATTCCTCTCCTTGTGATCTGATTGTTGGGCCTAGGCCCCGCGATAGGATTCACACAACACTCAAATAACGGATTCTAGTAAAAACACAATTGAACAAAATAACTGCTTTTTGCACAAATTTTGCATGTAGAGAGACATGATGTCTGGTGAGTTTAATAGAGTGAACTCTAATACATCTCTAGGCAAAAGGAGCCCCCCTATAAGATATATTGGATCTAACAGTTAATGAATATCTGACACCAACTTCTGAATGAAGACACAATGAAGAGAAACAGATGCTGAGAGAGGAATAGTGAAGATAAACTTGATTATTTCAGAAACGGTACAGGATTTTTCATTGATTGTATTTTAGAAAGTTTCCGTTTTATTCCAGTATTCTGAAGCGAATATTACATTTTCATTTTCGCGATAATTTCCCTTAATTATTGGTGCTGTGCCAGTATCAGTGGTACTATGAGACTCATCATACTGTGCTATAGTGTAATATACAGTGATACAGTGAGTGTATATAGCAATGCAATGGGACTGTGCTATAATGTAATATACAGTACAGCAGTGATACAGTGAGTGTATACAGGAAAGCAATGGGACTATGCTATAGCATAATATACAGTACAGTAGTGATACAGTGAGTGTATATAACAAAGCCATGGGACTGTGCTATAGTGTAATATACAGTACAGCAGTGGGGCAGATAGATTCCTGTACAGCAGAGACACAGCGACAGTAGACAGTGAAGCAATACTTTAGTGAGTGATACAGAGATGATAGACAGGCACAGCTGCTCATAAACCCCCAACAGTTGAAGTTAAAGGGTTGAACTTGATGGACGTGTGTCTTTTTTCAGCCTAACTTACTGTATTACTAATACTGAGACCTCTCACTGCCCCGTGACTCCCAGCTGCACTTACCGTTGGTCTCTTCCACACCACCCCCTGGGTTTTGCTCGAGTACTGGCCCAGCTCTTTGAATCCCAGGGAAGAGTGGATGGCTGGGAAGCTGGGGTCCTTAAACAGAGAGCTGGACTGGAGACACTCATTACGCAGAGCCTCGTAGTCCTGGTTGAGGAAGGGCAGCGCCTTGTCATTGGTACCAAAGCCATTGGCCAGTGCCCGCTCCTTGGCCAGTCTGTCGGCGACCCCACTCATGTTAGCGCAGGGCAGGGGCACAGAGGGGGCTGCAGACACACACAGTCACAATGTCCTGGCACAGACTTGCAGAGAAGCAGCAGCAGAAGCGACACACCCAGGCAGCAGGACTCAGAGACTGAGGGAGCAGCAGGGAGGGGGCAGAGGAAAAGCAGCAGCAGATACTTCAGGCTCCTCCTCACAGGCACATCAGCTTTACATCACCTCCCGGGTGTGTCTCCCTCCTGCTGCTGCTGTACAAATATATATGTGTCACACACCCGTTCTCTCCGACCCCTCTACCCCCTATGTCTTTATGGGCCACACACACACACCTGCAGCTCCCCTATACCCTCCCTGTCCTTACTCACAGCTCAGACTCTACAATAGCCCAATAATGTGAGCAATGTGTATCACGTGACACAAGGAAATATTAAAGGGATTGTTCACCTTTAAATTAACTTTTAGTATGATTTAGAAAGTGACATTCAGAGACAATTTGCAATTGGGTTTCATTTTTTATTATTTGTGGTAAACTACGGAAAAAAAAAACACAGAGACATGTTAAAGTTTAAAATTAAGTCTTTATTACCAAAGCTCTGCTTCTGCTCCTCTTCTGAAAAAGCAATCAAGTGATCCATTGTGCTGCGCTTGATTTCTACTCCCTGGATAGCTACTATAAGGAAGGCAGGGAGGAGAAATCGAGGGCCACACAATGGATCACTTGATTGGGGGCCCAGATATTTGAAAAACTGCAGCACAGCTGGGCCCCCCTTGGCAGCGCCGAAAACATGCCACTTCTTTGAAAGTCCTGAACCGCCGAAAAGAAGTCGCAAAAAGACCCGAGCCGAACTTGAATTCCTGAAGCCGTGGAAAGTCCTGAAGCCACGAGTTCAGTTCTATCGAACACCAATGTGTGTTTGTTTACATTTTTTTAAAACCCTAGCCACCAATGTATTATTTTAATACAGTCTACAGGTCCCTGCCACCAATGTTTTTTCTGTTTTGTAATATTCTCTGGTGCCCCAATTTTCTTTTAACTTTTAAGAGGGGCATCAACATTTTTTTTAACGTATGGAGGGCCCTGATAGGGTTGCCGCCTTTCCCTGTGGCTCAAGCCGGACAGGGGGGTGGTCCTGTGACGTCAGTGGGCGGTCCCGTGACATCACGGGGCGGAGCTATGACGCAGCGACCGCCGATTGGCCGATCGCGGCGTCAATCAAGCTAATCCCGCCCGGTTTTCCTTATATGGAAAACCGGGCAGGAAGCATTGAACCGGGCAGCCCTTCAAAATACCGGGCTGTCTGGTTCAAAACCGGACAGGTGGCAACCCTAGGCCCTGACCACCAATGATTTTAAAAAGAAACTTTTATGGGGGTCCCTGGCGCCAAAGTTTTTTTTAATAAAATAAACTTTATGGGGGGCCCTAGTGCCACAGTTGCTTTTAACTTATAGGGGGGGCCTGGCCATCAATGGCTTTTTATAATGTTTGTGTGTGGGGGGGGTTTACTGTTTTTAGCACGGATGTCTGTGTGTTCTTTTAATTGTGGTGTGGGATCTGGGGTGGGGCTTGGGGGCTGGGGTTGGTCCTGTTGTATGGGGCCTGGAGATTTCTAATGGTGGCCCTGTGTCTATATAATATAGTGTATAGACACATACAGAGAATTACCCCATTGTTTCAGAAAGGCTACACGCTGAAACGTTGCAGTAATTCTCATTTTCAGGCAAGGGTATTCACTTCCTCGTAGTGCTTTTCCCTTTGGTTATGACTTGGTGGTATGTACTTTGATGGTATTATTGATTTGAATCTTTTTTCTTGATATACATGTACTATGAAATGCATTATAAAATGTACTACATACATGTAAAAATATATTTTTTCCCACTTCCCACTAATTTTCTAGAAAAGTCTAAAGTAGAATAAGGCATTAAATGCTGTATTTTGTATACTAAACATAAACATGAACTTACTGCACCACAAGCCTAATCAAACAAATGATTTATGCTTTCAAAGTTGGCCACAGGGGGCTGTCATCTTGTAACTTTGTTATACATCTTTGCAAGACCAAGACTGTGCACATGCTCAGTGTGATCTGTCTAAGCTTAGGGATCCTCATAAATGATCAAAAAAGTCAAATAATATCTGCCAGAAGCTGATACATCAAGACTGATTAATAATCAGAATATACAGACTGCACTGGGTCCTGTGTTGTCATGTATTCTACTGTGGATTTTATAGTTTTTGTATTGTTTAATACAAACTTTCTCCAACTCTGCAGAACCAGTGGCTGCAGCAAAATAATCCTCCAAGTAGAATCTCAGTTTATCTGTTTAAATCTGGATCCATGATCTTTGTCCCTGCAGCTGGAGTTGCAAACAGTAAAGGGGATGTAAAATATAAAATCTCTATACAGTCGCCGACTGCTCTACAGGAAAACAAACAAAGCTGCTTGAGTTCTGCATGGCTGGTAAGTAAGGCGGGGGCTCCCCCTGCTGTTCATAAGTATGATTGTTTCCCTGCACAGCAGTTAGGGACGGTCTGACAATTCCTATCCACAGCAGTAAATGAAGGGAGAATTTCACTGCATACAGTCAGGTTTCTTATAAAAATGGTACACATTTTTTAATTAAAGTATATTGGAGATAGATTTCTTTTTCATTAAAGAAAGTAAAAATTAGATTGAATGCCCTTTAATATGAAATAGTACTTTTAAACTAGCTTATGAGGGCGTGGTTGGGGCTTAATGCATCTTACTTACATTTTCGGAACTATATGAGAGTGTCCTTCATTAATTTGTTTTTCTACAGGCTGCTGCTATTTCCTGGTGCGAGACAGGAATACATTAGAGCCCTCGGCCTTTTATAACCTGCACAACTGGTTTTGTTTCTTTTCACTGGTGTTTGCGACTCCTTAGATCCGACCACTAGGCTCCATCATTAAAGGTCAGCTCAGCTGACAGTCAGCTCACATTAAACCACATTTATTCATTACAGCTTTCAGACTTCGGCTTGAGGATATGCATCCAATTTACTGTCACTCATTATGAGATTGCAGTTATTTGGCCTCCATTCCTTTAAGCTTCCCTTTTGTGAATTTTTCACTCCTGCTTTGTGTCCCTTCAGCTCCTTTTAAAGGTGTGGTTCACCTTTTGAATTAACTTTTAGGGCTCTTGCTCATGAGCGTTTTTCCCTGCGCTCCCCTGCGTTCCCTTTAGCTGCATTCAGCCACAGGGGATCGCAGGAATAGATGCAAGCAATTCTTTTCAATGGGGCTGTACTCACACAAGCGCATGTAGGTGCCGGACGCAGGTTGAGACGCAACATGCTGCATTTTTACTGCGTTCGGCACCTACATGTGCTTGCGTGAGTATAACCCCATTGAAAATAATTGCTTGCGTCTATTTCCCCCTGTGGCTGAATGCAGCTAAAGGGAACGCAAGGGAGCACAGGGAAAAAAACGCTCATGAGTAAGAGCCCTTAGTATGTTATAGAAGCAGCCTCTCAATTAGGGATGCACCGAATCCAGGATTCGGTTCGGTATTTGGCCAGGATTCAGCCATTTTCAGCAGGATTCAGATTTGGCCGAGTCCTTGTGCCTGGACAAACTGAATCTGAATGCATAAAATCATGTTACTTTTCGTCAGAAAACAAGGAAGTAAAAATATTTATGTGGCGCACTTCATACTTTTACCCTTTCTCTCACTAATTTTCATATGAAAATTAGGGTTCGGATTCGATTGGGTATTCGGCTGAATCTTTCACAATGGATTCGGGGGTTCTGCCAAATCCAAAATAGTGGATATGGTGCATCCCTACTCTCAACTGGTCTTCATTGTTCTTTTTTTTAGTTTTTCAATTATTTCCCTTCCTCTCTTTCTAACTTTCAAATAGGAGTTACAGACTCCATCTAAAAAAGAAATGCTCTGTAAAGGTGGCCATACACGGAGAGATCCGCTCGTTTGGAGACATAGGTGGGCGATATCTGACTGATCTGATCGTGAGCCCTAGGGCCCACTGATCGGATCCCAATACAGGGGATACGGGCGGTCGGATCACGGGACCGCATCAACGAACAGATCCAGCCGCGATCCGGCAGAATTTTTAATCCTGCCTGATTGACATCTGGACGACTTTTGGCCAGATATTGGTCGGGGAACATACACGTGAGTGGGGCCCTCCGACGGGATTCCCCGACCAATATCTGGCCGAAAGTCGGCCTGATTGACATCTGGCCGCTGTTGGCCAGATATTGGTCGGGGAATCCCGTCGGAGGGCCCCACTCAAGTGTATGTCCACCTTAAGGCTACAAATGTATTGTTATTGATACTTTGTATTCCTCATCTTTTTGTTCAGGCCTCTCCTATTCATATTCTAGTCTCTTATTCAAATCAATGCATGGTTGCCTTGGTAATTTGGACACTAGCAACCAGATTACTAAAACTGCAAATTGTAGAGTTGCTGAGTGAGAAGTTGAATAACTCAAAACCCACAAATAATAAAAAATAATCGACCCATGACAATTCAGGAAACCAGGAGTGCAAAGTGCAAAAAAAATGGTAATTGCAGATATTATTTTGGACATTGTACATTCTTCTTCCTTACTGAAAATGACCCGTATTGTTTCTGGCTGTCTGTAAACACATTTCCGTATCAATTTCCTTTGCCCTCCTATTTTATTATATAGCCCTAAAAAGAATGCAGAATGAGTATGGCCTAGTGCTGAAGGGCACATGGATGGTAAGATGTCTATGGCTGACAAAAACGGGTTGAGATAGAATTGGAATAAAGCATGCCTCCAAGATTTTTCAAAGCCTATATAGAATAGTACCAGCTATTCCCCTGTACTAAGCACAATTCAGCAGGAACAGTCCCCTAAGTTTGCTCATAGTCTGTACAGAGAGATGTCATAAAACAATGGCAGCATATGTATTCCCTGTACTAAGCACAATTCAGCAGGAACAGCCCCTAAGTTTGCTCATAGTCTGTACAGAGAGATGTCATAAAACTATGGCAGCATAGGTATTCCTCTGTACTAAGCACAATTCAGCAGGAACAGCCCCTAAGTTTGCTCATAGTCTGTACAGAGAGATACCATAAAACTATGGCAGCATAGGTATTCCCCTGTACTAAGCACAATTCAGCAGGAACAGCCTGCTGTATCCCTCCTATACCAAGCACAATCCTGCTGGATACTGTACATATAGGCTGTTTAGCTGCACAGTTATGTAGCAAATACTCACAACCTAGGAAGAAAAAGGCTTTTTTTGCTGACTAAATGTTACCAGACACAAACTTTGCACACACCTCCCCAGGCAAACTTTGTAAAGACTCCATGCCAAACCCTTGCACAGCCCTGAGGCTATTTGCATGGGAGATGGAGATGTAATTCCAGTTTTATGTTTCTACATCTACACAACCCTTTCACCAACCCAAACAGTAATGCACCTCCTCCTCTTTCTGATATTCTCTGGAAATTCATATAAATGTATCAGGTCAGAATAATGTCAGTGACGCTGATATCAGCTAGGGTTGCCACCAATCTAAATATATTTTGATTTTTCCCTATTAATAACATTGGGGTGAAGTATAATTTCTTCTGGTCAGGCCTTCTATCAGCTAATGACTGGTACCCCCAAGCTCTGGCTGGGTGTACCCCATGAAATCATTGTACCCACAGTTGTGCATGGGCTTTAGCAGAGCCTCAGTTATAAACAAGGCACAGAATCTGTCCCAATTCTTCTCTCTTCAGATTTTCATTATTTTCTGCCAACGCTTTTTATTCCCTTCAGCCTTTTTATATTGAAAACATAAAGGGGTGGTTGTCCATTCTCCTTCCTTGTGTATATTGTGTGCAGTGGATTCTTGTGCAAATAGCAAGACTGTGTTTATGTCATGGGTGCTGGCTCCTTACACACTGGGTGCTGCTGTGCAGTGTTAGTGGCAGGTTACTAAGCAGTAGCACTTACACTACAGACGTGTCCTGACACTAGTGGAATGTGGTCGGGCCCTCTAGGCTCCATTCCTCAGCTGCTTTGTAGAGTTTGCCTCTGGCTCTGGTAGATTTTCATTATTAGTCTCTGTTCAGACTGAGCTCTGACACTCAAACTATTGTGCCAATTCTGCAGCCAGGGGTGTAACTACTGGGGGAGTAGGGGGGTGCAATTGGGCCAGGGCCTGCACCCCCGCAGGGCCCCCCCAGGCAGATTGCACCCATTGCAGCTGGCTGGAGTTGGCAGCAGTGCCATAGAAAATACGCACGGACGAGGGTGGGGTGTTGCCTGGTGGCATGGCCGCACCAGGGCCCGCCCCCAACCAGTTCCGTTACTGTCTGCACCTGAGCAGGCCGAGGCCAAGCAATGCATCCCAATCCCAGTAATGTGGGAAAGAGAAACTGACTGATTCAAGCACTTTTTTTCTGCGGTTAAAGAGGTGCTTCACCTTTAAGTTAACGTTTAGTATGTTATAGAACGGCTCACCAATTGTTTTTACATTAGTGGCTCAGGCAGTGCCGGTTTTAAGCACATTGGACCAATTTGGCCCAATTGGGCCCCGCTCTTATGGGGGCCCCACTCCAGTGCGAGCTCTGATTCCTATTCCCTTAATTCCCCAGTAGCCCAGACTACCCCTACTCCAGATTGGCCCAGGCCACAGCTGAACCTAATTTGCCCAGTCCACCCCCAAACCTAAAACCAGCCTGCCCCAAACCCAACTGGCCCAAATAACAAGTAAAATGCATCAATGTTGTGTGTATATATATATATATATAT
This sequence comes from Xenopus borealis, assembly GCA_024363595.1. NCBI lineage: Eukaryota > Metazoa > Chordata > Amphibia > Anura > Pipidae > Xenopus > Xenopus borealis. The sequence continues at coordinate 18,173,435 of CM044439.1, read as the reverse complement.
ATATATATATATATATAAAATATACCATGATGTCCCTGGGCTCAGGGACAAAAAAGGTTGGGGACCCCTGCTCTACATCATACTAAAAGCTAACTTAAAGGTGAACAACTCCTTTAAAGGTGGCCATACATGGGCAGATAAAGCTGCCTATGTCGGTCATTTAGACCCGTCGGAGCCCCTTGGCATCATCATAATCAATCATTTGACCATATGGCTGAACAATCGTATTACCGCTGATATAGATTTGCCATTAGTGGCATATCGGGGAAAGATCCGCTTGTTTGGCGATGTCAAATGAGCGGGTCTTTTCCCCGATATACCACAATTCCTCAGTCTAATGTTATTTTACATTATTTAGTAACTTCCCCTTATATTACCTAATAGCCTGCTCCCCACATTATGTGTGCCAATGGTTTGGAGCTTACAAGCACATGGGAGTTGCGGATAAAGACCATGAAATAAAACGTCCCCATTTACCCCTGAAACTTTTTGTAATATAGAAAAGCAATTGGCAGCGCAAATTCATTGTTATCTTCAAGGGCACACAGAGACCAGACCTGTCACCCTGTGCATTTTAGGGGGGAGGGTTGGGGATCCGCTTTAAGTTAGTGTCTTCTTCCTCAACTAGATTTACATCTGATAAAGCTAATAACTGAAAATACAAGAAGCTTAGTGTTAATGGTGCATTCCAGTTCTGCTTTACATTCATTTTGGGCTTCCCAGAGAACAGTCATTACGTTTCTTCCTTTAATTGCAAACCACTTGTACTACTGTATATCCTCTAATTAGTGATGAGAAACAATTTTTCACAATTTTGCTACAAAAATGATGCCCATAGATTTCAATGGGTGAAAAAATTTTTTCGTCTGCTGGTCTCATCTAAATTTCTTATGTTATATTGTCTATATTTTGCTCCTTTTAAAATTTTACAAAACTTTTGATGATGTCACTGGTTTGCAGCAACATCACTTCCTGCTTATGGTCGTCTGCGGGTTGTGGGTCAAGTTGCGGATAAGCCAGTTGCGGGTCCGGGTCAAGTAGCGGATCAAAGTGGGTAAATATGTGGGTTGTGAGTTCTGGTTTATTAATACATGGAGTTGCCACTGTGCTATCCTGCTGTGAGTTCTGTTTTATTAATACATGAAATTGCCACTGCGCTATCCTGCTGTGAGTTCTGGTTTATTAATACATGGAATTGCCACTGTGCTATCCTGCTGTGAGTTCTGGGTGCACCAGGGCCACCAGGAGTCTAGTTATGCCACTGCCTACCAGTGTAAAGACAACTCTCCCACCTTTAATTGCCACTCAACTCTTTCATACCCCCATTCAATGCCACATTCCTCTCTGGCACCTACCTGAGAACACAAGCTATACACAGCAGTGCACAATTACGTTATGCCAAATGCAAATGTGAATTTATTGAATTTATACCCCCTGGTGCCCCCCCCAGTACTGCAGAAAGCCAATGTGTATAATAAGTTGTGCATATGGATTCTTGGCCCACAGATTTAACTTTCTGAGTGCAGCTCATGCTAAGCACAAGCCTTCCAGCTGAGTCACCCACTGGTCTCCCCTCCTTCCACTTGCTTATAGGCACAGATAGGGAACCTGTGGGCAGCCTGCTAAACTGCAGCTCTTGGCACCTTGTTAGCACCAGAGGATGCTGGGAAACTGTGGCGAGGTTGCAGGACAAAGTTGGCATAATTAAAGGGATATTGTTTCCACTGCCTTTTTTTAACTGAAGGAAACTCCTACGTATAAGCATCTTTTTTCACCAGTGTAAAGAATGTCACTTTTTAATATATCACTGCCATTTCCATGTTCTGATTGAAATTCAGTCCCCACGTGTAGCTGAACAGCAGCTGGATGGATTCATTTTGCCGCCAGTGATACAGAAGTAATAGTCAGTACCTGTGAATGTTAGTGCAGTTGAAACTATGTAGCAGAAGCCAAACTAAGAGACCTGTGAAGAAGCATACAAGGCTTGCTGGGAATTGTGGGTTTTCTGATCCATTGTTCCCTTCTCTGGTATCATCAACACCGTAGCCATTACTTAAAGGGGTGGTTCACCTTTGAATTAACTAATGGTTTGTTATAGAATGGCCAATTCGAAGCAACTTTGCAATTGGTCTTTGTTATTTATTTTTTTAATTTATAGTTTTTTATTTATTTGCCTTCTTCTTCCTCCTCTTTCCAGCAGTGGCATAACTAGATGTTACTGGACCCCACAGCAAATTCAAGTTTGGGCCCCAAAACTTTGTTACATTGACCAATTTTACCCAAATACTGTACATTTAAGTTGCCCATTAATTGAGGCCTTATTGAGCCCCTGCTTTCCAGCTTTCAGGTGGGGGTCACTGACCCCATCTACAAACTAATGCTCTGTAAGGCTACACATTTATTATTATTGCTGCTTTTCATTACTGCTATTTCTATACATTCCCTCTCCTATTCATATTCCAGTCTCTTCTTCAAATGAATGCACAGTTGCTTGGGTACTTTGGACCCTAGCAACCAGACTGCTGCAATTGCAAACTGGAGAGCTGCCAAATAAAAGGCTAAATATCTAAAAAAAAAGAAAAACACACACAAATAAAAAATGAAAACCAATTGCAAATTGTCTCAGAATATCCCTCTCTACATTATACAAATAATGAACTCACAGGTGAACCACTGCTTTCCAGCATTGCCAATAATTTGTCTCTTTTCCTTGTGAAGAGATTGCTACACTCATCCTTTCCCACCAAGACTCCTGCCACCTGCTACTGTCTGGCCCCCAGGCTCCCACCCATGCCTCTTTATTCTACATTACATTGTGCTTCTGTTCTCACCTTAGAGAGTATCAGTCTTCCCTCTGCAGTGCTACATCTCATCACTGATGATGTCATAAATTCCTGGGTGTCTCCTCCGTTTCACTCAGATCAGCCGTGGCCTGGTCCCACTCCCACTCTCACTATTGCCTTGCTTTTCTGCTGTTCTGTACCTCTTGCATTCCATGCCTGAATTCCTCCATCAAGGCCTCTCCCAATCCTTATTCAGGAGTAAATTCTCCCTCATGAAGCTGAAGGCCTAGCTGACTGGGCTCCACAGTAAAATCGTTTTAGAAACCTTACAAACTTTGGCAATCACATCACTTTTTATAAACATATGATGTAACATTGTGCCCAATAACTTTTACTAATCATCGGCTGAATTAACGGGTACGCAACCCTACTGCTTTTATAAATTTTCATTTATAGACCCAGTTTCCACTTTTAAATGGGTGGTTCACCTTTAAAGGAGAAGCAAAGGTTAAAAGTAAGTAAGCTTTATAAGAAAGGTCCATATAAATACACCAGTAAACCCTCAAAGTAATGCTGCTCTGAGTCCTCTGTCAAAAGAAACACAGCATTTCTTTCTATTGTGTACACATGGGCTTCTGTATCAGACTTCCTGCCTTCAGCTTAAACCTCCTTGCCCCGGGCGTGAGCATGCTCAGTTTGCTCCCCCCCTTCTCTGCTGTAATCTGAGCCCAGAGCTATGAGTGAGCAGGAAGTGATGTCACACCAAGCTAATCCTGCAGCTGCTATCCTAAACAAACAGAGAGCTTCTAGAGCTTTTTACTCAGGTCTAGTAAATCATTCTACAGAATAAATATAGCATTCTAGCTTGCACTATTGCAGCTAATCTATTGGCAATAAAATGCCTCCATAACTTTCCTTCTCCTTTTAGTTATCTTTTAGTATCTTGAAGAATGGCCAATTCTAAGCAACTTTCCAATTGATTTATTTTTTTATAGTTTTGGAATTATTTGACTTTCTCTTCTTCTTTCCAGTTTTCAAATGGGGGTCACTGACCCCATCTAAAAACGGTTAACAGATACTGGCTGAACATTTATTGTCATTGCTACATTGTATTACTCATTTTTCTATTCAGGCCCTCTCCTATTGAAATTCCAGTTTCTTCAATCAAGGCATGGTTGCTGGGGTAATTTGGACCCTAGCAACCAGATTGCTTGAATTGCAAACCAGAGAGCTGCTTAATACAAAGATAACACAAAAAACAAAAAATGAAAACCAGTTGCAAATTGTCTCAGAATATCACTCTCTACATCAGGGGTCCCCAACCACTGGGCCACTGACAGTCCTTAAAAAATGTTTCGCCTCAATACTGGTCCCCAAACCAAAAAAAGTTGTGGACCCCTCCTCTGCATCATAATTTAAAGGTGAACAACCCCTTTGAAGTGTAAAGATTAATTAAGAGACCACAGAGACACCTGCTGGTATATAGGGATACTGCTTTTACTTTGAAGGCACAGAGAGTTTGGAAGAAATTTTTCCTAGAATTTTTTAAAATCACCCAGTCTGGCATGCTTATTCTCCAAAATCTTCTATTTTTACAGAATTACTGAAAATCTGAAATATGTATGTACTACTGCAACCAGTCAATAGGAGCAACTTGTGTGCCAATAATTCCAATTGGCTTTAGATAAGTGTCACTTGGGGGGGATTAATTGGCTCCTGATAAAAGTGACCCTAGTGTCTGTGATAGGGACCTTAGATTGTAAACTCCACTGGGGAAGTGACTGATACATTATCTCTGTAAATGGCTGTGCAATTTGACAGCTCTGTATAAATTATAATTTCCCCATTTCATTTGTGGGAAGGACATGGCAAAGTTACAGAACATATTGCAGTTCACATAGAGAATTTACCTGAAGCAGATGGGGGTGCACAAATCCCATTTGTACATGATTCTACTACTACTACTACTACTACTACTACTACTACTACTACTCCTACTACTACTCCTACTACTACTCCTACTACTACTACTACTACTACGACTACTAGTACTACTACTACCACCTGCACAACAGTGCTGCAGATTGAATGAACCAATTATGGCTTAAGGTACAGGTATGGGACCTGTTATCCAGAATGCTCGGGACCTAGGGTTCTGTATTTTAGATCCCCATGCCTTCTGTCTAGTAGAAAATCATATAAACATTAAATAAACCCAAGAGGCTGGTTTTGCTTCCAATAAGGATTAATTATATCTTAGTTTGGACCAAGCTACTGTTTTATTAAAAAGGAAATCATTTTCAAAAATTTGGATTATTTTATTATAATCGAGTCTATGGGAGACGGCCTTTCCATAATTCAGAAATTTCAGGTTAACGGGTTTTTGGATAACGGATCCCATATTTGTATATCAGGAAAAGGAAATAGTATAATATCAGTGATTAGCCCTCAAATATCCTAATCCCCATCAGCAGGATATTTCCTATACAGAAAGAATTCTATCTAGGATTTACTGGATCAGAGCCGCATACAGACAGTCGGGAAATTAAGGTTTATTAGGACGACTGAGATAGCATCTTTTTTAGCAATTAAATCCAATTAAGAATACAGAGATGGGATTTAGGATCAGAGGGGAATCCAGAAACAGGATTTAGGATTAAAGGGGAAACAACCTGATACAGCAACGGCCTTAATCTTGAAAGCTTTCATTCATCATATCATTTTCCTTTCCATAATCCAATTTTATTGCTTACACAGGTGGAAGTGGGGAGGAGCAGTTTTCTGTTGCAGAAAACATTATAATATAATAAATCCATCATAAATCCATTATAAATCATTATAAATCCATTTACTTTACCTGAAATTTTATCTGACAATTTAGCACCGCTTTTGAAATTTTAAACTCACACTGAAACTTTCATTTACCTTCTATAATTCTCCTCTGTAATTAGGAAGAACATATAGGGGCAAACTTTCTATTATTCCCCCCAAAAAATTCGTTTCTATTCGATATTTGATTAGCATTCGATTTTCAAATGTTAATCGATTAGTTCTAGGCTACCTTTATTCGATATTCGATCATTCGACGATCGAATACAAATTTATCCGATCAGTCGAATAAAATCCGACGCTTCGCAAGCCCAGTCGCCCAACATGGGATCTGACATAATCACGTCAAAATCAGCTGTGTAGTTCTACCCTGAGGCGCAGATTTA
>CM044439.1:18061490-18085677 GCA_024363595.1 Xenopus borealis | reverse complement strand
GAAAAATGCAGCATGTTGCGTCTCAACGTGCATTCGGCACTTATATGAGTTTAGCCCCATTGAAAAGAATTGCTTGCGTCTATTCCTGCACTGCCCTGCGGCTGAACCAGCAAAATGGAACACAGGGTAAAAACGCTCGTAAGAGCCCTTACAATTTGCTACAATGTGTTGATACAAAACATTTCTTAGCAGTATATGAGGACTATTAGCAACTATTGTATTAATTCACTTCACCTTTCTCAAGACCTGCTAACAAATGGGTCTGGCTACTTTCACTTTTTTTTCCTCCACCTCATCTACTGTTATATTGTGTTACTTTGAAACTGCAGCAAAAAAGCAGAACCAAAAAAACCAAAGTATATCTGCATTATACTTACTATGTATAAGATCTCCCATAAATGGCAGGTAAAATATCCCTTGTGTTTTATGTGAAATTAGACCAAAAACATGCTTTCATTTTAAACAACCCAATCATTAGCCCTGATTTCCAGTAATGTGGATGAACTAAACTTTTATTATAATTTTAATAATAAGAGAGTGCTATACATATAATTTAAACAATAGTCTGTAATTTGTCCGTGTCAAGTGAAAAATGACTTAACCTTAAGCTTGCAGACTGTGGACCCATCAGTTAGTGGTTGGACCATGTATGGAACAGATTTCAGATTGTAGTGCATTTTCAGACAAAAATCCTCCCTGTGTGCGGAGACAGGTGAATTACAACTTTTGCTGGTGTTTATAGTATGAGGTTGAATCAGCTGTTTCTCAATCAGAGGAAAATCACAGGTGAAAAAACTGTAGATAGATGTAACATTAGACTTAACCTTAACCTAACCAAACATAAAAAAGTAACCTCCGCCTATGCTCTCACTGACATTCTTACAGCCAAGAGTGTGCATTGTCGATGAGGCTGAAAGGAACAGGGCTTACTGGGAAGGGTGTGGACTGTAAGAGGGTGTGGTCAGTTGAGTTGGGGGAGTGGTTGTGTTGAATAGGGTGTGGCCAAGAAAGATTTGGGCATGACTGACTGAACCTTCCCGAAAGATTCGGCCGAATACCGAACCAAATCTGGATAGGAAGGGGGAAACATTTTTTACTTCCTTGTTTTCTGCTAAAAAGTTACGTGATTTCCCTCCCTGGCCCTAATTTGCATATGCAAATTAGGATTCGGATTCAGTTCGGCCATGCAGAAGGATTCTGCCAAATCCGAATCCTGCTGAAAAAGGCAGAATCCTGGCCAAATCCGGAACTGAATCCGGGATTCGGTGCATCCCTAGAAAAAATAAGATGAGTTTCTTTTATTATGTGCAGACAGGGACGCCATTAGAATTCACTGGGCCCCGTACAACAAAATGTTTAGGGCCCCACCCCAGATCCCGCCCACTCCACAGTTAAAAGACCACACAGACATCAGTGCTAAAAAAGGTAAACCCCCCCCCACACACAAGTTATAAAAAGCTATTGATGGTCAGGAACCCCTTATTAGTAAAAAAAAAATTATTGCCTGCCCCCCCCAAGTTATAAAAAGCCATTGGTGATCAGGGGCCCCCTGCAAGTAAAATAAAAATTGATGGCCTGCCTCCCCCCTCCACAAGTTATAAAAAGCCATTGGTGATTAGGGGTCATCTTTGACAAGTCCCTCTTCTTCACCAATCATATTAATAGCACTGCCAAAACCTCCTCCGCAATATGGCCATGATACGCCCTCATCTTATCCCGTTTAGACTACTGCAATCTCCTCCTAACTGGTCTTCCTGACTCCCATCTCTCTTCCCTCCAATCAATCTTAAACTCTGCTACCAGGATCCTTCTGCTCTCTCCTAAAAGAGAGTCTGCTCAACCCCCAACTAAAATCCTTAGCATGTCTGTCTGTTAAGCAAAGGATAGCATATAAAATCCTTCTACTAACATTCAAAGCCCTTCACTCCTCTGCTCCTCACTACATTTCTTCTCTTGTCTCACTATACGTTCCTGGTCGTCTTCTCCGCTCAGATCCACCTTCACTTCACACCATCCACATCTACTGCCATTTACTACCACATCTACTGCTATGGACACTTGTACTACTGGGTAGTATTGTATTGTATAACTTTATTTGTAAAGCGCTGTTAAAGAGCCGCAGTGCTGTACAGAGCATAAAAGTACAATATATATAAAAGTATACATAAGGGAGACAAATCACATAATAAATATATACAGAATCATAGGACAAAGAGCTTAAGTGCTATGTGGTAAGAGACATAGTGGAAAGGAGGTCCCTGCCCCGTAGAGCTTACAGTCTAAGTGGATGGGAAGCTAACATACAGGTACAAATTGGAGATGAAAAAGTGAACATGGTAAGGCATAGTCAGTAGAGACAAACTAGGTTAATGTTTAAGTGTTCTAAAAGGCAGACTCTTAATTTTTCCTTGAAAAGATTGAAGGAGAATTCCTTACGGAGGACTTTAGGGATGGAATTCCAGAGGTAAGAGCAGCAAGATAAAAGGGTTTGAGACGAGAGGTGGCAGTGGAAGCGGAAGGTGTGAACAGAAGGTGGCTCTGAGAAGAGAGGAGAAGACGACCAGGAATGTATAGCGAGACAAGAGACCTGGTATCCAAAATGCTTGGAACCTGGGATTTTATGGATTAGGGGTCTTAATGTAATTTGAATCTTCATACCTTAAGCCTTCTAAAATTATTTAAAAATGAATAAAACCCTGTAGGATTGTTTTGCCTCCAATAAGGACGAACGATAGCCTAGTTGGGATAAAGTACAAAGTACTGTTTTATTACTACAGAGAAAAGGGAAACCATATTTAAAAATGTAAATTATTTGATTCAAATGGAATGTATGGGAGATGGCCTTCTTGTAATTTGGAGTTTTATGCATAACAGGTTTCCAGATAACAGATCCCATACCTGTATTTTAATATGTTTGTAACAGGGTTTTATCACCTTTTCCTCAAGGGATCCAAATTAATTTAGGAAACCATGTCTGTGAATTACAGCCTTCCATGAACCTTATTATATTTTAAAACATGGGAATATGCCTACACAATTAGCAAATATAAGGGATCTTTCACACGGATGTTTTTTCGTGCACTCCCCTGCATTATACTTTCTTCCATTCAGCTACAGGAGAGCGCAGGAGTAGATGCACAATTTTTTTGTGAAAGGGGGCTGTACTCACGCAGACGCATGTAAGCGCCAAATGCATGTAGGATGCGAGATGTTGCATTCCACCTACGTACATACGTTTGGCATGTGTGAGTACTGCCCCCTTCACAATAATTGAGTGCGTCTACTCCTGCGCTCCCCTGTGGCTGAACAGAACAAAGCACAACGCAGGGGAGCACACGAAAAAAAGAGTGTAAGAGCCCTAATAATGCCATTTTAAGAGGAACGGATACGTGGTCTGTTTGGTTCTCATCGTGTCTTTTGTTGTGCAATTCTGTATAGCAGGACCATTTGTTTGTTATTTGCTTGCAGGAAATCAATTCCAGCCCTGAATTTATTACCAGCGGAGCAAGTCGATTTGATGCCTGTCAACATGGACTTGGTAACTAGCACATGTTACTCTATTGTTTCTGTGAATGAGGTCTAGCGATATAGTGACCAATCAATATCTGTTTCCAGACTTGACAAGTGCATTTTCCTTGCTAATTGGTTGCTACAGTGTATATGAGGCATAAAGCAAATTATTTCTATAATCCTTTTTCTTTGTATAGGGGACTGCTGGTTGGTAAGCGTTATGGCATCTCTTACACTCAACAAACAACATCTGTCTCTAGTTGTTCCTGAGGATCAAAGTTTCAAGGCTAATTATGCAGGGATCTTCCACTTCAAGGTAATAGCTATAGTATAATATTAATTAACAACCTGTGGCTGGATTACATAGGAATAAATGAAATCTGCTTTCCTTTCCATAATGTTACACAAGAACTGGTTTAGGCCAAACATGGATTCAATGGTTCTGGGTGCAATGGCTGGTCACTGTGACATTTACAAAGTAATTTGCATATCTCCACTCATAACGGTTCATAACTGTAATTATTGTTTTCAGGGGTTGTGATCAGTGTAGAGTAGAATAGATTCTATTGCAATATGGCTTTTATTGAAGAACATTGGTTTAACAATGGTGGTCGATGATCTTGGGGTTGCTAAAGGAGATGTACAGTAAATCACCCCAGAATTAATTTCAGAAGGTTTTGGGCCCAAACCACTTTTCTTCCTCCAACGAAACATATGAGAAAATCCTCCAAAACATATGTGACAATGCACCCAGTTCTGCTCTATTAAATTTCTCTACGACTTCTGTACAGTGCTCACAAATATATCTTCATAACAAGGTCTTGTCTCTTTCAGTTCTGGAAATATGGTGAGTGGGTTGATGTAGTTCTGGACGACAGACTTCCTACTAAACAAGGGGAACTAATGTTTGTTCGGTCAACTGAAAGCAATGAGTTCTGGACTGCTCTTCTGGAAAAAGCTTACGCCAAGTATGTGTCACACTACTGTAATGTCTGATATAGATCTAAATGGTTTCGCATGCTTCATTCTCCAGGGCTTGATTCCTGCACAATGGGAATTAAATTACTGGTCTATCAAAGCTGTACAGTAACATCTAGCTAGGTGGCCAACCAGCAGCTTACCTTCCCTTTCCCATCCATTACCCTTATCCTTTGACTACAGGTTCATGGCTTTCAGTATCCCTAAGTTAAAGTTATAACTGAACTTCTGGCTTTGTCCCTTAGGTTAAATGGATGCTACGAAGCTCTTTCAGGAGGCATTCCTACTAAAGCTCTTGAGGACTTCACTGGTGGCATTTGTGAAAGATACTTTTCAAAAACGGCTCCACCTGGTTTGTTCCAGATAGTCCAGAAAGCTTTGAGGGCAAACTCACTGCTCACCTGTTGTACTGTAAGCTCTGATCCTATAAGTTAATTGCAATTAATAGACTTAAATAATCAGTACTACTGTGTGGTGGGTTAGCATTCACCAACCAGGAGAAGAATGGCTGGATTATTTCTACCAATTGTTGTTGGAGGAACCTTTTTTCTTTCTGCTTTCCCCAATCCATTTAATTATTTCTTAAGTGGAGGAACCAGACCCTGACATGTTTACAAGAGAAAAAGCAGTGATACCAAATACAAACAAAATTCTGAGTACAGGTATGTTATCTGTCTATGTCTCCCATAGACAGGCTTATGTGATTAATCATTGAAGACATTTCACTACTCATTAGATCAGCTTCTTCAGTTCTTCAATGATTAACCAGCAAGTCCAGTTGCTCTAGATTTTCTTCTACTAGACATACCATGACCTAGATGGATGAAAACCATCATAGACTATGAAGGTCCAATTTACAGAACGATGTAATCTGGAAAGCCCCAGGCCCTGAGCATTCTGGATAACAGGCTCCCACACCTGTTTTATAAATCATGGTTTCAGAAATGGTTGAAATCCCATTTTGAGATAAAAAATTTGGTCAGTTCTCTTGCTACCCTGTAAAAAGACTATAGATGTAGGAAAATCAACATCCAGGATGGCAAATAAGTAATTATCACAAAAAGTCTGTGATGTGCCATTCAGATTGAGCTTCCAAGAATGTCCAGAACCCAGTCACCACCACATTAAAGATAATGTCAAAAGTGACATTTGACATTATTCTGAACCTCAGGGTCAGACTGGACCAACCAGTACTGAAGGGACATCTTCCAGTCGCCAGGCATCCAACCTAGCCTCCCCCCAGATGTGCCTCTTACCGCCATCTCCCGCTATCGGGTGAGGGGCAGGAGAGAGGCTACGTTCTGGGTGAGAGAGCAGAATGGGTCACCAGGGCCCACAAAGCCTGGGGCCCACTGGGATTTTCTTAGTGTCCTGGCGGACCAGTACAACACTGCAGAACCACATTGTAAAAACAGCCTAAATTGCTAGTGACTGTACCATGATTCCAGAGTATACATTTGCCACCCTTATTTTGTTTGTGGTTGGTGATTTTGGTCCTGTATAATACAGTGTTATTGTTATGTTAGTGTAAATTACAGTATGTTCATATTTTGTTGTAAAGTATTCAATACAAAAACATAAAAAACCCAATGAAATACATGGGAACCATTGTGCCTAGGCCAGTCAGTGGCAGATAAACTCAACCACAAGTTCTGAAATGCTAGCTGGAACAGGTGGCAAATAGTGATGGGCGAATTTATTCGCCAGGGGCGAATTCGTGGTGAATTCTGGCGATTCTCCGGCGAAAACGACGCGACGCGCCAAAGTTTACGCAACGCGCGTCAAAAGCGTCCCGCGACTCGTTTCGCGAATTTTTCGCCAATTCGCGAATTTCTCTGGAAATTCGAGAATTTTCCGGCGAAGCGAATCTCGGGAGATTCGCCCATCACTAGTGGCAAAACATTTTGAATGGCTCCTTTTCTGGGCTCCTGATGCTTGATGTTATTATTTATTCTCATATACCTCATCAACAAGATTTTAAACTCCGAAGACCAATTGCTACAGGTCTCAGGAAATTAGTATCTACAGCCTACTAAAAATTGATGTGGTATAATAAATTCAGGGAAGTTTACATCAGGTCTGGAAACCCAGAGCAACCGATCCACAGGCAGCCTTTACTGGTTACCTGTTTAAGAGCCAACATCTAATTTGTTGCTGTTTGGTGCAAACTTGGGACTTTTATTATTTTCAACACTAATATTACTGCACAACCTTCCACAAAAATGTTTTGTTTAACATGAGCTATAAACTTCTTTATTTTTGCAGAAACCTAAAAAAGGAAAAGATGAAGTCATTGGAGAGAGCCATGTAGTGTCAGGTCATGCTTATTCTGTCACTGGTGCACAGGAGGTAGGCAATCCAAAATTCATTGTAACCATCTGTTCAATGGTCTTTCAATAAGAAAGCAGCTCCAAAGCCCATTAACAGATTAACACAGAGCAATCTAGCCCAAAAAAAGTACAATGTAAATGGGGTTAAGTGCAGGTGTGTATGCATAGTAACCAACAAGGACGTTGCTATGTTAGAAATGTAACATGGGTGGCAAATGTAAGAAGAGTTACAATGGTGGTTCACTAATAGTATGTTTCCTAATTCGTAGACTGCAATGTAAGACAAGGAATTTTCTTAGAAGAAGGTAGGTTGGGAGGGAGGGATTGCCTGTCAAATCCATATGAGAGAGAGGGTGCAGTCTGTCCCAGACTCTTTGGATAATGAAGGAGAAAGCTAATGAATGAAAGGGCTTGTAATTAGCTACCTACTGTAAATAGCTAGTGGCTAGTGATGGGCGAATCTGGGGCATTTAGACGAAATGGTGAAAAATTCACGAAACGCAGCCGCATCTGATTTTGGATGTGGGCGTCTGGTCACCAATTTTCCGAATTTCACGAATTTATTCACCTGCGGTGAATCACAGGCGTTCTCCATGGCGAATAAATTCGGCAATCACTACTAGTGGCAAGTCTGATTCAATGAAGCTCACTGTAGTTGGTGAGAGATAGTGGTATTAAACTAAAAAACTAAACTAGACACATGGGCACAACCAAAACTATTAAAATGGTCCAGAAGAACCAGCCACAGACCCTCAGCTACAGAAGTAGTTTTATTCAATTCAACATCTCTGAAGAATTGTGCTTTTCTTTCTCAGAAGATAAGTTAATCATATGCTTTGAGTCTATTCATGTGGTCTTTGTGGATTTGTTCATTGTCCGCTACTTTTGGGTTCTTAGAGATAGTAATATGTCAGATATCTGAGCAGCCAATGTTCCACTAAGAAGAAAGGAAAGGGTCAGTACCCTGGCGGTGCTGGTGTTCATTCAGGGACATTGTGAGAAGGCAGGACAAGGTAGGTGCTTGGGTTCTATGATCTCTTTTTTTCTCACACTGCATTATAGTATATGTTGATATGAGCATCTCTTAATTAAGTTCTGTAGAGTATCAGAACCAATATAGGAGGGGCTCCTACTTCTACTAGCAGCACCGTTTAGTTTTTAAGTGTTTTTATATGTATTGTGATTCATTGGCACGGTTGTCAACAAACTTTGCCTTTTTACTTACATACATGTTGATACAAATATTTGATTAGCATCTAGCCGGTTCAAAGAGCATAACTCCCTTTTGTACATAATTTCTGGTTAAATGTGCCCTTGTGGTTGTGGAGATACTCTTTTTGGTAATCTCTGGCTCATAGATCATTGAATTGTTGCTCAGTTTATAAACTGAATTTTGAAATAACATCTATTGCAGATAGAATAAGGAAAGCAAATGTTTGATTGGCTGTTACGGGGAATTTCACTGGGGCATTTTTACCCACTGCTAGTTAAAGAGCCCCGTGTGTCTGCTACTCTTAGGTGTCCTACCACAGTGGAAAGGTACAGCTGATCCGCACAAGGAATCCCTGGGGTCACACAGAATGGGACGGAGCATGGAGTGATAAGTAAGTGTTCGTTATTTCTCTCATTCAGGCTAGTTTTGTTCTGGTCCTTTGTCTTTTCTTCTTTGCCAGTGTCTTTTGTCTGGAAGCCAGAAGCTCATTCTTGCACTGAACTAAAAGGACAAAAATGGGTTCCCAGTTTTTCAAGACAAGCAGTAGGAACACCAATATCAAATATCCTAAACTTAAATTTTTCATATTTTCATGGGAAAATAATTATTATACTTTATATATATATATGTGGTGGCCTTGTATTGCACCAACAGGGATTTCCTTATTAGGGTAGCGACACACGGGCAGATTCGTTGAGATTTAGTCACCTGGCAACTAATTGCCTGTTCTTCTGGGTGACAATCTCCCCCAAACTGCCTTTGCATCTCTTCCCTCATCTATAAAAGTTGCCTGCTCTAAGCTCAGGTGGTGCTTTATTTTCCAAAGACGCCTCACAAGGAAACTTCGGGCGACTTCGGAAAACGAAGCACCAGGTGTGCTTAGAGTCGGCAACTTTTCATTATAGAGGAAGGGAAGACACGCTAAGGCAGTTCATGGAGATTGTTGCCCAGAAGAACAAGCAATAAATCTCCCTGAATCTGTCCATGTGTCACTACCCTTATAGTGTCACATACATGACCGAGTCAGCAGCTTATCGGCCGGTGTTTGGGGCCATCGGACGGGCTACCTCGATCGATATCTGGCCGAAAACAGAGAGAACATCACAAAATGGCAACCCAAGGAATAAGATATAAAAAGGCAGTTTTTACTGATATATATTGAACAATTGCTTGCACAGTAAAATATAATCATCTTTCTTTCTCATCTTTTCTGTTCCTTTATGAAAGTGCCCCCGAATGGGAAGACGTTGATCCCAAGGTGAGAGCGGCTCTTAACACTCGGTGTGTTGATGGAGAAGCTTGGTGAGTGCCTTCTGATTTTTTAGCGCTGTAAAAAAATCTGAAAGGTTATTGATATACTAAAATTTGAGCACAGTCATCTACACCAGGGGTCCCCAACCACCGGGCCAGGGGTAGTCCTGGAGTGGGCCGTGGAGACTTTTACAAGGTGCAATAAAATTGAATGCTGGTGCACCAGGATTTGATGCTGTTGCAGCAAATTGGATGCAGACCCCAGACCCCACCCGAACTCCTTCAACCCCATACCCTGAGCCCCCCCCCCCCCCGTCCTTGAAATTTTTTTTGCCTTGTCCCCAAAGCAAAAAAGGTTGGGGATCCCTGATCTACACAGCATCATCAATGTTAAACAGGTATTGTCATCACATCATTATCTTCACTTTATATAATAACATCAGGCCTGGTTCAAGCTGGGCGGGCACCCAAGGGAACAAGGCTCTGGTCTGGACCAGGATCAGCATATCCCTCCCCCTACTTCTGGTCCTGAATAACATTTAGGAACATGTCACATGGGGCTATTACAGGCTTTATACGTTACTGTGCTGATAAGTATCCTGAAAACAAGTAAGGAATCTGTTATTCAGAATGCTTGGGACCTGGGGTTTTCCAGATCATTCTGTAATGATAACTTTTAGTACAATGTATTGTGAGATTTCTATTATTTGAGGTCTTTGAGTTTTGAATCCAACGTTTTATTCAGCAGCTCTCCAGTTTCCACAGGCCCGGATTTCAGTCATGTGTGCTCCAAAGCCGATTAGTGCTGCAGGATCCTAGCGCCAGGCATCTACGTGCCGCACGGTCCTAGCGCCCGCCAAATTCACGTACAATCCCCTGCCACCCGTGCAGGAGCATGCACACTTAGAAGGCGACTTGCTGCCCTAGGCAGGGCCTTTGTGTAGGCCCTGTTTTGTGCAAGTCCACACAGGCCCGGGCCTAGGGCTTCACGATTTCAGGTGCATGCATGAAGGATTACGTGTGCGCATGCGTGTATATGCACAGGGGTGCAGCAGGCCCTGCGTTTTTGGCCTTGCTTTTTTGCCTGAGTTTGCAGTGTCAGCAATTTGGTTGCGGTTATGTTTGGTAGCCGAGGATGAGGAGAGTATAACAGTGCTTTATTAACAGGCTCATACAGGCCTTACACAACAACAGTAACCTCTTACTTTCACTTTCAAGCTGTACAGGAAGTCCTGTGCACAGTGACAACCGCAGGCCATTTGTATAAACACCACATATTCCCCCTATAGTTGGAAAGCATTTGGGCAAATGTAATAAACAGTAACAATTAAACAGTATGTTTCTTAAAGCAATATATACATTCTTCACATAACATAGCGCTTGGTCCCATAGGTTCACTTTCTTCAGGCCTATTGCCGTTGGCATTAGGAGTAGGAAAATGGCCTTCAACAATGCATCTTAAAGCAATAATATACATTATTAACATCACATAGTCCTTGGTCCATGCAGGTAGTTTTCTGATTCTCTCAGTATGCCTTATAGGTTCATTTTCTTCAGGCCTCTTGCAGTTGCAGTCATATCTAGAACGAGCAAGATGACTTGCATTCCATATGCCTCCATCAGAAATTTCATATATGTATGGTCCTCGTCTCAAGTGGTGTAGTAAATTTAGATTGTCCTTGTTTCAGTATTCCTGGTTTCTTCATTCTGATTAAAGATCCAGGCTGAAAGTACACTTCTCTTGCACCACGTTTTCTATCAGTATAAGCCTTGCATTTGGCTTGGTGACGTTTCACAATGTCATTAGTAGATGATTTTATAGGCATAGTATTTTGTGGAAGTTTGATGTCTGCAGCATGTAACTTAGTGGGCATCTGTCTGCCATGTAATAATTCAGCTGGAGATGATTGTGTCGTTGCATGGCATGTTGCTCTGTAGTTATGTTAGAACTCTGTTGTAAATGCTTTCCAAGTTTTCCCAGTAAGGTCTGCTGTCAGACTACTGTTGAATCACTCGATTTCTCTATTTGCTTGTGGGTAATACACTGAAGATTTCCTATGCACAATATTCCCCTCTCTCAGAAAGATTTCAAACTCATATGAGACAAACTGTGGTCCATTGTCTGATATTAACAGAAATGTTATTACTGTAGCTGATGTTACACGAGAAACAAATGCAATTTCAGGCCAATTACTGTAATAGTCTATCAAGGTTATAGCAAATCTGCAGTCTATAGGAACTTCTGCAAAAGGGCCGACAATATCAATAGCAAGGTATTCCCATGCTGAATCAGGGAATCATACTGGCTGAAGTGGTGGTGCATGTGTGATAGATTTATGTGGTGAGCTCCACGGACAACATAGCCATGTGTCTAATCGTGTCTAATCCTGTAGTAAGGATGAAGATCAGGACTGCGTTTCTTCTCAGCATTGGCCATTTGCTTTGTAAGATGTCCTGTAGTTTTATTTGAATTGGACATGTGAGGCAAGCTTGCTTAAAATCAGCAGCTGTAACTGTAGATGATACTAAATCAGTCAATGCTACAACTTCTATGTCCTCATCCAGCGTATCAGAAGCTGCAGGTAAAGGTAAATGTGACAAACAATCAGCAGTAAAATTTTTCAAACCTGGTTTGTATGGCATTTTGTAGTTGAAATTCAGTAGCCTTGCTGACCATCTAGCTATACACATTCCAGCTCTTCCTAGTCCCTTTGTTGTACGTAGTGTAGTTAAAGGGCTATGATCGGTGCATAAGGTAAACTCTCTACCCCATTGGTAGGTTCTCCATTTTTCTGTTGCCCAAACACACGCTAGAGCTTCTTTTTCAATAGTTGAATACTTACGCTCTGTCTCTGTAAGTGTTCTGGATGCAAATTCATCTCTGTATGATCAGAATGGATCTGTGTGAGAACTGCAACAACGCCATAGTCTGTAGTAACCACAGTGGGTAGTGCAGGATCAAATAAAGCTAGCGCTGGATTGTTCACAATTAGCCTTTTCACTATTTCAAAGCTATGTTGAGCATATTCTGACCACACCAGACATAAAGTAGTAGTGCTCTAAGTGACTGAAGCATAGTTTGGAATAAACTTAGAATACCAAGAAGTAAGACCTAAGAAAGCTTGTAAAGGTCTGGAAATCAGATAGAGTAGGTGCTTGTGTAACAGCGTTGACATGGTCAGGGTCAGGCAGTAATCCATCTTGTGAAATTATATGACCCAGAAATGACAGCTGAGTTTGTCCGAAGTGGCATTTCGAAAGGTTCAGTTTGAGTCCTGCAGAATAAATGCATTTCATAACCTTTTCCAAGTCCTTGTCATGAAAATGGACATAGTTGGAGCATAGACAATTATATCATCCACATAGCATTCTACACCAGGTATGCCATGGAGTACAGAAGACATCAGTCTTTGAAAACAACTAGGTGCTGAAGCCAGTCCATAATGTACACGCTTGAACCGAAACAAACAATCATGGGTAATAAATGCAGTGAGGTCTCTGCTTTCCTCATGCAGTAATACTTGATGATAAGCACTCTGAAGATCCAGGGTGGAAAAGAATTTTGCTCCTTGGCGTTCAGAAAATATTTCCTCTATGTATGGCAAGGGATGATTATCCATAACAACTGCTTTATTAGGTTCACTGAGATCAACACATAATCGAATACCTCCAGTTTTCTTCTTTGTTACAACAACTGGTGAAACTCAGAGGATTCAGAATTTTCACATCTTGCTCTACCTGTTTCTTTAGTTCCTGTGAGACAGTCTCCCTTATAGAGTAGGGCAATCAATTTCTGGTGAACTGGTTTTACATCTGACCTCAACTTAACTTTGTGTACAAAGTTCTTCGCACAACCCAGTGACGTGTTGCTTTGTGGTGAAATTTTAGACACTGGCTGTGTGGCAGGCCCTGGTGTTGTAGTAATGAGACCATCAATTAATTGGATCCCCTCCATGAATAGCAGTACCTTTTTTCACAATGTAGAAGTCACATTTTGCAGTATTTGATTCAAATTGTACAGTCACTGGCAAGCAGGCAAGCAACCAAGCACAGGGATTGGATCCTTTAAGTAACTGACCAGTGCACCAAGCGTATCTTTTGTAAAATATTTCAAGAAAATATCCTTTGGTAGTATTGAAACAGCTGAACCTGTATCAAGCATCAGGTTAATGGAGTGCCCCTTGTCAGAAGAAGTAGTATTGACATTGACAGTGCATATAAACTTGTCTGGAATAAATGTACCAGCTTTATCCACACTTAATACTGTGACATGTGTAGTAGTGACTTCATGAACATTTTTAGCAGAAGTACGGCAGACCTTTACAAAATGTCCTACTTTTGTGCATTTGTGGCACTGTAAAGCTTTTGCAGGACATGTACCATGATTTGCAATGTGCTGTGTTGAACCACAGGGAAAGCATTATTTTTTTTTGTATTTGCTACACGGTTTTGCAGTGTAGGTGAATCCCTTTCCTTAGCACTGTATTTTGCCTGTGACTGTGCATTATTAGGCCACAGTGCTGAATTCACAATCTGTAAATTTCCAGAAGTTCCTTGACTGAGAGTTTTAGCCTCTGCCACTGCTGTTTCAATTTAATTAGCAACTGTAATAGCCTTTGCAAGGGTTAAATCCTGCTCTAGGAGCAGTCTCTCTCACCACTATGTTGTCCACGTTGGCAGGATTTATATATTTCAGCAACCACTATTAACTCTTGGCAGTGAATAAGTAAAGCATGCTTTCTAGCAGCAGAAATCTCCCCTTGGTCAGTAGCAATAATGTAATCATCAAACATACGGATACAAGCAGTAAAAGGTATGGTAGGCTCACCAGGGTTTGGTAGAAAAGGTGCAGGCTGCTGCAGAGGTAGAAAAGACATCCTTGTCGCCATTTGTTGTGTTTGGTAGCCGAGGATAAGGAGAGTATGACAGTGCTTCATACAGGGCTTACACAACAACAGTAACTTGTTACTTTCACTTTCAAGCTGTACAACAAGTCCTGTGCACAGTGACACCCGCATTTGTATAAACACCACAGTTGCTAGCGTCCAAATTATCTGGACTGGAATATGAATAGGAGAGGCCTGAATAGAAATATGAGTAATAAAAAGGGGCCATAACAATAAATTTGTAGCCTTACATATTAGAAGGGATCAGTGACACCCATTTGAAACCTGAAAAGAGTCAGTAGAAAAAGGCAAATAACTATAAAACTATAAAAATAAACAATGAAAACCAATTGAAATATTGCTTAGAATTAACCATTTTATAACATATTAAAGGTGACCCACCCCTTTACGTCTACTAAAAAATTATGTAATCGCTAAAAACCTAATAGGATGGTTTTTCTTCAAATATTATTTACAACTTAGTTTGAGTTAAGTACACTGTACTGTTTTATTATTACAGAAAAAAAGAAAATAATTTTAAAACATTTGGATTATTTGGATAAAATGAATTCTATGGGAAATTTCCTTTCAATATTTTGGAGCATTCTGGATAATGGATCCCATACCTGTATGTATCCACTTTTCCCACAATATTGTGTCCCAAATCAATACAACTACTCACAGCGAATCTGTGTGTCTATCTGTTGCTGCCTCTATTGCAAAGTAAACTGGAAGTTTAAATTCATGTCATCGTTGCAGGATGGAGTTTTCTGACTTCCTTCATGAGTACGATTCTGTGGAAATTTGCAACCTTTGCTCGGTCTCTGTGACTAGTGGAGATGAACTGCAGTGGAGGATTTTTCATTTCGATGGGAATTATGACAGTACTACAGGTGGGTTACTACACTGAATGCTACACGTGGTCAAACGCGTTGCATTCAGTGTAGTAAAACTTCTCATAGGGGAAATTATTATTCTCTGCTGCATTGCCTTTTGCTATTATTGATGAGAAACACATGGGGAATAGTATCTCTTTGTAGTTGTTCTTGTTAATATTTTTTGTTTTTGAACACTCTGCAAGCTTACATAAAGGTTATAACTATGTAACTTTAATAGTTATGTCATCTCAGGACCAGAGGGAAATTTGGGGGAGAAAACTCACGGCAAATGTGATTGATTGTGTAGATGCTTATGAAGAGGTGAATGGATAGGGGGAGTGGTTCCCCTCACACTGTGCTTTTTTGCTGGCCAGTTGATGCACAGATGGATAAATATAGTCCTATCTTACATATAAAATTATTGGAATAATGGCATAAGAGGCTATAATAAATAACAACATCAATTAGTCTCTTTGCACTTACAGACACAATTTGGAGCAATCCAAAGTTTCGGATTAAGGTGGAGGAACCTGACGAAGATGAGGAAGGGGCAGAAGATGCCAATCTC
Source organism: Xenopus borealis (assembly GCA_024363595.1). NCBI lineage: Eukaryota > Metazoa > Chordata > Amphibia > Anura > Pipidae > Xenopus > Xenopus borealis. Next base: position 18,070,063 of record CM044439.1, on the reverse strand, counting down.
TGTACAGTGGTTGTGGGTTTGACTCTCAAGGGCAAGCCATTGCCAGAGGATTTGGACCTTGATTTTGACTTATACCCGGTCAGTGCCATGGGTGAATTACTCCTCAAACAAGTTAAAGTGACTAGGCCCAGTGTCAGACTGGCCCACCAGAATGCCAGTGGGTCATCATGCTGCTAAACTTTTGGCCTATTTCATGGCCATTCCCTATTTCTATGAGAACAAAGAGGCTAAATAGATGGAATAATTGATTATAGTATGTAAAGAAAACAAACTAGGAGAAAAGAGGTTGATTGAGGAGATGAAGAATATTGGTACTGAGAGTGGGCCCCTGGTCTAAGGTTTTATGGTGGGCCCCTGGTCTAAGGTTTTTGGGTGGGTCCCTGGTGTCCCAGTCATACACTGACCAAACAAGGCAGCAAGGTGTATCTATATATATTTTTGTAATGTTTTATCTCCTTTTATTAATCAGTTCATGATTCAGAGTAGGGCTAATGTGAAAAAGAGAACGGGAGGACTATTTGCTCTCAGTGGCGTAACTACCAGGGGTGCAGGGGGTGCAGTTGCACCAGGGCCCCAACCTCCTTGGGGCCCATCGGAGGCAAGAAAATATTTATGGCAGGCGGTTATCTAGGGGTAGATTTTACAGCACACATGCCATCAACACCCCAGCATGCAATTTATAGAGTTAAGGGCCCGAGTGGGGGGCCCAGGTGCCCATCCTGTACCGGGGCCCACAGGGAGTAGTTACTCCACTGTTTGCTCTCCAAAGTCACCTGAAAGCCCAGCTTGAATGTTAGTTAGGGTGAGATTTGGGGGGACTAAGGAATTTCTGCCCTAGATACTCTTGAAACTATGACTGGCAGAAATATTTAGCTGTATCTGTATATATTAATCATTAATCTTATATTTTAGGATTTGTCTTCACACATTCAATACTGGCACCTGTATAAAACAAAACTACATTGAAATGTCACAGGTCTCATATAAATTCTACACCTATTCTCTATTTAGATCCAAGATCAATCACAGAAATCAACAGGCCAGGCACTGAGCTACAGAACTCAACATGGCATGTCAAGGCGGTTCAAGGTGCCCATCGGAGAATACGCCATTGTCCCACGCAATTTAAACCAGGCTGAGGATTTTTGTGTTCGGGTCTTCTCTGCAACTAAGACTGGTGATGTCTAACTATGAGCACATTCAAAATACACAAAAATAATCCTGCAATGTGCAAACAAACTGGAGCAATCTGTTGTGTTGTTTCTGTTGTGCTCTTTGCACCCTGAAAAGTTGCCAACAAAACAGAGAGACCTGCATAACCCCCATGTCTGTGTTCAGCACTGCTGTATTCCCCTAGCTTGCACATCATCCAGTTAGAGAACCTCAGTGGGCATAGGCTTCAATAGAGCTTCATTTTATCCAAATAATCCCCATTTTTAGAAAATAATTTCCTTTTTCTCTGTAATAATAAAACAGTACCTTGTACTTGATCCCAACTAATTTAATGAATCCTTATTAAAAGCAAAACAAGTCTATTATTTATTTAGGGGCTGATTTACGAAGGGTCGAATAGGGTCGAACTGAAAATTAGAATAAAATTTGAATTTCAAAAATTTTAATTTCGACATGATTTTGGGCTACTTCGACTATCGAATAGCCCTAAATTCGATTTGAATTGTTAATATTCGAATTTTGAAGTACTGTCCCTTTAAAAATCCTTCAACTATTCGGCAGCTCAAAGCTGCAGAATTGCCATTTTAGCCTATGGGGGAACCTCACAGAACTTGTCCTGAAAATATTCCCAAGTTCTGAGAAATCAAAGGATTTCAGTGAAAATCGTTTGAATCAAATTGGATCGTATGATTCAAACAATTGAACAAATTTCATTCGATTGAAAATGACCCCCCAAAAAAATTAAATGTCTTATTTCGAAGTATTTTCCACTTCGACCCTTAGTAAATCAGCCCCTTAATGTTTACTAGATTATCTAGTAAACTTGAGGTATGAAGGACCAAATTGTGTAAAGATCCGTTATTCAGGAAACCCCAGATTCCAAGAATTTTGGATAACAGGTTCCATATCTGTACCACAGATCAGCAATACAAAAGTAAACTTATTGCTCCCTAAAAATGTATTCAGTCTGTTTAAAATCCTATCACTTCTTGGTCAATGTCCTCTTCATTTCAGACACAACAACCCTCAATTAAAGGCATGATAAAACAGCATTCCAGTTGTGCTTAAATAGAAAAGATGAATCGGATGCCCCCTAGTGACATTGTAAAACCATTATAAAGATGGAGTTCTTATAAAACAATTATATCCTTGCACGATACTAGCAAAACCCATATTGATTTAAATGGGAATTACATAAATCATGCTTGTTATACTATACAAATCACTTAAAATACAGGTATGAGATCTGAAAATCATGTTAACATTAAATAAACCCAAAAGGCTGATTTTGCTTCCAATTATATCGTAGTTTGGATCAAGTACAAAGTACTGTTTTATTATTACAGGAAAAAAGGAGACCATTTTTAAAAATTTGAATTATTTGGATAACATGGGGTCTATGGGAGATGGCCTCTCTGTAATTCAGAGCTTGCTGGATAACGTGTTTTGGCATAACGGATCCCATAGCTGTATAGTCATTGCACTCAACAACAGACAAATTGATAGCATTCTATATTAGTAGTTGTAAGAATTTAAAACTATAACACAAAGAACTGTTCTACTGTTTAGCCCGATGCCATATGTTGAACCCAATACAGTACACAAGATTATATTATAGATTATTTGATCTATAATCCCATATAATGAAGCCTTGTGCAAGGGCAATCATGGGAACAAATCAACTCGATGATCTAATACTTCTTCTTTATTCTCACTCTGGATATTCTCATATGTATTACCTAATATGTTTATGATTTCTGAAGCCCTTATCAGACTATTCTTTATTGTAGCTAGAGGCCCAATATTCTATTCGGCTACTACATAGCAACATAAGATCTCTGCTTCGGGTGTGCTTGTTGGGAGTCTGGCCAGATCCTGTTGAGCGCATGGGAAGCAAGATCTGTTATTAACCAAATCATTCTATCTTCTTTATTAACTGCATCACTAAATGAGCTCATTGTTAGCAAGTCTAGAAAAACTGGGGATCTCCATCCAGTTAGTTGAGATCTCGCTTGTGGGGTTGAGGAGTGACAGCCACAGGACCCTTTGGCACCATTTAAGAGTACTTCAATATGCGGGCTGCTCTTGGGACCTCCCAGCCTTGGTTGTAGATTGAATTGTGCTTGCTCTTTTCTCATTCGGTAAAGTACATCTTTTTGATTCTATGTATGTAATAAAAACCTTTGCTTATATGTAGCTGGCATGTTTGAATTACTTCCAACAGACTCATAGAACCACAATTAAAATCAGTAAATGTATGTTTTTAATAAGTAAATAAGAACATGATCTTAATTAAAATCTAGACAATACATGCAGTATCATAGGGGTAAATTTATCAAAGAGTGAAGTTCCGCCCAGAATGGGTGAAGTGAAAGTTCACCCTTTGATAAATACGCCTTTAATAATCCCATAGAAATTAATGGAGAGTGGCGGAATTTCCCTCTAGTGGTGGAACTTCACTCTTAACTTCACTCTTTGATAAATATACACCATAATGTTTATTTAGGCTGCGTCTGTAAAAATCCAGAACACTGCCTGTAAATTTAAAGGACACTCTGACGCACTTATTTACTACTTCAACACCTTCACACTATAAACGTGCTAAAGTTTGGTCCTGTTGGTCATTGTGTCGCAACCTTCTATAAAGTTGATACGCTTCTGTATTCTGTCCTTCAGTTGAGTATTACACTCTAAATATTGTATTTTTTTTTGCATTACAAGAGGTAAAGCACTGCTTTGGAGCTACTGTACAATTGGCAAAGAACTAATTTATATAACATTCACCTGCTGATGTAGAACTACATTCCCCACTCGTGATAACTTTACATCTTTTTCATACATTTTTACCACACCTATAGGTACCATTTACTTCTGTAGGAGGTGGCCTTGGCTCCCAAAAAGATGGTTAGAATGTCTATTTTTTATGGCATATAACCTGAATATTGTGAGAGCTGTAACATTGTTTATTTTTATTCCAGTTTTGCACAATGATCCTTTACGAAGTGAAGTCCTCTTTAAAGGGATACTGTCATGGGGGGAACATTTTTTTTTCAAAATGCATCAGTTAATAGTGCTGTTCCAGCAGAATTCTGCACTGAAATCCATTTCTCAAAAAAGCAAACAGATATATTTAATTTTGAAATCTCACATGGGACTAGACATATTGTCAATGTCCCAGCTGCCCCAAGTGCGACTTGTGCTGTGATGAACTTCAATCACTCTTTACTGCTGTACTGCAAGTTGGAGGGACATCACCCCCTCTCTTCCCCCCACAGCAGCCTAACAACAGAACAATGGGAAGGTAACCAGATAACAGCTCCCAAACATAAGATAAAAGCTGCCTGGTAGATCTAAGAACAACACTCAATGGTAAAAACCCATGTCCCACTGTAACAGTAACATCGAGAAGGAAAAACTACAGCCTGCCAGAAAGTAGTTCCCTCCTAAAGTGCTGAGACACAAGTCACATGACCAGGGGCAGCTGGGAAATTGACACGTCTCACTCCATGTCAGATTTCAAAATTGAGAATGGATTTCAGTGCAGAATTCTGCTGGAGCAGCACTATTAACTGATGCATTTTGAAAAAAAAAAATTTTCCCTTTAAAAAAGCACCCACAATATGTATATGCTTAGCATTCTGATGTACAGCTCTATGATGTGATGTCACTTTTACCTTTTAAAATTTAAAGGCCCACTGCAGCTATTCATATTGTCCAAGCTTGCTCTTTGTTTCTACAGTCCTGCCTAGCCTTTTGTTCCTGTTTGATCTTGTTGTTATTGTCCTTGTGCCAGTTAACAACACTGACCATGATTCTCTTTACCCTAGCAACGTTGGACTGGGGGTCCATGTAGGGTTGCCACTTTTTCTAGAAAAAAATACTGGCCTTCCTATATATTTCTATTTTTTCCCTATTAATAACATTGGCATCAGCCATCATTTTTACCGGCCAGGCCGGAAAATACCTGCTGGGTGGCAAACCCAAGGGGAAGGTACCGCAGGTCTCCCTACGACCCCAATTAGTGGTGAGCACAACTTTCCATTGTTAGGGATATAAATATATGGCTGCCATTGGTTTCTGCCTTTCACTCACTATCTTTCTCTCTGAGAACCTCTACTCTCTGAAATGGTGTGCCAAGTGATGTCACAATTTGGACCAAAAAATATTTCAAAGATTGTATATAAAATGTATTGCTATTTCAGAGGTTTCCATTTATGAATGGTAAAAACCTTTCCTGGTACAGAGTCAAGAAAAACACAAAATCTGTTTTCCGTGATTATTACTATTTACAGTTCATGATGAATTTCTTTTTTTTTTTTTTTCAACAAATGTTTAGCGTCCCAATACTGGAAATGAGTCAGGCTCCTGGGCTTGTTTATGTTCTTAGTATGTTGGCTTAAATAGGGCAGTATTATTTGTGTTTGTAACTGATGATCAAAAAATACATTCAACAATGTGTTGTTGCTTGTATTGGCAGTTCTTGATAAAACAATTTAATATCTTCATAAATATTTGAAGTTTTGTCTCTATTCCATTAGAGATAACAGATATCACGACTGTTTTTGTTTTGTTTAAGATAACTTTATTATTGACACAGGCAGAACATTGGGAATGTAACTCAAACATAGCGACTGTCACACCATCCCGCTTCGTTTACTGTAGCCCAAATCATTTTACCGGTAATATTTAGCCCTAGAGGTATTTGGGCTTCTCCAATTGGACATGTGGGGCTGCTTATTTATATCTCTCAGAGCAGAGCTCAACTTATCATTGTAGAGAATGGCACACGTCTAAAGCAGAGACAGCATAGACTGGCACACACCTACAGCAGAGACAGCATAGACTGGCACATTCTTAGAGTAGAGCTGGCACAGATTGTCACATACTTAGAGCAGAGGCAGCACTGGCGGGCACACACCTAGAGTAGAGACGGAAAAGACTGGCACATACCTAGAGACGGCATAGACTGGCACAAACCTAAAGCAGAGACGGCTAAGATTGGCATCACTGAGACAGACATGGCACAACCTGAAGGCACCAAACAAAACCCTAAAAAGTTCTTAGAGCAAGACTATGAGCAGCTGAAGGCGCAGTGCCTGGCGTCTAACACTCTCTTTGAGGATGAGAAATTCCCTGCAAGTCAAGATTCACTTGGGTCCAACAAACTGGGACCAGACTCCAGTAAGACAAAAGGAATTGTCTGGATGAGACCATTGGTAAGACTATAACAACAGTGTTATTTACAGGGCAAGGAAAGTGTAAAGTAAAATAAGACTAGAAATGCTGTATTTTGTATCCTAAACATAAACTTACTGCACCACAAGCCTAATCAAACAAATGATTTATGCTTTCAAAGTTGGCCACGGGGGGCTGTCATCTTGAAACTTTGTTATACATCTTTGCAAGACTAGACTACATACACATGCTCAGTGTGGTCTGGGCTTCTTAGGGATCCTCATAAATGACCAAAAAACAAAGCTGCTTGAGTTCTGCATGGCTGGTAAGTAAGGCAGGGGCTCCCTCTGCTGATCATAAGTATGATTGTTTCCCTGCCAGAAGTTAGGGACCGTCTAACAATTTCTATCCACAGCACTAAATGAAGGGAGAATTTCACTGCATACAGTCAGGTTTCTTATAAAAACAGTACACATTTTTTTAATTAAAGTATATTGGAGATAGATTTCTTTTTCATTAAAGAAAGTAAAAATGGGATTTTATTTCTTTGCCTTTCCTTGTCCTTTAAAGGAAGAAGCAAACATCAAATCTTTGGGGGTGGTCAATTTCTTATATATCCCTCCACTTACATGTATGGCTTATCTATTCTCCTGGGCTACAGCTTCTTCAATCTTCAGTGGTCATAAAATTATTTGTAAATGTGATTGAAGGTCTGTGAACAATGTAGCAGAAGTCACCTTTTCTCCAGGTCTGTTTGAAAAGTTGATTAGGTTCGTTCTGTAACTTACTAAAAGTTACCCTAAAGGTAAACCCCCTGTTTAAAGTGAATGGCTTTAAAATGGATCAGTTGATCGCCACATAATTACCATGACCCCTGATGTCATGAACCCAACCCGAAAACGTCACCAAATCTACCACTAGGGTTGACACCTTTTCTGGAAAAAAAATACAGTCCTTCCAATATATTTATGCTTTCCCCCCCTATTAATTACATTGGGATCAGCCATCCTTTTTACTGGCCAGACCGGCAAAATACCGACCAGGTGGCAACTCTATCCACCACTGACATCATCCTCCCACTCTCCCAATGTTATCAGCTCAAATTCTTACCTTGAACTATGCAGTTCTCCATAGCAGCAAAGTGTTGTTACTACACTCATAGGGGTGTAACTAAGATTTTGACCCTCCCCACTCCCAGTGAATCCCAATTTCTTTTTATTTTTAAATGTATTAAATATGTAGAAGGCAGCGGGGCCACAATTACACTTATTTGTGCATTACCCACAGGAAATCCATCCCAATGCTGAATTCATTACCAGCGGGGCAACACGTTTTGATATTTGCCAGAATGATATTGGTAAGTAACGTTTCCCTCTAAAATTAAATCTTAATTACGAGATGAGGTTGGGCACAGACCTAATCCCCAATCTCGTTGTTTTATACTGAAACAAGTATTGTTGTGTCCAAATCCTGGGCTATATATCAGAGAGGGGCCCCCAACAGCGAGGAACATCCATGTCTGGCTGAGGTTTGAAGCTTGAGCCTTTGGCCTCAACTCACCAACAAGTCAAGATAGTTTTAGTAACCTGATGATATCCAGTAGGCTAGGTATTCAATTTCCACAATAGGCATCTAGAAGATCTCTTACAGTCCTCTTGTCTTATAAGAGCAGAGGGTATGGGGAATTGTGTGCCATATCCCTGCCCCCCAGCACTTAATTGTTTTGTACTGGAGCACGTAGAGGGGCCGCGTCGCAGGTTAGCTGCTCCTGAGAAGATGGAACTGAGAGCCCCTACTGGAAAATTCTCCAGCTATGACAAAGAAATAGTAATGGATGTGACTGGGTGTTGCATTATGGGTTACCAGCAGCTAGTTAATTATTTGATGTAGTTTCAGTATCCTTAGTTCCCAGAGTTTACTAGTGAGTGTCCACTCACACTTTCAAGTATTACCCAATGGGAAGTATTCAGCTTTTATATTAGGTTAACAGTATCAGTCCCCAGAGCTCTATTTGCTATAGGTTTGTATGTATGGAAAAGCCACAAGGGGATGTATCTAAAATTAAGATTCTTTAGTAAGATTTGGGAAAGATTTTGTAAGGGCTTACCCCTTTGCAAATTATACTTTTTTCTTTCTGGCAATGGGATCTACATTTACAATTTTACATTTTACATTTGAAGCAATCATGTGATTTAAATGGAGCTGCAGGAGGACTAAACAAAAGT
>CM044439.1:18040240-18050552 GCA_024363595.1 Xenopus borealis | reverse complement strand
CATATAATACAAACCGTACCATAACCTATTCTTGTTTCTCTCAGTTCTGGAAGGATGGGGAATGGGTGGATGTAGTTGTGGACGACAGGCTTCCTACGAAAGACAAGAAATTGGTGTCAGTAAAATCAGCTGAGGAGAATGAGTTTTGGGCTGCACTGCTGGAGAAGGCTTTTGCTAAGTAAGTGTCACCCTGCTTATTAAATTGCTTTATACACACTAACTGAGACCCACTCCCATTAATACCTGCATATAAGGAAAACACTCTTCTGCTGAGGTCACAACCCCTGTCCGGAAATTTCTGTTTACAATGACTCTGATGCCTCCAACTGGCATTGACTCTTGCTACATTGCTCATTGGAGAAAGACAGCAGATGCCCTACTTTGGAGTCAGAAAAGATACAAGTAACGGTCTCTAAAGAGACTACACAAGCCCTAAAGAGCAGTAATTGTCTGTTGCTAAATCCTCTGGGTTTGGCTGGGCTTGCAGCAGTGGCAAGAGGAGCTTAATCAGAGAATTGCCCAGAAGGGCTGTTTGTGCTCCTAGATATACGAAATCCCAGCTTGAAGGTTGTTAGGGTGAAACTTGAATTGAATATACATTTGTTACACTAGGTATTCTTGGAAGTGTAGGTGACGTAAAGGGATTCTGACTGTCATGGCAGACTGTTGTTTCTCCTACTCAATGTAACTGAATGTGTCGCATTGCGACCTGGATTTTTTACAATTGAGTTCTGTTCTTAGATGTACCAGGCAGCTGTTATCTTGTGTTAGGGAGCTTCTATCTGGTTACCTTCACATTGTTCTGTTGTTAGCAGTGGCGTAACTAGATGTTATTGGGCCCCACAGCAAATTAATTTTAGGGCCCCCAACATATCCAGAGGTTATCCATTTTACTAGTATATGTTGATATTGTTCATTAATTAGGGCATCATGGGGCCCCCTATACCTCTTGGGCCCCCCTGCAGACGCAGGTTCTGCTTCCTCTATAGTTACGCCCCTGGTTGTTAGACTGCTGGGGGGGGGGTGATATCACTCCAACTTGCAGTACAGCAGTAAAGAGTGACTGAAGTTTATCAGAGCACAAGTCACATGACTGAGGGCAGCTGGGAAGCTGAAAATATGTTCAAAATTGAATATAAAGAAAATCTGTTTGCTCTTTTGAGAAACGAATTTCAGTGCAGAATTCTGCTGGAGCAGCGCTATTAACAATTTTTTCCCATGACTGTATCCTTAGTTGCCCTTTATATAGGCAGCCCCCTAAGCTTTTGTCCAGCTAAGTGGGTCCTCATTTACAATTGGGAGGGAAAGCACTATCTAACCCTTTCTTGGGTTAAAGTATTTTCCTGGCAGTTCAGTCTTTAAAAGGGAAAGCCAACATGTTCTTGGCCTCTTTGGATCCAAACTGTTGGAGGAGCTTGATGTTAAGCAGTACTGGGTGGACGTATGCCCAGAAGAGGAAGCTTACGTGAGGATAATTTTGTAATAACTCACTCTAGGGGGCAGATTATGCAAAACTACATTTGCAGAAAAAGCGTCGTAAAAAAACTGTGTAAAATAAATGGTGCATTTATCAAGGTGTGTATAATTTTATGCGATGTGAATGCCAGATTTGCCGCTATGATTTTACATCGCTTTACATTTTAGGGATGCACTGAATTCAGGAATCGGTTTGGGATTCGGTCAGCCTTTTTAAGCCATATTGGCCGGATCCTTGTGCATGGCCCAACCAAAACTTAATTTGCATATGTAAATTAGGTGTAGGAAGGGAAATTACATGACTTTTTGTCACAAACAAGGAAGTAGAAAATTTTTTCCCACCTTTTCCTTTCCCATCCCTAATTTACATATGAAAATTAGGATTTGGATTCAGTTTGGTATTCGGCTGAATCTTTCACGAAGGATTCAGGAAATCTGCCGAATCCCAAAAAAGTGGATTTGTTGTATCCCTTATTTTTTTTACACTGTGAAGCCTGGTGATGTTTGTGTATTATTTATTTTTACACAGCAAAATAAATATGCCCCTAGGAGTGACAGTTAGGATCAGCAGTCTGGTGCTCCAACGAGGAAAGAATAAGTAGTCCTGGATACCACCCACAGAGTAAGGACTCAAATATACAGACCTTGGGGTATAGGTAGTCTGCCTAGGTTCCACTTGGAGGACTTGTACTTGAGGATGGAAACTTTCGAGTGTAACTAAATCCACAGACTGTTAATTGACCCCTTCTAAGTTCTGTTTATGGGCAAATGCAGAACAATTTTGCTATATCATTTGGTCTATACTACTGGAAGTTATTCTACAATCTAGTAAATAAAGGGTTTTGTTGGTTTATGAATGTTTCTTTGTTTGCATGTTGAGAATAGAGCTTTCTAGAACATACAGCACCTCCATTTATCTATAGGCTTGGATCTATGGCTTAACGACGGATACACAGACAATTCTATTTACACATCTGTACACTGGGGGTCCTGATGGGGATCTGTGTATACTGGTTGGTTTGTGACTCCATTGTCAACCATATCCTTCTTTATCAAAAATGGAAGTTGTGTCTTTGTATTTAACAATCATTTGTTTGGTGTGACTCCGTTTATGACTGTATTATTGTATGCTCTGCACACAGGCTGCGTGGGTCCTATGAAGACATTGAATATAATTACGCAACCATAGCGCTGCAGAATTTCACGGGTGGTGTCTGTTTATGGCACTTTTTAAAATCCAATCTCTTCCCAACAATCCAGAGGGCTGTGAAAGCCAAATGCCTGCTCACCTGTGCAACTGTAAGTTCTACGCAGTTTTTATGCCTTTGTATCGCATGTTCTTTGATTATATATATATATAGTGTTTATTTAAAGGACAAGTAAACCTTTAAAACAAGTGAATGGAAAATTGACCAAAGTGCCATTCTAAGCCTTTTTGCAATTTACATATTTTTTTTTTAATTCCAAGATGCTAAGTGATACATGCACTGTTAACATGAATTATTTGTTACAGCATCGCCACCTGCTGGACAGTTCCCAACCATTAAAGGGCACCTGTTGGTTAAAAATGTTATCCCCAACCAAAGGTGCGGGCTCTACTGGTATAACAGTAGGTTTTTTTTTTTTAAATGCCCCCTCCAGCGCTATGCTACTGGCATAGGGAGGGAACAGCCATGTCCGCTCACTCGCATGCGCATTACGTGTGTCTGATGTCACACGCATGTGCATAATGAAAAGCTGCCTTGATTAGGGACCACTTTTCATTATGCGCATGCGAGTGAGTGGACATGGCTGCTCGCACTAGGAGCTCCCTCCCTGTGCGAGTAGCATAGCGCTGGCGGGGGCATTTAAAAAAAAAAAGAACAAAATTACTGTTATCCTCAACCGGAATGCAGGCTCTACCACCCCACAACTTTGGTTGGGGATAGCATTTTTAACCAATAGGTGCCATTAGGTAGTTAAAACACCAATAAATGAAAGTGTTTTAAATGAATGACAGTATAATGTACAGTTGAGCTGCACAGCTAGAACTGGTGTGTTTATATAAACAAGCTGTTCTATAGTCATGAAGGCAGCCATTCGAATCCGAAAAAAGGAGAAAAGGCACAGGTTGCAAAGCAGATAATAGATAAACTCTGTAGTTTACAGTGGGATTCTATTGAGCATGTACTATATATATATGTACTATATGTCCTGTGCTTGAATGGCTATCCCCATGGCTACACAGCCGTTTATATAAACTATAGTTGTGTTTCTGTAGCAAAAACATAAAAACAGTACATTATATTTTAATTCCTTTAAAACACTTTCATTTTTAGATGTTACTGACTTTAAAGGTTCATGATAAAAATAAAAACTGGGTAAATAGGCTGTGCAAAATAAAAAATGGTTAACAATCATTTGTTTCCCGTGACTCAGTTTATGACTGTATTATTAATTTGTGATTAAAATATGATGCTTTTTGTTGCTTTTTATTTAGTACTGGCAAAACATTGTGCCTTCAAATGTAGTTTGTTCTCAAGTAAATAATATTATTGTTTTTTATGCAAGGACAGGGTGCAGTTACTGAAAAGATCGACTTAATTGCAGCCCATGCATATTCTATCACCGGAGCAGAAGAGGTAGGAGATCCAACGTACATAATAAACTTATTGAAGGGTCATTGGCACATGGGGGGTTCGGACTGGTCCAGTGGGACACCGGGAAAAAACCTGGTATGCCCCAGCCCTCATTAGGGGCATTGGGGCCAGGGGGTCTGGAGAGGGGCCCTGGACAACAGTCCTGCTGGGCTGCTGCCACCACCCTTCCCCATTTATTCTCTGTAGAGGGTTCGAGGGTCCACAAGGGCAGCAGACAGGGTCAGGACTCTGGCACAGAGCACATAATTGCGCTCTCTGTTCTAGAAGAGCCGAATTTCCGCTGTATTTTTGCCGCCCCTGGTACCTAGTGGGGCGCTGCCGCATGAGTTTCTCAACTCGCCTCATTTGCAGAGCGCCACTGGTGGCACATGGAGTTGTTAGTCATGGAAATTCCACAATAAAAAAATATATATAACCACATATAAATGCAGCAGCAATTATGTGATTTATCTATTTTATTTGTGTTAATGTTACATGGATGAGAATGCGAAGGGTTTTTCGCCCCATGTGCCATTATCTTATCTTATGATTAAACCTTAAAAATAAGTGAATGTATAATTGATTAGAGTGCTTTTCTAAGAACTTTTGTAATGTATATTCATAACTTATTCTTTTTTCATTCCAAGATATTGAGGGATACATGTACTGTTAATATGAATGAGTTTTGTTACAACAGTGCCACCTGCTGGTCATTTTCCAACCAGTCTGACCACCAAGTGGTCAAGGAAGTTGTCAGGAGAAAGAAAGAGGCTGTTCTCATGTTCTTCTGCTTAGGAAAAAAATTAGACACCTCTCTCAAGTCTTTCATAAGAATATCAGAGCAGCCTTTTTCTTTCTCCTCACAACTTCCTTGATTACTTGGTGGTCAGACTGGTGGGAAACTGACCAGCAGATGGCGTTGTTATGGCAAAATGAATTCATATTAATAGTACGTGTATCCCTTAATATCTTGGAATGAAAAAAGAATAAGTTACGAGTGCGCAGGGGTCACTGTATGTGTAATTCTAAGGTTTCCTATGGCGATGGTAAAGTCCAACTGGTCCGGCTGCGCAATCCCTGGGGTCGCAAGGAATGGAACGGCCCATGGAGTGATAAGTATGTAATTTGTCTGTCACTATAACAGTATAGGATCAGTTTTTCCTGGAAACCCAGAAAGCTCCAAATTACAGGTAGGCCATAGAGTCCATTTGAATACCGGAATACCCCAGGTCCTGAGCATTCTGGATAACAGGTCTCATACCTGAATTAGCATGATAATTGGTGGATGGGTTATTACAAATCGCAAAACCTTTTTGAATGTCACCACCAATCCCTGTATTGCTCCATGGTCCATGAGTTTCTGCCCTGTCTACTACCAGCCTACCCCATTCCTTCCAGGCCTCTCCCACTTCTGTTCTATCCACAATTGCTTATCTCCCAACTGTTCCTCTTTTTGCGGGACAGTCCTGATTTTGATACCTACATCCAGGGTTGGACTAGGCCAACGGGACACTGGAAAAAACCAGACTCATGTGGGCCCCCTGGGCCAAGATCTGCACCCTACCTTATTTTTCCGGCTGCGACCAGCCCAAAACAGTGAGCTTCAGTGTCGGACTGGGACACCAGGGGCCCACCCAAAAACCTCAGACTAGGGGCCCACCCAAAAACCTTAGAGTAAGTGCCCACCCAAAAACCTTAGATAAGGGGCTGAACCATAGAACCATAGATCAGGGGCCAATTCTCAGTACTATTATCCTTCCTGTCCTCACTCAACCTCTATTCTCCGAGTCTCTTTTCTTTACATACTATAATCTATTCTCATAAATAGGGAATGGCCATGAAATAGGCTAAATGTTTAACAGCATGAGCGCCCACTGACACCTGGGCCCACCGGGAGTTTTCCTGGTATCCCAGTGGGCCAGTCCGACACTGGTGAGCTTGCACTTTAACTCACACGTGCATACGTTCTGGGCTGCACAGCGGGGGGTGGAGGCAGCGGCAGAGGGGGGCCCTGCAACAGGAGCACCGGTGGGTACTGCCCACAAATTTGCTCAGTGTGGATGATATCACTCCAACTTGAAGTGCAGCAGTAAAGATAGACTGACATTTATCAGAGCACAAGTTACATGGTTGAGGGCACCTGGGTAACCAATCAAAAGTAATTTAGTAGACCTCAAAAGTCAGGTCAGGCAGCCTGCACTTGCTAAAAATGGGTTTAGCTTAATGTTTGCTGTTACAATAATAGAATTACATGCTTGCAAAGGCATTTTGAAATTACCTAGGAATATTTTAATAGATCAGACATTTAATCATAACTTAAACAAGTGTTTGGACATTTGCTACTGAACAGATGACATTATGTATCAAAAATAATAAATGAAAACCACCAAATATGTATGTGAGTAACTAAACTATGAAAATGATTTAGAATATGTGTGATATGTGATCAAAATGCTAATTCTCTGTCCTAACCTGTTTGATTGGTCTGTAGCTATCTGCAATTTGGTGCACCTTGCAAATAAATCTTCTGAGTTTGAGCATTATCTGTTTGTCTAGATGTTGATTGCCTGAGAGATAATAGTACGAACTCTTCAATAACATGTCTAGCCCATGTTATAATTCAAGTTAAATATAAAATCTGATTTCTATGCAGGATTCTGCTTGCGCTATTAGCTGATGCACTTTGCAAAAAAAACGTTTTCCCAAGACAGAATCCCTTTAACTATACAAAATAAAAATATTTTCACTTCCTTAAATAAAAACACTGTCAATTATCTGGCCAAACCCCACCCACTCCCCTGCAAGCCCAACTCTTTAACACTCACAAATTACATGTTCATGTTTCATGTTTGAGGGCTCAAACTGCAAGTGCAAGTATGACTGAGCTAAGATGGGTGCAAGGTTGTGCACCTATTCTTAAATTTTTTTCAGTGCATTTTATCAGAACAATCACTGACTGGAGGTACTGACCCACTAGCTTTTTGATCAGAATTACTGTTTATTGATTCCAGTGAGTTGCCTTTTCTGCTGATCAGACCTTTAAAGTAAATTCAGCAAACAGTGGATTATAATCAGCTCAAGGCCCAGTGGCGTAACTACCAGGGGTGCAGAGGGTGCAATTGCACCAGGGCCCCCACCCCCTTGGGGCCCATCTGAGCCACAAAAATGGTTATGGCAGGAGGTTATCTAGGGGAGATTTTACAGCACACATTTCATCAAAACTCCAGCATGTGATTTATAGAGGTAAGGGCCTGACAAGGGGGCCCAGGTGCCCATCATGTACCGGTAGTTACGCCACTGTCAAGGCCCATATCATTTATCTAAATGGAAGGTGTGTACATTGCTTAAAAGCAGAATAACCACACTTCTACCCACTACATGGGATCTAATTATTGCAATGGTTACAGTCACTATGTGAGTACTCACTTACTACAAATGCAACAAGTAAATGACTCTATTCAGTAGGGCTCCAAATATACTCCTTGTACTTCCCTATAGTTGTACTTGGCACCATGGCATGTGGACCTGGCTAAAAGGGGGCCTTGGTATTTTGATGATGCAAAAATGCATTGTATATATTTGGATATGCATATATGGATTATAGAGCAATCCGTGCAGAGTTTTCCATACGTACAAAATACATTTTCGGCTTTAATCCCAACAGCGCCCCTGAATGGAACAATGTTGCCCCCAATGTGAAAAATGCTCTTCTCACTCAGAAGGAAGATGGAGAGTTTTGGTGAGCATGCATTTATTTTTCAAGCCACGTTTTGCCCAGAGGATTAGACTAAACCCACGGTTGATTGTGCTGAAACTTTGTTGACAGTAGGGTTGCCACCTGGCCGGTATTTTACCAGCCTGGCCAGTATTTTTGATGGTTAATTCAAATGTTATTAATAGGAAAAAATATAAATATAAAGGAAGACCGGTATTTTTTTTCAAAAACCCTAGCTGCCACTCCTGTGCATAATAAATGACCCCTTTAATATTCTCGAAGAGGTTGTGCTGGCAGATAGAACCCCCATTTTACGTTTTTGAGGGGACCAGAAAAAAATGGTGTAAATTCCAGGAAAATGTAAAATCAGGGAAATGTATTATACATGATATATAGGTGGGACCAGAACAAAGCAATGTAAAATGAGGGGAAACTTAAAATCAGGAGACTTAAAATGAGGGTTCTACTGTATTAGATAGCTTCTAGAACCGTTTGGGTGCATTTTTAAAATTTAAGAAGAATAGGAATTAAGTGACATATTGTTGTGTTTGGTAGCCGAGGATGAGGAGGATATAATAGTGCTTTATTAGCAGGTTCATGCAGCCATTACATAACAGCAGTAAGTCTTACTTTCACTTTCAAGCTGTACAGAAAGTCCTGTGTATGCACAGTGCCACTTGCAGGCCATTTGTATAAACACCCCATATTCCCCCTATAGAAGGAAAGGATTTGGACAAATATATAAACAGTAACAATTAAACTATATGTATCTTAAAGCAATATATATATTCTTCACATGACACATATCTTTCATATTTCTGAAATAGTGATGGACTTCCGAGACATGTTGGTTACAGTCAGCTCAAAATTAATTTTGGGAGGGAAGGGAAGACTTGTGATGTTGCTCTGCTTATAATTGCCAAGAGAAATGACAGCTGACTCCTCTCTATCCATGTACCTCGTTTCCTAAGCAGTGACAAGGTCTTCTTTGACAGACAAAATTAATTTTGAGCTAAGTGACCGGAAGATTTGTTTGTTTCTTTTAAGGAAAACATGAAAGTTCATGTTAGAAAATGTAGGCGTACTCATGAGGGTAGGGGTGGCTGGGATTTCCATCAACCTATTCTATTTCTATTTTCCTTTGCTTCTAGTTTATTTAGCACTTTGTATGCAATAACCAAGCCCCCAATGGGTAGTACAAACAGTTTTTTTTCAGTGATTTAATTTGATTCTGTATGATGATAGCTGATGCCAGCTCTTGTGCCAAACAATGCAATCTTACCCTGTCTGCAAGATGATTCCTTGAACACTACAAATACATACAAGCTGCAGCGTTGCACTTAAATAACATGTAGCATTTCTATCTGTATTTCCTATTATTATTTTCATATGATCCAGTAATCTTTTATTTAAACTCACTTGAAGTCAGAGCTTTCTGGATATTGGGTTGCCAGATAAGAGATCCCATAGCTCTATTACTTTGTATGATTTCAGGATCTCGTATCCGGACTTGGTAAAAGAGTATGAAAGTCTGGACATCTGTCACATTGCTCCAAACACCGGGGTTAACATGAACGACCAGCACTGGAGCCTGACTCAGACAGATGGGAGCTGGAAGAAGGGGGATTCTGCAGGTGGGTGTGAGATACACAATATCTGAGGCTCATTCATACGGGTAGAGGCACACAAGGAAATTTGGCCTGGAAACTTCGGGCAACTTTGGAAAACGAAGCGATCCGAGTGCCATCCTGCCGGCGATTTAGATTCTAGCCAGCGGGAAGGCAGTTAGGGGAGATTAGTCACCATAAGAAGAGGTGATTTGTCGCCTGACGACTAATCTCCCTGAATCTCCATGTGTGTCTCTGCCTCGGTCCGAATCTCCCCTAGGCTGATTAGGTCCAAGAGCCTGCCTACCCCCCTTCGAGCACATATGCCTGCCAGCAGGGCCGCCATCAGGGGGGCACAGGGGGTACAAGTGTACCGGGCCCGAAGGGGGGCCCGGTAGTGCTGAACTTTTTGAATGAGCAGGCTCCCCTTACAAACACCACAGCCATGAACAGCGCCTCACAGCTACTGACTGAGCCAGAAGGTGCCTGGGGTGCACCGGCTCCCGCCCCTCAGCTGAGAGATCCACCCACTACAATGTGACTGATTGAGGCATTTTGAAATGCCCAGGTCACGCCCACCTCAGCCATGAGGAGAGAAACTGCTTCATGCACCATGTGATGAAGGAGTGGGCGGGGCTGAGCGTCTCCTCTGGCTGCTAAGTTCTTGATCTCTCTCAGTGTGTGCTGTGCTTGCTTGGTGTGCATCTCACTTGCAGGCCGGGCCGCTGGGGTGTGGGGTGGTGGGCGGTGTGTGTGGTGTTTCTGGGCATCCACTGGGCGTCACTGTTTCAATATGGAAAAGCAGATCGTCCCTAATGTGCCAGGAGTAACATTTGTATTCATTGGTAGATTAGGATTTACCAATCATTTTCAGGTTTGGATGGATTTACTCAGAG
>CM044439.1:17916736-17930797 GCA_024363595.1 Xenopus borealis | reverse complement strand
TACTAAAAGTTATCTCAAAGGTGAACAACCCCTTTAATGGGGAACCACCCGTTCAAGTATAATCTATACAGAGGGACGAGGCTTTGGCAATGCGCTGGTTCAGGTGAGTTGCTGCTGTTTTTTATATAAAGGTTATACATTGGCTGCAGTCGGTGGAGATGGAATCCCCCCCAGAGGAGTCATAACAGTGACAGAGATGAATGTGTCTCTATGGCTAAAGGCAAAGTAACACAGATAAAGAGACATTTATTTCCAGAGCTGGAGTTTGCAGATAAGGATGATTTTTTTTCACTTGGGTACTGAAGATTTGATTTACAGAGTATTGTAATAAAGAGCAGCTATATATACCAGGATTTCTATCTGCATTCAATGAACAAGTGTCACTTAATAATACAGCACATTCATCTCCTGCACTGCTGTGCTGACAGCAAAGGATCACCCCCTATTTACAGCCCAATATCACCCACAACTGCTGAAATGAGAGACAAGAAAGCAGATGTGATCACTGCTTGTCTGCTTAGTGTACTCAGCAATATTATTGTAAGCGGGTTATGGATGGAGTCTGCTTCTTGTGGGTACTAAAAAGGGTTAATGTCTCAGCCCTCTTAAAGGGAAACTAAAACTTTAAAGGGGAAACCCAGCTTTTTATTCAGCACCTCTCCAGTTTTCAGCAATTTGGTTGCTAGGATCCATATTACCCTAGCAACCATGCACTGATTAGAATAAGAGCCTGGAATATGAATAGGAGTGGCCTGAATAGAAAGAGGGGTAATAAAAAGTAGAAAGCAGCAGTATCAATAAATGTGTAGCTGTACAGAGCATTTGTTTTAAGAAGGGGTCTGTGACCTCCATTTGAAAGCTGGAGAAGGAAAATCATAAAAAAAAAAACTATAAAAAATAAGGAAGACCAATTGAAAAGTTGCTTAGAATTGGCCATTCTATAACATACTAGAAGTTAACATAAAGGTGAACAAACAATTAGGCTACAAATCTCCTGTACCAGCCCAAGGCAACCCTTTAGCAGGAAAAATCTGTGCCCCTGAAAATGCCCCCAGTAACTCCCCATCTTCTTTTCTGATGATTCTCAGCACATGTTCCTTGACTGCAGATGAACCTTTCTGCTTGTTGATATCCCATGTCCCCTAAGTTTAGCTTCTCCCCAGAAGCCCAGAGCCCATTGAGCATGAGCAGTGCCACTGACACACAACAAATGCCTAACATGATGGGGAGCTGCTGGGCATAACTGGCTTGGGTCATTGCTGTTATGGGGCTGTATTCTTTTTTTGGCTTTAGTAAAATAGCAGTCACATATTGAATAGCAGGATAGGGTCAGGTGGAAGAGCAGCAGGTTAGGGTCAGGTGTGGTTGAAGGAGCAGTGGTCGGGTGGAGGAGCACCGGGTTAGGGTCAGGTGTGGTCGAAGGAGCAGTGGGTTAGGGTCGGGTGGAGGAGCCATGGGTTAAGTTCAGGTGCGGGTGGAGGAGTAGCGGGTTAGGGTTGGGTGCGGGAGCAGCTGGTTAGGGTCGAGTGGAGGAGCAGTGGGTTAGGGTCAGGTGTGGTTGGAGGAGCAGTGGATTAGGGTCGGGTGGAGGAGCAGCGGGTTAGGGTCAGGTGTGGTTGGAGGAGCATTGGGTTAGGGTCGAGTGGAGGAGCAGTGGGTTAGGGTCGGGTGGAGGAGCAGCAGCTGGTTAGGGTTGGGTGGAGGAGCAGCGGGTTAGGGTTGGGTGGAGGAGCAGCGGGTTAGGTGTGGTTCGAGGAGTAGTGGGTTAGGGTCAGGTGGAGGAGCAGCAGGTTAGGGTCAGGTGGAGGAGCAGCGGGTTAGGGTCAGGTGTGGTTGGAGGAGCAGTGGGTTAGGGTCAGGTGTGGTTGGAGGAGCAGTGGGTTAGGGTCGGATGGAGGAGCAGTTGGTTACGTTTAGGTGCAAGAGCAGTGGGTTAGGGTTCAGTGGAGGAGCAGCGGGTTAGGGTTGGGTGCTGGTGAAGGAGCAGCGGTTTAGGGCCGGGTTGAGGAGTAGCGGGTTAGGGTTTGGGTGCAGGAGTAGTGGGTTAGCGGGTTATGGTTAGGTGGAGGAGCAATGGGTAAAATTAGGTGCAGATGGAGTTTTGCTAGACACATATATCTCTACTTTGCAGGATGTGGATTCATTATGTGGCAGGTATTCAAGAGCTGGACAAAAGGTAATAAGATAATTTGTGCAAGGAATCACTCTCAACTTTACTTATTCCCTGTTTCCTCAGCTGGGCAGTGTAAAACTCCAGGCCAATGAGTGGGAAGCAGAACCAGACACTGATCATGTAGGAGATGAAATCAGAGATGGATTTGGGGAAAAGTAAAGACAGGAGTTGTGTATTGAAGAGCACTTTGGCAGCACCAGGGTCAGTGATGATTTATTGCTCTGCAAGGAACTTTCTTCATGTTCGATGAGCTTTAGCACATCCAATAGCGATTATACTACAACTCCCAGCAACCTCTAACAGCTGAAGGGACACAGCATGGGCATCTAACAGACAAGCTGATTATAGCTGAACCAAGGGAAATGTGCTTTCATGTCTTGTATCCCCACTACAGTCACATTATATAGTCACATTAGTTCTACTGGAAATACATTGATAATAGTGATTTTATATGTACGTACAATAGGCAGTATCTCATTTATATTAGCCTAGTTCCCTGGCTGGAGGGAGACTGAAGTCACAATGATATTCTCAGACAGCCTGCAAATGGTTTTCATTTTGTATGTGTGATTTTTTAGTTATTCAGCATTTTATTCAACAGGTCTCCAGTTTCAGCAGTCTGGTTGCTATGATCCAAATGACCCTAACAACCATGCATTGATTTAAATAAGAGACTGGAATATGAATAGGAGAGGGCCTGAATAGAAAGACAAGCAATATAAAGTGGTAATAAGAATCATATTTAAGCCTTACAGAGCATTTCTTTTTAAATGGGGGTCAGTGACCCCATTTGAAAGCTGGAATGAGTCAGAAGAAGGTGGCAGATAAATAAGAAATAAATAATGAAGACATTGAAAAGCTGCATAGATCTGGCCATTCTGTAAGATACCAAAAGTTAACTTAAAGGTGAACCACCTCCTTTAAAGGGCAAGGAAAGTCTAATAAGTCGAATAAGGGTAGAAATACTGTATTTTGTATACTAAACATAAACATGAACTTACTGCACCACAAGCCTAATCAAACAAATGATTTATGCTTTCAAAGTTGGCCACAGGGGGCTGTCATCTTGTAACTTTGTTATACATCTTTGCAAGACTAGACTACATACACATGCTCAGTGTGATCTGGGCTTCTTAGGGATCCTCATAAATGATCAAAAAACAAAGCTGCTTGAGTTTTGCATGGCTGGTAAGTAAGGCGGGGGCTCCCCCTGCTGTTCATAAGTATGATTGTTTCCCTGCCAGAAGTTAGGGACCGTCTGACAATTCCTATCCACAGCACTAAATGAAGGGAGAATGTCACCGCATACAGTCAGGTTTCTTATAAAAACGGGACATTTTTTGATTAAAGTATATTGGAGATACTTTACTTTCTTTTTCATTAAAGAAAGTAAAAATGGGATTTTATTTCTTTGCCTTTCCTTGCCCTTTAATGCTAATATTGGTGCATATTTACCCCAGCAATCCCATAATAAAATAACGCACTCCCCATTCCCTTAGCGATTGATCCTCTCATACAAAAGCAATATAACGCCATGACATATCATTTATTTCCGCTGTGTTCCAATATTTGGTGACCATAGAAAAATACATTGTATAAATATAAATCATTTATATTCTAGAGTTAAAAAAAACGGCATAAACACTAAATATAAATATACCATAAAGTGTCCAAAAATTTGCATTTCCTTTGTTTTTTTGTGACTTACACAGTAGAAAGTTAAATTCTCTTCCAATTCAAATGAGGCAAAATTTGTTAGGAATAAAAACACTGTTAACTGCAGATTAATGAAGAATTAATTCACGTTTCACACGATCTGGTAGCACTAACTTTCGCATCAGCACAGCAAAAATAAATAAATATATATTATACGGCTTAGGGCCCACAGGAATTTGGGGACTATTCTATCCAAATATCTTTCTTGGGTAAAGTTGTCAATACCAATAAATAAGAAATGTTTGAGAAAACAATGTGCCAATCACATTCCTTACACACACTCGGGAATATCTCTCTCTTTATACAGGTATAGGATCTGTTATCCGGAAACCCATTATCCAGAAAGCTTGGAATTATGGAAAGGCCATCTCCCCTGGACTCCATCTTATCCAAAAAAAAATTTTTCCTTTTTTCTGTAATATTTTAAGAGTAGATTGTACTTGATCCCAGCTAAAATATACCTGATCCTTACTGGAAGCAAAACCAGCCTATTGGGTTTATTTAATGTTTACACTATTTTCTAGAAGACAGAGGGAATGAATATCCAAATTACAGAAATATCCCTTATCTGGAAAACCGCTGGTCCGGAGCATTCTGGATAACAGGTCCCACACCTGTATATATATATAATTACTGTTCACTTTCATTTTTTTTATTTTCATTACCTTAAAACACTTTCATTTTTTGGTGTTACTGTTCCTTTAACAGCAGTACAGAAAACTGAAACAGTTATATTTTATATATCAAAAATCAACATTGAGAGCAGAACTCCCTACATTATGTTTTACTTTATTTTCAGCCCTTTGTGCACATGGAGCCTTGAGAAAGGTCCAGAGAGGGACCAAAACATTGGGCCTGATCACATTGTGTTGAAAATAAAATACTGTATCATATTATATAGGGAGTGCAGGTCTCAATGCTGAATTTTCATGCACGCTATATTTGACAATGCACCCCGACTTTGAATTTTGCATTGGAGTGTAGGCACACTGTGGACTGTATACATGGTGAATAAAGTACCCCCTCTTGTAAAATATAAGGATATTATAAGTTACCGAGGAGTTCCACGACCATGACCATAAAAAAAAAAACCTGAGAACGAAGGCCAAGTCATGGAACTCCACAGTGACTTCTAATATCCTCATATTTAACAACAGGGGATACTTTATTTATTATAATACACAAGTTTCAGTGAGTCATGTGACAGAAATGACATCACTAAGCTCCAATTATAACTGACATAATCACTAAGCACCATTTATAAGGATATAATTTACAGACTAAATTATATTGTGTATTATATATATATTATATTATATATACCGGTCCCCCAGTGTAGCGCCAAATTTTTTTTTTAAAGGTCCAGGGGAGGGTTGGAGAGGCCAGCGGCAATTGTGCATCCAACTCAGCTCGCCACATTAATTGGTCGCCAGGCTCGGTGGGCCAGTACAGGACTGTGCCGCGGCCCGGCAGTTGGGGACCCCTGGTGTAAAGGGTTTTGTTGTCTGCTGTGGTACAAATACAAGTACAGCCTATCCAATTACAGCAACCTCTGATAAAGGCAGAATAAGCCCACTATAGAAATTAAAGTAGTGGTCTTTTAAGCCCTACTTTATTTAATTTTGTTGGGTTAATGTCCCCTTTAAATATTTTTAATTCAATGTTCCTGATTTGCTATATATCTTAATATTTCAGATTTAGAGGAAAAAAAAGTACAAACTAAAGCAAATTCATTGTAAGCACATAATACATTTCTGTAAACAAAGGGTTATTTCTGTAAAGATTATTTAATATGAACCATTTATACCATCCCTTTAATCGGATCTATTGCCTCATGCCTTTAAGAGATGCAGACATAGTCATATCATTTTAAAGAGCATGTCCCTATTACAGTTATGGGATCCGTTATCCAGAAAGCTCCAAATTACGGAAAGACTGTCTCCCATAGACTCATTTTATCCAAACGTTTTAAAACAATTTCCTTTTTCTCTTTAATAAAAATAAAACAGTACCTTGTACTTGAACCCAACTAAAATATAATTAATGCTTATTGGAGGCAAAACCACTGAGTTTGTGTAATGATTTTTAAGTAGACTTAAAGTATGAAGATCTAAATTACGGAAAGATCTGTTATCCAGAAAGCGCCAGTTCCCAAGGATTCTGGATAACAGGTCCCATACCTGTACTAATCATGGAGAACTGTGCCTTTCCTTGCTATAAAGTTGCCCCCAGCAGCACAAGCCCCCTATGAAGTACTGTATACATTTGTAATTCAGCACATGAAAAGATCATTCACCCCACAGTCTAACGTGACTAAGGGAAGCTGCTCTCTCAGAATGGGGTAAGTTCTACAAGGCTGAGGAGCAGCAGAGGAGAATGTGTGATAGAAAGAAACAGTGCAGAACTGCACAATCAATAATACCTACACCTCCCTTATAGCTATATGAACATTTCAGTATCACTTTAAAGGGTATCTATTGGCCTATCCCTTGAGAAAACTATTTATAAAAATAGTGCTAGTGATGACACCCCCAAAAACACTGATCTCAGAGACACTTAGCCCTATAATTGTGCTGGCACAGAACACTGCTTATTACAACTAACTCTACAGGAGCAGCAGTTCCCAGTGAATCAGTTGGCTCTCTGTGCTGGGAAGTTGCAACCAGCTGAGCTACAGATGTCAAACAGATACCACCACGTTCATTAGATGTGAAGGACCCCCTACATTGGATTTTTAAGCAGGCCTTTAATGGTTCCCAGAGGAAACCCTTGATCTACGAGGGGTATCTGAGCAGACTTGCATTCATCTCTGCCTGCCTCACCATTTGGTCGAAGGTCCTGCTCCTGGTCTGCTCTCTGATTCTTTCCCTTATCTGGAATGAAGCCATTGCCGTTTTCTTGCCCTGTTCGACCGTGGCCTCTTTTTCTTTGAGCAGCTTATCACATTTTGAGACTTTTTTCCTGATCAGATATTTCATTTGCTTCCTGTAGTTTTCGTCCTCTTCATCGACTTTCTGTTTCAGCAGCTGGTGGACTTTTTCCTTCATGGTGTTCACCTCTCGGGTCCTCTCTGCCCTAATCTGAATGCTCTTCCCCAGGGAGTCCTTTGCATGCTGGATCTTCTGATCTGTGAGCTTGGCCAGCATGGCTTTGTGCTTTATCTGCTCCTTTTGCTGTTGCTCGGCCCTAAGTTTGGCCATAAACATCTGTTCTTCTTCTTTAGCTGCTTTTTCCTTTAGTTCCTTATTCCTTTCCACAAGCAACAGCCCATAAAGCTCTTGAGACTTGCGCTCCTTCTGCTTGATTGACATCCTCATAAATTCCTCCTCGGCTTTGACTTGGATGTCCACCTTCTCTTTCAGCCTGTTGTGCTTTAGTCTTTCATATTGGTTCTTCACCTGCAGATTTTTCTTGTTCTGCAGTTCTTTCATCAGCCGGAACCTGAAGGCCTGTGACATGCGCTCTTCAAAGAGAGTTTTGTTAAATTCTTCATTAGTTGCACGTGTTAAGTCATCTATGTGAATCTTGTCCATATTGCTTGTGGATCTTTCCAGGCCAACATTCAGCATAGTATTTAGGTCTGCAGTATTTTCTTTCAAGTATTCTGTGGTGATGTCTCCTCTCCGGTCGTCATTGGAGCTCCTTGATCTTCTCTTCCAAATTCTCCCATGCTGCTGGTTTATCCAGTCTGGTTTGCTCACTGCTTCTTTCAGTCTCTGCTCTTCTGCCAATAAATCCTGCCAGGCTTGCTGGGCCTTCAGCTTCCTCTGCTGGGCCAGATTTTCCTCCCGGTGCCTGATTAACATGAGCGCTGCAATCTTTTTATCCCTCTGAGACACAGAAACCCCGGCTTCTCGTTCCACGTCTCTGGCCAGCTGTCTGACCTGGATGTCAGGGTCCGTTAGGTCCCCCAGGCTTAGGCTTCTCCTCAGGTCAGAAGGTCGAGGAGGTGTGGGACTGATAATGGAAAGCTTAGGGGCCCACCTTTTGGAGGAGAAAGGTGCTGCTGTTTCCTTTCTTTCTTTCTCAAGGGCAGCAGCTTTTCTAGTATTTGTCTGTGTGGAAAACATCTTGGGATTGTCTGTTAGTCCCTTATATGAGGATGGGACTGCTGTGTGGTCTCTGAGCTTCACTTGGGCCCCATCATAATCTGTTTCACCGATAATGTCTTTAGCCCCTTTACCTGTAGATGGAGCCTGGGGACCTCCTGCTCTGGGTTCCTCCTGCACTATTTCTGCCCTTAGTTGCTTGCACAGCCTCAGCCTCCTCCTTCGCTCCTCCTCGTATTCCTCCCACAGTTCCTTCAGCTGCCCCTGAAAGGCATTCGAGTGCTGCTCCGCTACTTCCTCCAGTGACCTGGGAAGGAGATCGACAGGCCTGATCCCCAGACGTGCGCAGGCTTCCAGAGAGCGCGGGCTGGTGAGGACATAGCGGCTGTCATGGCTCTCCTGGAAGTTATACAGATCCAAGTGCAGGTTGGGGGAACGGCGCCCACCACGCTCCATCACTCAAGCTCAGCGGTTCTGAAAGCCGGAAACACAGTGTCAGGCCGCCGCTACCATGGTAACCAGGAAGCCACTCCGTTGCTAAGGGAGACGGAGCGTTACCGCTAGGTCGAGCGCGCCACCTGGTGGCAAGGAGTCTTGTCTTAAATAGTCCGCATGCGCACAGCTAGTCCTCGCTCAACGTTGTATTCCTCCAGACAGAGCATGCGCAAAAGAACTGCTGTGGCGCGCTTGGGGATGTATATCCCTGTTTGTTTGCGTCAGAAACGATAAACTCTTGTTCCCTATACAGCTGTTACCTCGCTGAGCACTAACTTGTTTGAGAGTTTATAGGAGGAAGGTACCACACAGTGGCGGGCTGTGGCATCCTTTCAAAAACCTATGAACAATTCAGTCAGACTCAAAGCTACCCGCATTTCAAAATAAAGAATCCCAATAACTAAGCTCCTTTATGGTGCCATTTTCATTCCCTCACTGCATACCTCCTAAAAGAGGGACAAAATTATTTTTTAGCAAGTAGCGTGGCTAATTTTTTGACCACGCCCGTTTTTGTGGTCACACCCCCTAATTGCCATGTTCTTTTTTATATTTGGCAGATTATGAAAGTTTGAAAATATTTCTCCTGTTACAATGACTTTATTTTCTTATCTCAAAAGTGTCACAAAGTATCTTATTTGCACCTGCTATCTGTTCTGGGCTCTCTGCCAAAAGCCAATTAAGTTAGAAACTTTGTTTCTTTATCCGGCTGTTCGGTGCAGAGAAAAGAGGGACTTTCCACTACAAATAAGGTTGCCACCTGGCAGGTTTTTTACCAGCATGGCCGGTGTTTTTGATGGTTGATCCCAATGTTATTAAAAGGAAAAAAAAGGTAAATAAATAGGAAAGCCGGTATTTTTTTGAAGAAAAGGTGGCAACCTTAAGTACAAATGAGGGACTGCAGATTGAGCTGTCAAAAGAGGGACTGTCCCTCCAAAAAGGGACAGTTGGGAGGTATGTCACTGCCACACTCTACAGGCCCAGACTGGCAATCTGTGGGTTCTGGCAAATAGGGTTGCCACCTTGCCAGTATTTTAGCGGCCTGGCCGATAAAACTGATGGCTGATCCCAATGTTACTAATAGGGAAAAAAGATAAATATATAGTAAGGCCGGTATTTTTTTTCCAGAAAAGATGGCAACCCTACTGGTAAATTCCAGAGGGGCTGCTGTAAGATCCCATAGACAGTCACTATTTAGCGGGCTGGTGGCAGGGCCAGACTTGGAGGAAAAAGGAGCCCTAGCAAAAGTATCAAAGCAGCCCATGTATTCACACGCATGATATAAATTTCCAACCCCAAGGTTAACTAGAACTAGTGTTTATTGGGTATTTTTAGAGTCTATTACCATATAATCCCCAGCAATATTATACACCCTATGTGGTGGAACTGGTCCTTGCAACAAATATCTCACCCTAGTTTCTATCATACCTATTCTATCTGATGGATTAGTGATGGAGGTGAAAACTGTACGTCAGGATTTCCAAATTAGTAAATCCAGACAGGACATTGAACGTGCCTCCCAATTGTCCATTTTTTTTCGCTGGACAATCCCGAATTGTTACTGAAATGTTCCAACTTTCTCTTTGATCTATTGCACTGAACAGTAGTGATATCTGGGTCCAGTTTGAATGGACATGAATTTGCCCTCCGCCCACCCACGCCCAACTTCCGGCTTCCTTCTATAAACTTGTGCCGCCCCACCAATGGCATCATAATGGGGGCGGGGCGAGCAGGCACAATTTAAGATAAGCAAAGATACAATTGTAACAATTTAAGATAAATAGTGAAATACTCAACCTGCACCCGACCCTAACCTGGCACGCTCCCTTTTTATACACCCATATGCAGAGGATTAAGTGCAGCAGAAGAAGGCCACGGATGGGTGAATGGAGACAGCCCTTAAATGTCATGAGGTAGTCGTCCGACTTTGCCCAACCCGTGGGTTTCAGGCCAGCCCACACATCATTAATAAGTAGGTCTCTTGTGGAAACTGTGACTAACAGCTCAATAACACATAAAACTTGACCCTTAAATCCCCAGAAATGTGTTCAAACTTTCCATAACCTGCCAAATTTTGTAAAACAGGTGTGGTATTTAGGGGATGTGACCATAAAATGGGCATGGTCAAAATATTTCACCCCTTCTTTATATTTTCCAAGTATTAGGAGGTATGCATTGAAGACACCCGGCTGCCCCCTGCCCAGAGTTGAGCAGACGAAAAGTTGGCAACCAGGGTTGAACTGGCACATTTGGGGCCCACAGGGTTCCAAACCTCGGGGGCCCCGTGCGCATGCGTAAAAGGGGGCATTTGTACAGGGTCTGCTAGGTTACGGGAACCTCTATACTTTTACCTGATGCCTTCTCCAATAGTGAAAAACCCTCCTTTTAATCAGCTGGAACAAATTTGTTATACTTACATTTTCTATCGAAACAAAGTTGACCAGCAATCTTTCTAATTGAAATTTGGTATACTTAGTGGAGACTTTATTTTTTCTTGTGGTGTCCCAAATTGAGATGGATTGTGAGGTCTTGTTTATTTGAATGAATATTTAATGATGGGATTTAATGATGGCATTATTATAGTCAAGCTGACGTGAGAATTACTGCCACAGTTTTCTGGGGGGGGGGTCTGCAGAGAGCCCACCAATAATATCTTTGCTCTTGGTCCACTGGTACATAAAAGGCGCCCTGGTTTTGTAAGCTTGTTGGGCAGGACCTGATTGTTTTTGTACAGGTAAGGGACCTATCTGGACCAGGTGTTTTCTGGATAAGCGAACTTTCCATAATTTGGATATCTACATAAACATTAAATAAACCTGATAGGATTGTTTTGCCAGCAATAACAATTTTTTTTTTAATTGGGATCAAGTTCAAGGCACTGTTTTATTGTTATATTAAAATAGGTAATACTTTCTGGATAACGGGTTTCAAGATAACAGATGCAGTGTAGGTAAATTTGTATGTTCAATGTATACATCCGTTAAATGCACTTCAGAATATTTTTGAGCTTTATAAGATAAGTATGTGTTATTAATAATAATCAAAAAATAATATTAATATGTGCTGGAAATAGCCAGTGAGCTGCCTGTAAATAACGAACTCTGGGATATTTAGATGTTTTGATGATGCCACTGGAACAACGTGATCATAAAAGCCTTTTCTCTTCAGCAAAAACCTCTCAACATTTATGCTTTATTCCTGTAATGGCACACTGTAATTTGCCAACTTATACACTTACTGTCCTTTGCAAAATGATCATTTCTGTTTCTTCTTCAATTCACCAATTAGGGGGGAGTTATTTGTATCTCATTTCTGTAACTAAATGCTGATTTAGTTGTCAAAGGCAGTGACAGCTGTCTCCCCGCACCGAGTGACATAAGGAGCCAAACGCATGACTGCGGCGAATAAGCAGGGGAAAAAATGTGCCGCTTATTTTTCATATGCCTTGTATTATGTGCCGGATAAATTCCTAGAAATACCCAATGCTCATTCAAAATGATTAATCCATAACACGGATTCCCTTCTACAAATTCTAAGGCAAGTGAAGTAAAACACAGTTACTTACTATGTGCACCAAGATGTCTGTCTGAACAGTTGTATTAATGGGAAAGGGTGGGGGCTGCCACAGTTTCCCTTTGCAATAGAGACATTACTTTTGTTGTATATCTATATTTTACATCTGGGCAGCCATATTGTTTTCTGGAGACAACATATGTATATTATTATTATTATTATTATTAATAACATGTATTTATAGAACGCTAACATATTTTGCAGTGCTGCCCTGTACGCATAGAACATTCCTTCTCTGTATTTGATTTAATAGATATGGTTTAATGGAGATTCAAGTTGAAATGGAGTATAACTGATCGATGAAGAACAGTACAAAGACCAATTGATCTCCAAGATCCATTGCCGGTGGGTAGCTGCTGGAGGGCAGCAGGCAGGACAACCATCCACTGGTTAACTGCACTGATGCTCATTTCAATCCCACTGTCTCAACATTTCGTCTTTTAACTCAGAGCAACGCTGACACAACTGCACTGCTGACCCAAAAATGCTCATCTACTGCCCATATACTGATACACAGTACTACAATCTGATACTCATATGGTACTGCTGTCTAGAATGTTAATATAATACAGAGACACAGAAGGATGTGTGACTGTGGGATAGCAGGTATAGTAGGGAGAGATGGTGTCTATAGTAACAGTGGATAATAGTCTTTGGGAAGGGAGTGTGACTGTGGGATAGCAGGTAGAGTAGGGAGAGATGGTGCCTATAGTAACAGTGGGATAATAGTCTCTGGGAAGGGAGTGTGACTGTGGGATAGCAGGTATAGTAGGGAGAGATGGTGCCTATAGTAACAGTGGATAATAGTCTCTGGGAAGGGAGTGTGACTGTGGGATAGCAGGTATAGTAGGGAGAGATGGTGCCTATAGTAACAGTGGGGATAATAGTCTCTAGGAAAGGAGGGTGACTGTGGGATAGCAGGTATAATAGGAAGAGATGGTGCCTACAGTAGTAATAGTGGGGATAATAGTCTCTAGGAAAGGACTGTAGTAGGGAAAGATGATTTGCTTCTTAGACCCCCTCACCAAAACCAGCTTTCTTTCTTTTATGTAAAGGTTCTTGGAAGTATTTACACCCAGAAGTCACAATACTGGGATGCAGACAGCTTGTTTTCAATTAGGGATTCACTATCCAGCATGAAACTATAACAATATTGTATTTTACATAAAAGCCACTTGAACTGAACACTCACTCTCCTTTAATGCAGCCTGTTGAGCTTTGCGTTATTGATGGGAGCCGATCAATGGCAAATGGAATCGCTGACTGTCCTACATAAGCAGATCAATAGCTACACCCAGCGCAGCAGTTTCAGGGTATTTACCAGACAGAATAATATATTTTTATTTGCCGAGTGCTGGGGGTTTGTACTGTACATCACAGTGAAAAGGATCAGCCATTTGTACTATGTAATAGTAAAAGCATTGATATGGGAATGCCAGGAAAAAATCATTTCCTTTAATAAGCATTTTTTGTTTTTTTAATTGATTTATTGGCAGCAGCATTTTTCTATTTTTAATTTCAGGAGCATGAGCTATGAAGAACATAGTGTTGGAGCTATGGAAGAAGGGCATTGTGTGTAGCTCAGCGTGACACTATTACTAATAGTGTGTATTGAAATGCCATTTATTAAATTCTTGTGCTGCAGTTTTTATCCCTTGTGCCTATTAAGGTGAATGAGGAACAAGCTACAGCTGCAGGAAGGAGGTCCAACGTGTAGAAGAACTCTCTGTGTGATACCAGCCTGTGCAACATTGTCCTGTTTATTTCATCACTGTATACACTGTCACTTTTCCATAATTGTTCAGTTTGGCTTTGTGCTGTGACTCTTCTTCTCACAAGGGACAACACTGTTACAAATGTATCAAGTATCTATTCTGGGCTCTCTGCCAAGAACCAATTAAGTTATAAACATAGTGTCTCTTTTGGCTGTGCAGAGAAATAGGGACTTTTCTGTTCGGTGCAGAGAAATAGGGACTTTCCCCGTTCAGTGTAGAGACATCGGGACTTTCCTGTACTAATCCGGGACATTGGGTTGAGCTGTCAAATGCGGGACTGTAC
>CM044439.1:17858921-17869664 GCA_024363595.1 Xenopus borealis | reverse complement strand
GCTTAGCTTGGAAAGCACATTTGGCTTTTCAAACCATGGCCTTGAACTGACTAGATACATGCAAGCTAAATGGGCATAACTCAAATAATGAGCACTTGGGAATATGATAGGAATAGGTTAAGGCAGCCCTTCCACTGCTCCTGCCTCTGACATCCCTTGATGCTGAGCAGCTCCCACTGGGGCTAATTTGGGCTAGGAATTGAGGAGAATTACCATTTCTTCTCCTAGCTTCTCCTAGATCCTAGATAAGTCATATAGGAGGGATTTGGGGTAAATGTGTATGTGAAAAAGGGACCCTGACCAAATAGTTTGGGGAATTCTGGTTTATATTCTTTTTCATAAAAATTAAAGACATTGAAGATGAACCTAACGGCTATGCCAAAATGCCTGCTGTTTTACATACAAGGAAGGAGACCTGTTTTATCTGGGATCTGCTCAACACCTACCCCAGCTTCAAGTTTAATATCCCAGTAAATGAACATGAAGGACTTTAGTCAGAATGTAACACATTTAAGGGAATTTTTCATTCTTTCCCAAAACATTATAATTTTGAAAACAAGGGATGTAGTGTTTTTGCTATCTCCCCTATACATGTTTTGTATGGCTGTTGCTTTCAAATGATGAAGGAACAACATATTTTTCAGTTACATTTGCCAAGCAATTTGTTTCTCAGTTTTCACCAGTCATTGTTCAACAGCTATTGCAAAGGGGCCCCTGATGAAAACGCTATACAGCGCTCATATTGATTACAATGCATAGTTCTAAGGGAAATACAAATGGGAATTGCATCAATGTAACGCTTTATGGTTTTAAGAAAATGACTTCCAGAATGAGTATATGTGTGTGTGTGTGCACATGTATGCTTGATGCATGTTGGGGGGATCTAATCTAAGGAAAAAACACAATAATATACAGTACGAACAGAATGCCATTGACCAAGGTCATTTGTGAAGCAAAACAAAGAGCTCTAATGCAAAGCATCCGAAAGGCTCATTGTAACGATTTCACCACAAACAATAAAAAAATAAATATTTGTATATTTCCTCTGCATTTGTTGATGTAATGGACCAGAAGGCTTGGGGGCTAAGAACGCAGAAGGGAAAATTTTAAACACATCCTATTTATCTTGTGTTTGTGTTTTTTACTTTCCATCGTTACAACTAGAGAGGATATTAAAAGCTTTTAATCGTCAGGGTTAGGGAAGAAAAAAGGTCAGCAGGGACGCATCATAATTTGCAAAAGTGCTGTTGTGCAAAAGTAGTAATTAGCATTGCACCCTAGGGGTTGTACCTGTGATCCATCCAGAGTGAGGCACAGGAGGCAGGTACTGACTTCACCAGGAATCGAAGTACATCTCAGCATCGTGGGGTTAATATACTCAGGCAGCTGGACATAGACATATACAGATGCTGAGTAGTTGCTGTTATAAGCAATAACTATTAGACAATGGTTTCTCCATCCGGTATTGTAGAGACAAAGAGAGGGGAAGAGGAAGGCTCTGCATTAGAATAGTGATGGGCGAATCTCCCGTGATTCGCTACGCCGAAAAATTTGTGAATTTCTAGAGAAATTCGCGAATCGGCGAAAAATTCGCGAAACGAGTCGTGGGACGCTTTTGACGCGTGTCGCGTCAACTTTGACGCGCGTCACGTCATTTTCGACGCGCGACTCGTTTTTTTTTGGCGCATTTCGCAAATTTATTCGCCAGCGGCGAATCGCGGGACTTCGCTGCGAATTCGACCCTGGCGAATAAATTTGCCCATCGCTACATTAGAACAACCAGTCCAGTGTTTTCTCTTTTTAAGATTATTAAGCTATGTCAGACAAATGAACGTCCGTTACAATCTTTCCACCTGCAACTAACAATTCAAATTAATATAAAGTAGTAAAAAGAACAAATCACACAATGCTTGGGCCATGAATTGACAGGCAGCAATAGTACGAAAGTTATATCCAACAAATAGTAGTGACAGTCTTCCATTCGGTCAGATAGGCAATACGTGCTGAGATAGAAACGTTAGCTCATATAAATGTTTTAAAGGACAAGGAAATTTAAACTTAGATGTAGGCTAGAAATGTTGTACATGGTGTTTTGTGCTTGTGTATCAGCCCAAGGCAACCACAGCCCTTTAGCAGTAAAGATCTGTGTCTCCCCAGTAGATGCCCCAGTAGCTCCCCATCTTCTTTTCTACTGATTCACTGATTCACATGCTCTGTGCTGCTGTCACTTACTGAGCTTAGGGACCCACTCACAATATACAGTACACATAGGGGCCAATTTACGAAATTCACATGAAATGATCGAAGTTAGATCGAATTCGATCAAATAACGATCGAATATCGAATAGATCGAATGATCGGATATTCGATCATTCGACGATCGAAGGAATAAAAATGTTATTCGACTGCCTACTTCGCCAGATTGAACCTACCAAATTGCAATCGAAGCCTATGGAATCCCCCCCATAGGCTTCCTTCACATGAAGGATTCGAAGTTCGATTGAATTCGATCGAATTTTGAACGTAGGATTTATTCGTTTGGTTGAATATGTGAATTTTGGCATATTCGATCATCGAATAGGGAATGGTCGAACGATCGAATACATTCGAATAGAGTCAAATGGATGAATATTCGATCATTCGATCAGCAAAGGATTTTATTTTTTAAGTTTCTTCGATTGCCTACTTCGGCAGATTGGACCTACCAAATTGCAATAGAAGCCTCTGGGAGCACTCCCATAGGCTTCTGAGACTAAGTCCTGATCGAATAGGATTCCTATGATCGAAGTGTTCGATCGTTCGAATCGTACGAATCATTCGAACGATCTAATGATTTCTTCAGTCAGTCGAATGATTTATTCGACTGATCGAATAGGTCTGTATTCGATCGTCGAATGATCGACTATCGAATAAAAGGTAGCCTAGAACTAATCGATTAACATTCAAAAATCGAATGCTAATCGAATATCGAAAATAGAAACAAATTATTTTTGGGGAATAATAGTAAATTTGCCCCTAAGTCCTGCCCGAATACCATTCGTACGATCGGATCGTTCGAATCGTACAAATTTTTCGGACTTTCGAATGAAATTTTAGGATTTTTTCGTGAAATCGAGCGATCGGTATCCGATCATACAAATTCATCGATAAATCGGATATCAAGCAAAATGATAGTCTAAAACAATTTGATAAGCATTCGATAGTCAAATACTTATCGAATTGCGAATTTGGTCGAGAAAATAATGGGGAATAATAGTAAATTTGCCGCATAGTGTCATAGACATATAGGGGTAAATTTATCAAAGAGTGAAGTTCCACCACTAGAGGGAAATTCCACCGCTCTCCATTCATTTCTATGGGATTTTGAAAGGCCTATTTATCAATGGGTGAAGTGAAAGTTCACCCTTTGATAAATACGCCTTTAAAAATCCCATAGAAATTAATGGAGAGCGGCGGAATTTCCCTCTAGTGGCGGAACTTCACTCTTAACTTCACTCTTTGATAAATATACCCCATAGTCACAATATAAGGCTGATTAGTCATTAATACAGATAATTAGAAACCAGTGCAATTAGCTGCATCAGAATTTAATAATCAGCCCTGTAGCATCTGCTTATATTACAGCTAGGGAACATCATTTTCTGCTGCTGGATAATTAGTGACGACCCCTAAGCTTAGCTTCTCAACAGCTGCTCAGAGCCCACTGAGCATGTGAGTGTCACAGACACTTTCCAAGATGGTGACCCCCTGTGACAAGTTTGAAGTCCTGGATCATTGCTGTTATTCAAAAGCTGAAAATCTAGCTGGTACAATAAGTTCATTATATAAAACATGGCATTTTTAGCCTTATTCATTTTTAGGGTTTAGTTCTCCTTTAACCTTTCCAATCGACTGAACAAGCGTTCACCATGGTACGAAAAATGTCGGAACGATCCACACAAGGGCCGGAAATTGTCGGAATCTTAATTTCGTAGGATAGTATCTATGGCCAGCTTTAACTCCTGGTTTTGGTAGTGCATATAAGTACAGGACTCCCTTGTGCCTTGCACGCTAATGTATCACAATGGGCATATAGGCAAAGCAGAATATCATTTTATTAGTTTTGCAACTATTTATGCATCCAATGCTTACTCTTACCTTTAGTAAAGATTTGGCCAATGGGACACCGGGAAAAGACATGGAGGTCTCCAGCCATCATGGGCCTCGCCGGCCCAGACCCACTCCCCCGATCTGCCGCCCCCCAAAAGAAAACGTGTGGCACAGCCCGGGTGTTTGGGACCTGGTGGGCCCCCCAAAGCTCCAGTCTGACCCTGCTAAAAAAAAGCCCTAAGATCTTTTGCACAGTAAAAGGGGAGTTATGTCCCTGAATACAATACACTTTGATTTGCCTTTGGCTTAATACTATAGCCCCTGGTTAATCCATGATCATGCTATACAAATCATCACGATGGATGCATCTACAATAATGCTGGTCTCAAGAGAAAATGAAGAGAAACCATCCTGAAACCTCCCTACATGTTATGGTCATCATCATCAAGTTAGATTTGGATCATTCAAG
Organism: Xenopus borealis; assembly: GCA_024363595.1. Lineage (NCBI taxonomy): Eukaryota > Metazoa > Chordata > Amphibia > Anura > Pipidae > Xenopus > Xenopus borealis. Next base: position 17,865,106 of record CM044439.1, on the reverse strand, counting down.
AAACATCTCACAGCAGTTCATTAACATGAATCCTGACAAGGCACTATTCCTTCCCTGTGGTCTTACCCCCCCCCCAGGTGCAGAGAAAGCAGAAAATAAAGCAGAGGCTAACTCATCTGAGACCATCACTAGTCTTTGGTATGCCAAGCAATGCAGCTTCATCAGTATTGTTACTGCACATCAACTGTGGTTTGTTCCCCTTCTCAGTTATCAACCCCAACCAGATTTCTGCTGTCTGTCCCAAACACACGGGGATAGCCTGGCACCTCTTCAGAATTTGAGATTTAAATCACACGCATGGCTAAGGTCATTAGTACACAGCAGATATGATTACTGGCATAGGAAGGAGATTATATAAATCTCCCAGCTCTGCAAGTGGAATGGGCTCTCCAATTGGTTGGTAACACGGCATCCCAGCTGTCCAGGGCCACATGTGAAAGCAAATCCTTCTGGGCATCATAAAGACAATAATGACAAGGTCAGACTCAGGGCTGAGCAGTAATTCGCAGGAAAGGCTGGTACATACTATACTATATGTACAGGATACAAATGCCATTTTGCAGTTCCTTAAAGGGATACTGTCATGGGAAAACATGTTTTTTTTTTTAAAACACACCAGTTAATAGTGCTGCTCCAGAAGACTTCTGCACTGAAATCCATTTCTCAAAAGAGCAAACAGATTTTTTATATTCAGTTTTGAAATCTGACATGGGGCTAGACATATTGTCAGTTTCCCAGCTGCCCCTGGTCGTGTGACTTGTGCCAGCACTTTAGGAGGGAACTGCTTTCTGGCAGGCTGTTGTTTTTCCTTCTCAATGTAACTGAATAGTACACAGTGGGACATGGGTTTTACTATTGAGTGTTGTTCTTAGATCTACCAGGCAGCTGTTATCTTGTGTTAGGGAGCTGTTATCTGGTTACCTTCCCATTGTTCTGTTGTTAGGCTGCTGGGAGGGGGAAAGGGAGGGGGTGATATCACTCCAACTTGTAGAACAGCAGTAAAGAGTAATTGAAGTTTATCAGAGCACAAGTCACATGACTTGGGGCAGCTGGGAAATTGACAATATGTCTAGCCCCATGTCAGATTTCAAAATGAAATATTAAAAAATCTGTTTGCTCTTTTGAGAAATGGATTTCAATGCAGAATTCTGCTGAAGTAGCACTATTAACAGAAATGTTTTTCCCATGACAGGATCCCTTTAATAAAATATTAATAAGGTATTTATACTCTAGTTGTGTCCCCCATTAAGGTTGGGTGAAATTTTTGGTTTTAACTGAACAGAGGATAATCTTGGACACCGGCGGTTCTTTCTTTATTAATAACCATGCAATATAATATAGATCAGTACAATTCACATAGTCTGTCCACTGTTTCAAGTAGGGTTGCCAGTATTTTACCGGCCTGGCCAGTATTTTTGATCCCAATGTTGTTAGGAAAAAAAGATAACTATATAGGAAGGCCGGTATATTTTTGTAGAAAAGGTGGCAGCCCTAGTTTCAAGGCAGTTATAATTATTCCTTAAATGGGTTGTTCATCTTTAAATTAACTTTTAGTATGATGCAGAGAGTGATATTCTGAGATAATTTGCAATTGGTTTTCATTTTTTTTTTTCCATTTGTGGTTTTTGAGTTATTTAGCTTTTTATTCAGCAACACTCCAGTTTGTAATGTCCTCCAAATTCCCCTAGCAACCATGCATTGATTTGAATGAGAGACTGGAATATGAATAGGAGAGGCCTGAACAGAAATATGAGTAAGTAAAAGTAACTAACAATACATTTGTAGCCTTACAGAGCATTTGTTTTATGGATGGGGTCAATGATCCCTCATCTGAAAGCTGGAAAGAGTCAGAAGAAGAAGGCAAAATAATTCAAAAACGATAAAAAAGAAAAAATGAAGGGACATTGCTTAGAATTAGACACTCTATAACAGTGATCCCCAACCAGTGTCTCATGAGCTCTCCAACCCCTTGAACGTTGCTCCCAGTGGCCTCAAAGCGGGTGCTTATTTTTGAATTCCAGACTTAGAGGTGGGCTTTAACTGCATAAAAAACACAAATGTACTGCCAAGCAGAGCCTCCTGTAGGCTGCCTGTCCACATAGGGACTTACAAATGTCGATCGCAGCCCTTATTTGGCACCTCCCAGGAACATTTTTTATTCTTGTTTTGCTGGCAACCCTTTTTACATCTCTATGTTGCTCACAAGTTAAAAGGGTTCGCTATCCCTGCTCTATAACATAATAAAAGTTAACTTAAAGTTGAACTACCCCTTTAAGGGGAGACATTTATTTTTTACCCCTATTACTGCTGACTTGAAATTCCAATACTGGCTGTACAGTCTGTAACCCCCAGCAATTTTACTTGGTGGAGTGTAAGTCTGATTCATTACCAGCATTCAATTTTTAGAAGTGAGTATCAGCATTTATACTGCAGCTTTCCCAGTTGTTGCGTTGGCGACGAGGATGGGAAGGGTATAACAATGCTTTATTAGCAGGTTCATGCAGCCATTACATAACAGCAGTAAGTCTTACTTTCACTTTCAAGCTGTACAGAAAGTCCTGTGTATGCACAGTGCCACCTGCAGGCCATTTGTATAAACACCACTCCAGTGGTCCCTGTTTTTTTTTTTGGGGGGGGGGCACTAATCATTTATGGACACAGCACTGTTTGGGTGAATCTGAGGCATTGCCGATAGCATATGGGAATGGCCAAAATTGATTCTGTTTTCCAGTCGGGAATGCTAAGAGGTAAGTTTTGCTTAGCATTCTAGCCCTTCAATTCATTTGGAGTTTTGGCTGGTGGGGACTGATGGTGCCTGCTGGTTTCTTACTCCTCTGTTAGATTATGGCAGACATAACTGGTGTTATTATTGGATCATTTTGAGGCTGTGCTAAGGAAAATGGGAGACACGGGGTGAATATAATGGGGAATTTAGCAGGACTTAGAGAACCCCTTGCAAATCTGGAGGACAAAATTGTAGTAGGGTATATCGTTTCTGATACCAAGCTCAGGCCTGGACTGGCAATCTGTGGGTTCTGGCAAATGCCAGAGGGGCTGCTATAAGGTCCCATAGAAAGCCACTGTGTAGTGGGCTGGTGGGGGGCTGTTTGGGCCTCTCTTTAATTGAAATGCCAGGGCCTATTTTGACTCCCAGTCTAGACCTGATCAAGCTGCTTATATACTAAACCCCTTTGACTGTGTAAGATGTTTAACAATGCCCCCTTATAATCCTATAAGCTTGTGTCTATTGCACTCAGATATAGGGGGGAATTACTCCCTGCATGTTAGATATAAGACTGCCAATCAGCACGATAAATAGTGCATTAATTACATATATGCTAGCCAGACATTTGTAATGCTATGCCTTTACATTTTCATCTTGTACAGCATATATATACAGTATTTACCGTATATAGAGAGAGAGAGAGCTGCTTGTCTATATTTTCACTTTAATAGGTTCAGTTTACCTACAGGTATAATATTAAAGAGGAATTGTTTATAGCACATTATGCCTGTGGCTACTTATTTCCGAGTGCTGAGATTTCATGTACTTCACTTCTTGTATTATTGATCTAAGTGTTGATATTATTCCCCGCTCCCCTGTGGGAGTTTTATAGTAGTTGCTTGTTGAAGCATTAAGCCCAGGGACCTGTAGGTATTTATGTAGTAAATGTGTGTGTTTTAAACAGGGAGAATGTAGTAGATTTCTTTTCGAGGGGCTGCCTATTGGATTTTTGCTCAGGACTCATTAGTGCCTTAAAGGGGTTGTTCGCCTTTGAGTGAACTTTTAGTATGATGTAGAGAGTGATATTCTGAGACAATTTGCAATTGGTTTTCGTTTTTTATTATTTGTGTTTTTTGAGTTTTTTAGTTATTTATTCAGCAGCTCTCCAGTTTGTCATTTCAGCAATCTGGTTGCTAGGGTCCCCAGCAAACATGGCGTAATTAAAATAAGAGACTGGAATATGAACAGGAGAGCGTCTGAATAGAAATAGGAGTAATAAAATGTATTAAAATACATTTGTAGCCTTACAGAACATTTGTTTTTTTAGATAGGGTCAGCGACTCACACTTGAAAGTTGGAAAGAGTCAAAAGCAAATAATTCAAAAACTATATAAAAAAAATATAAACAGTGAAAGAAAAGTTGTTTAAAATTGCCCAGTCTATAACATACCAAAAGTTAACTTAAAGGTAAGCCACCCTTTCCCTGATGTCAGATCTTGTCACCATTTGGGAGGCTGGGGGTACTTCTGTCTCTGACCCTCTTTTCAGCTCCTGAAATCAACAGAACGATCAATGCAACAAACTTGACATCGTTCTGCATGTGCCCAGAATCTAAATCACTGGATAAATCTCCATCATTTGCCAAATGAGGGGTGTGCCGGTTTCTGTATTAGCTGAATGGAAACAAATGGCTTTTGCCTTTAGCTTTCAATTTCTGCAAATCCCACGATTCATGTAGAACAATTACACATTGACATCTGCGTGGGATTTGTAGGCTTTCCTTCTGTCTCTTCTGCTGATCTCAACAGGTGCAGTTCAGCAACAACCTGCAGGTGGCACTGTACAGACTGATACAGGTATGGGACCTGTTATCCAGAATGCTCGGGGCCTGGGTTTTTCCGGATAGCACATCTTTCCGTAATCTGGATCTTCATACCTGAAGTTTACTAGAAAAACACGTGAATATTAAATAAACCCAATAGTAAGGTTTGTACCTTTTCTGCTGGTGGAGACCAGGCAGGGGGCCATGACTTGGAGGGGCGGGGGCGTGATATGGCGGGACAGGGTCGTGACATCCATTGTGGGGCTATGACACGACGATTGGCCGATCACCGTGTCAGTCATAGTGAATCAGCCCTTCAAATTACAGGGCTGTCCCGGTCAAACCCGGATGAATGAAATCTTAGTTTGGATTAAGTATAAAATGCTGTTTTATTATTACAGAGAAAAAGGAAATTATTATAAAAAAATTTGGAGTATATGGATAAAATGGAGTCTATGGAAACTTTATGGATAACGGGTCTCCAGATAACAGATCCCAATTCAAACCAGTTGCAAATTGACTTAGAATATTTAATAAAAGTATATTCTCAGTTTAGCAGCAGCATATATTTACTACTTGCTAAAATAATTATTATTATTATTATCAACATTATTCAGTGAATACGGCATATGCCAACCATACTTTTTTTTATTATTATTGTTTTAATTAGTTTTAAGAAATGTCTATGGTTTGTGAAATAAACAAACCCCTCCCTTCCCTCAGCTGCAGCCTGTTAGACTTTGAGATAAGGAGTAGCTCATTATACAGAGGTTTCTCAGTTGAGTTGTATTGATTGTGCTCATAAGAACTGTAATTAGAACTTGACTTTCTTTGATTTCAGTTTCCCTGCATGCATGCCCTATTTAGTGCAAGAAACAACAACACCATAATTTTTATATGCAGAAAGTTCACATGTTGGACAAGGGGATATATTGAAAAATCTGATTGGATTTCTATTCTGCAGTATCATTGCCAGTGGCAGAGGCTCTGGAGAATATTGTTGGGACAAATGACTGGCCTGGAGACAAATAAAAAACTTTTTTACTACGAGCTTGTCTTCAGAATAACTCTCTCCTGCCGTTCCCCTTCAATCTCTCAACTGTGTGGAGGAATATTACATATATACAAACAAATGTATTTCATGGACCAGCGCCTGTAGCAAACGGAAAGAAAAAAAAAATTATATATATATATATCTATATATATATATAGTGTAGTATTTTACACCCAGTGATTTGGAGGGTACAAAGTGACTCTTTTATGTCTTTTTCCCAAACTTCACTCTTTCCAGTTTTAGATGTATATATTAACGTGTTCTCCCAGGGGGCACCTTCACCACCCAAATTTCCTACTTAATTGTAGGTAGGGTTGTTGATCGTAATATTAATGCTTAAATTTTCTCCGCTTTCCCCAGTGACTTACATCAGTGTTCAGGCTAGAGTCCTGCAGCGGGTCGGGTACCCGCGGGTTACCCACAAATTCCCACGGTACCCTGCGGGGTGCACGTAGAATTTCTGGGTGCGGGTATAGAATCGGGCCGGTGGTTCTGCAGGTTGGTGGGTTGAGGATCGGGTCGCGGATCCTCGCCATAGCGATTTTTACTCCTTTTCTGAGCATGTCTACTACTGATGATGTCAC
>CM044439.1:17781454-17795311 GCA_024363595.1 Xenopus borealis | reverse complement strand
AAGTTCATGTTTATGTTTAGTATACAAAATACATCATTTCTAGCCTTATTCTATTTTACAATTTCCTTGCCATTTAATTAGGGCCTAGTAGAGCCCCATACACTCCTGTGCCTCCCCCACTGTAAATGCAGGGTCTGCTTTCCCCGTAGTTATACCCCTGGTAGAGAGGGAACATGCCCTGTGCCCACTCTTTAGAAGGTCCCTTGCCAGGACACAGATAATGGTGGAAAATACTTATTTAATTGTATTACAATTGTTAGATAATTGCTCTGTGTACATTGGGGATGTTCATCCCATCGTGTAGGCAGGTTTATAGACAGAACACTTAATACAATAAATAAACACTTTTACACTTGATTGATCCATTTCCATTGCTAATGCTGCCTGTGTGTTGCTTGCAGGCTGCCTGAGACCCCTGGTCCTGCCTCACAGTTACATTAACATCTCGGAGTTCGATTTCTCCTTCCCGGTGGGCCGAGTGGTCTATTACCAGTGTTTCCCTGGCTACAAGCTGGAAGGGGCCGAGTATATCGAGTGCATGTACAATCTCATCTGGTCGGCGGAACCTCCCCGGTGCCTTGATGTGGAAGGTACTCTATGGTTTATTCAGTCATTTATTGTTTGTTTAAATGTTTTTCCAAAGGAAATTGATGATACAATATCATTTCAATGGACGCAGTGTAGCAGAATTCTAGAACTAGATTTCTAGCAAGATGCCAGTCGTGGGGAGGTATATTCAGTATGTATACAATTAGAACAATTCATTTTTAACCCTTGCGGGGGACGCTGATATTTCTGGGTTAGGTTTTAGTCTCCTCTTGTTCCTGGCCCAAATGACTGGTTAATTGCATATTGAGCATCGTTTGCTATATGCTTACACGGAATTCTGCATATACTCCATATAAAGAACCCAGCACAATTCTGCTGTAGTGTTGAAGGCTTTCTGTGCTTTTGCTCCTATTAATTGTGACTGAGACGCACGGCACATTGTGCATCACTACGGGTGCAAGGGAAGCCTGTTCTTTTACTCTTTTCAGACTGGAGTGTCCAGGACCCACTGGAGCTACAACCTCAATGTCCCCCTTGTGATATCAATGGACCCCCACTGCCCGCAGTGCCCCAAGAGAAAGTCTGGGTCAATGGGGCCCATTGGGTTTTTTTCCTGACTTTTGCCATGGATCAGGCATTAAGAACAGGGTTCCGTTCCTGCTGTTCCCAACCTACAAATAAATTTGCACTGACTGAACGGGGGTGCAACGGAAAGAGAACCGCTGCACTGTGTCATGCCCATATTAAGGCAAATGCAATTTGCAAACCCTTTGCAAAGGGGCACAATATTTTACACTGGAATTTTGCACCTTAAATGGCTTTAGTAGATGGGCCCCACATGTTCAAAGACAAAAATTCTGGTGTGCATTGGAAAACAATAGAGAGCAGTATAAAATTTAAGAACAATTCATTTTGTTTGTTACCTGCTATGCAGCTCCCCCAGTACTTGTCTATGCAATCAGTGGTGTAACTGTAGAGGAAGCAGACCCCGCAGTCCCAGGGGGGCTGGAGAAAAGGGGGGCCCGGACTGCTGGGTCTTCTTCCTCACCCAATCCCCAGCCGCTCTCCTACCTGCAAAGGAGAAGGAGAGACATGGGGCGGAGAGTGGGTGGAGTCCAGGGGGAGTGGGTGGATCCAAGTAGACAGTGGGCAGGGGCAGGGTGGATGGGGGAGGATGGGGATCAGAGTGCACCGGACCCCACTGAAGATTTTTTTAGCAGGGCGGCCCAGCGCATTGTATTTATACCACTGTATGCAATTGATTGTGCTTAGTTGTGTAACTACAGAGGAAGCAGAACAGAACAGTAGAACTAGCAGGGGGGAAGGCCCGGGGGGTGGGATGTGCAGCAACGTGATTTTCTGACCAGAAACAGCAGTGAGTGAGCTGCTGGGGGGCCCTGAGGGGGTAAGGGCCCTGGAACAATTGCACCCCCTGCTCCCCTGGTAGTTCTGCCACTGAAGCAGAACCTGCACTTGCAAGGGGGGCCCAGGAGGTATAGGGGGCCCCATGAGCAATTTCAATATCTATTGGTAGAACAGGACACCCTCAAGATATGTTTGGGGCCCTAAAACTAATTTGATGTGAGGCCCAGTAACATCTAGTTACATCACTGGACAATGTAATTTGCTCCAGTGAAAAACATGGCCGGTCCTGGTCTCCCTTGCACCAAAAAGCACCACTCATTGTGCCCTGTTGTGCAAAGCAGGCTGACGTTGCATATAATCACATGATGCGTATATTAAAAAGGGCAAGGCAGCTATTTTATTAACTTGCAGTTGGAGCTGTGCTGCGATCATAAACGAGTCTTTGATTATCTTACAAGACTCATTGTATCAGTCTGAGTCCTGAGTGCACCGAGTGCTTGAGAGGAGTTATTGCTTGGTAATCTTGTAGGGATGCACCGAATCCAGGATTCCGTTCCGTATTCGGCCAGGATTCGGCCATTTTCAGCAGGATTCGGATTCAGCCAAATCCTTGTGCCTGGCCGAACCGAATCCAAAAAATCATGTGACTTTTTGTCACAAAACAAGGAAGTAAAACTTTTTTTTTACCCTTCCCCTCGCTAATTTGCATATGCAAATTAGGGTTCGGTTCGGTATTCGGACGAATCTTTCACAATGGATTCGGGGGTTCGGCCGAATCCAAAATTGTGGATTCAGTGCATCCCTAGTATCTTGATCACTGATATCATTCACATTTATATCAGTGGGAAGTTACCCTCTCCATTCCTGCAGTTTATCCTCATGCCTTATGTGCCATATCTGTTATGGATCTACAGCTATGACAGTGTGATTGACAGAACACACGCTTTAACAATACTCTTTTATCACATATAAATGTATGGAGTCGAACCTTTAATGTGAAAGAAAATAACACAGCGCTGCACACCACAAGTACCGCAATGTAGCTCATCAGGAATAAAAAAACAATCCACTTATTGACTTCAGAAGCAGAAATCTACACAGTTATTTCTGTCCTGTAAATCTCTGCATAATAAATCGTCTGAACCCCCTTTTGATTAGCAGATTGATGGTTTCTTCTTTGCCAAGAGAAAATCCAGCAGCAGCATGTATATGTAATTATAGCAATTGCGTTGAATGGCAAGCCATGCAAAGACACAGCCGATCGCTGCAGTCTCCTTGCTCTTGTACGAGTGACTGTCTCCTTGCTTTTATACTAGTGACTGTCTCTTTGCTCTTGTACGAGGGACTGTCTCCTTGCTCTTCTAAGAGTGACTGTCTCCTTGCTTTTGTACTAGTGACTGTCTCTTTGCTCTTATACGAGTGACTGTATCCATGCTCTTGTACGAGGTACTGTCTTCTTGCTCTTATACCAGGGACTGTCTCCTTTCTCTCGTACGAGTCACTGTCTCCTTGCTCTTATACCAGGGACTGTCTCCTTGCTCTTGTCAAAATACCTGTCTCCTTAGTCTTATACGAGGGACTGTCTCCTTGCTCTTGTATGACGGCCTGCCTCCTTGCTCTTGTACAAGTGCCTGTCTCATTGCTCTTGTATGAGGGACTGTCTCTTTGCTCTTGTACGAGGGCCTGTCTCCTTGCTCTTGTACGAGGGATTGTCTCCTTGCTCTTGTATGAGGGCCTGTCTCCTTGCTCTTGTACAAGTGCCTGTCTCATTGCTCTTGTATGAGGGACTGTCTCTTTGCTCTTGTACGAGGGCCTGTCTCCTTGCTCTTGTATGAGGGATTGTCTCCTTGCTCTTGTATGAGGGACTGTCTCCTTGCTCTTGTACGAGGGCCTGTCTCTTTGCTCTTGTACGAGGGATTGTCTCTTTGCTCTTGTACGAGGGACTGTCTCTTTGCTCTTGTACGAGGGCCTGCACAATTCTAGGGTCCCTCTAGGTCCATCTCTTACACCAGAGCATGTTTGTCCTCCAAGTGTCCTCTGCTCCCGGAAAGGCACAACAATCAATACTTTATTAAGACCATAATGCTCCAAAGATCTGTTTATTTTTAGACAGGCTGACCAGCAGCAAACAGAACAATGGGATGTAAATGGCAATAACCTTATATATTTATGTTTCAGGGCAATGTTATACATCTTGCACTGGAGTGTTTGTCTCAGATTGAACAGGCAGGGGCAAAGCATTGAATCAATTTGATGGCTCCATGTATGGATCAGATATCTAAATGTCAGCGTATCTTCCTGATGAATTTTCTTTAACCTCAGCAAACGCAGTAGGGTATATTTCTGGCTCCCCCACTTCTCCTGAGCTTGTGACTAGCTCTTTGTGGGTACACGGCCAAACATATGCCATAACAGGAGGGGGCACATGAAGATAATTACTGCAGATGAACCGGTTTATTGTTGAGCCGTAAAAGCAGAATGTACATTTCCCCCCATAGCCGCGGATACATTGCACTTGTATAACTGCTTTGCCTGGCCAAATCCAATCGACAGCGCAGCTGCGTCTGTGTTCATCCATAACAGAATAGCCTGGCAAGTGTACATTGCAGCTGTGGCCGGGCACCTGTGTTGCTGCTTCACTCTGCCAAATGGAATCAAGGATATAACTGCGGCATTGCACCCCTATAAGCTATACTCATTTCTATAAACTGCCATCAGAATGTTCTAGTCCAGCCCACCTCTTGAGTCACACACTCCGGCCCTTTCCCTGTAGTCTGCCATTACTCAGAGTGCTCCAGTCCAACCATTGCTTGAGGTTCCTTCCACTGTATCATGCTATCTGAGCGTTCTAGTCCAGCCCACCTCTTGAGTCACAGACTCTGCGGCCCTTTCCCTGTAGTCTGCCATTACTCAGAGTGCTCCCTCCAACCATTGCTTGAGGTTCCTTCCACTGTATCATGCTGAGTGTTCTAGTCCAGCCCACCTCTTGAGTCACAGACTCTGCAGCCCTTTCCCTGTAGTCTGCCATTAGTCAGAGTGCTCCAGTCCAACCATTGCTTGAGGTTCCTTCCACTGTATGATGCTGAGTGTTCTAGTCTGGCCCATAAGGTGAAGGCTGCAAAAGGGCAAATGCAATAAAAGGTGCATTTTTTGTTACAGGTCTAGTAACCCATAGCAACCAATCTGGTTGTTATGCATTAACTACTACCTGCTGATTCGTTTTTATTTAGCTATTCGAGGAGGCAAAATAAATTTGATTGAACTGAATTAATATAGAGTGTATGTTAATGAAGATAACTGATTGGGATGTGTCCCCCAGGTGGCACTCTCTAAAGCTGGAAATAAACTGCCAGATCCACTGTTTGGTAAGGTTGGCAAAAGAGTCTGTGCCAAATCATGTTGATCTGATCAATGGCCAAGATCCAAAAATCAGATCATACAGAGGGCCCTTCAAAACTGTCAGATGAGGACTACATCTACATGGCAACTTGGGTGCGGGTCTCATAAGACATGAAAATCAAACCTGCCCAATTGCTATCTGCAAGGGTGTAACTTCAGAAAAAATAGCTCCCAACTGTCCCATTTTTCACTGGACAGTCCCGATTTTGACCGCTCAGCCCCCAGTCCCAGATCGTTAGTGAAGTATCACGACTTTCTCTTTGATCTCCTGCACTGAACAGCCAGAAAAAGATACAAAGTTTTTAAAATTTTATTAAATACGAGGCTCTTGGCAGAGAACCTAGAAAACTCAGCACCTGCATGTTGATACAATCGTATTGATTTAAGATAAGCAGGTCTCTTGGGAGAATTGAGACTAGCATCTTGAAGGGCAATTCACCCTCTTTAGCAAAACTTTTATAGCACATTAAATATTGTCCTAAAACTCCCAGAAATGTGTTAAAACGGACATGGTAATTAGGGAGTGTGGACATAAAATGGGCAGGGTCAAAAATAGTTCACTTAATGCAGTAGCAGATCTTTTTGTCCCTCTTTCAGTTTTTTTTAAACATTGGGAGGTATGAGAAGCAGTAGCAGTAGTAGTAGCAGGGGGTCCAGGCTTGTAGAGTACAGAGTAAGGTCCTAATCAGTGCTGGACTGAGAATCAAAATAGGCCGTGGCATTTCAGGTACACAGAGGCCCAATCATCCCACTTAGAGGCCCAAACAGCCTCCACCAGCCCACTAAATTGTAACTTTCTATGGCAACTTATAGCAGCCCATCTGGCATTTGCCCTAACCTACAGATTGCCAGTCCGGGCCTGGTCCTAATTAATGAGCAAGTTCAATATATCTTGGTAGAACAGATCAACTTGTTACTTTTTTCAGGCTCTAGCTGTGGCACGGGCTATCTAGATGACTTTCAGTCTGATATTGATTAACCAGGACTGTTGCTGGACCCCACAAACTTTTATTTGCCCTTGTCTGGCCAACTTTAGAGTTACATCTGCAATAAAAGAAAGTCATCTATACCATGTATATCCACATGGAGAGTGAAATACACAGGGTCGGACTGGGGGGCCCACCGGGACTGCTGTCCAGGACCCCCTTACTGTGACGCACCACTCAGCACGCATGCGTGAACGGCACCACTCACACACCTAGAAGGTGCTGCGCGGCATCGAAAATTAAAAGAGAAGGAGATAATTTTCCACTTAGGGGTGCCAAATGGTAGGCACACCCAATTGATTGTATCTACTTACCTGAGTGAAACCCCAGGTCAGTACTCCTATAAGCAGAAAACTGCACCAGCCTGGGGTTATACCAGTGAGCACCACGTATCGATCCTCTTCCTTCTTCGGTTTTCACATTTCCTGGGGCAGATGCATGCACAGTAGAATGAAATAGCCATTTTTTTTTTGTTAAAATTCAGCTTTTCTCTCTGCTGTGCATGCATAGCCGTGTGAAGAAAGAAGAAGCAGGAAGAGGATCGCTCCTTGGTGCCTGGAAGAATCCTGTCCAGTTTTCTGTTGATAGGAGCACCAGCTCAGGGTATCAGGTAGGTGAATATAATTGATTGTGGGTGCCTACCATTTGGCACCCCCAAGTGGAAAATGACTTTCCTGCTCCTTTAATATAAGTTTAAGCTTTTTACTTCTCTGTCCCTTTTAAATGTTCGAAAAGAAAACATTTTGTTCCCCTTTTCAAGTGTTCTCTCCAAGAACTCTCCCCCCCCGGACCAACCAGAACTTGGGAGGGATTTTCTTGTGATCCAATAATGCAGTTACTCTGACATTTACGCTAAAAAATAAATTGATCCTGCGCTGTGTGAACATAGAAGCCGCACGGATCAATTGCAAACAAATTCTCTAATATTTTATTGACGGGATTTGTGCTTTGCAGAGAGGAATTCTTTCAGCTTAACTCAGACGTGTCCTTCCTTCTACAAAACACTTACTGTAATGCGCATGTTTTTTTTTTATTGTACATAAAGCCTGGGTAGTTGGTGTCATTTCCATATAAATAGGGAGCCCTGAGCTCGGCGACATGTAATTGCATCTGTAGGGTGACAACAATTGCTGCTCCCAGCTACATGAGCTTTCAGCCTGGCTGATATAATATCTGCCTTCAACCTTCCCATGTCTTCCCTTCTCACAGCTGGTTACTCGTGATGTTATAATCTGCCATAAATATTTACAAATATTTCATTCGCTATTATTTTTTTTTTTATTATATATTAATGTTGTCAGTTGAACTTAGTACGGCGACTAATGTATTCCTATTGTGGTTACCCGGGGCGATATGAATAAAAATGAGTCGGAGATTATTATATACATACAATATCATTTAATGCACCAAAAAGGCTCATTCTAATTCATGCGGCTTGCTTGTTGAATTCTTTTCCCAACTCTTTTCATTTTTATTTTCCGTGAAGGTAGTGGGTATTTGTTGAGTCCGCTGGGGCTTTATTTTTGCTCCAACACTGAGCAAATTATATACACTGCTATGTAGGAGAAACAGCGTTCCATAGACAGAAAACAAATTCACACTGTAACAAATAGAACATGTATTAACGGCTAGAACGTTCAGAATTATAGACCCGATTGTGATACACAATCATCTACCCCAACTGGAGGCCCTCCAATATATTTTTTATAGTTTTCTGTTTGACTCTGGGCTCCGTAGGAATCATCAGTTTGATATAATCTGATCCTTCAACACGTAGTATATCAACTAACTGTCTCATGACATGGAAAAAGCTGCTGATTCCCTGCAACAAACACAACACTTCTCCTCTCCAGCGAATTTAGTCATCAATAAACTTTAGAGACATTTTTTTGTACACTGTATTATGGCCACTCATATCCAAAAAGAAATGGAGGACAGTGTTCAAGGAATAGTTCAGTGTAAAAATGAAAACTGGGTAAATAGACAGGCTGTGCAAAATAAAAAATGTTTCCAATATAGTTTAGTCAGGGAAAAATTCAAACTATAAAGACTAGAGTGACTGGATGTCTAATATAATAGCCAGAATCCAACTTCCTGCTTTTCAGCTCTTTAACTTTGAGTTAGTCAGCGACTTGAAGGGGAGCCACATGGGACATAAACGTTCAGTGAGTTTGCAATTGATCCTCAGCATTCAGCTCAGATTCAAAAGCAACAGTTATGGCCCCTGTGTCCCTCCCTCAAGTCACTGATTGGTTACTGCCTGGTCACCAGGGTAACCAGTCCAAGAGAGCCTAAACAGCAGGAAGTTGCATTCTGGCTATTATATTAGACATCCAGCAACTCCATCCTAAATACATTACATTTTTGGCTAACTATATTAAAAACATTTTTTATTATGCACAGCCTATCTATTTACCCAGTTTTTATTTTTATACTGAACAATTCCTTTAAATGCAGGTTCTTGAGGCCTTTCTTCTCTGTATCCTTGGTGCAGCCTGGCTGAAGATGGTCAAGGCTTAACTTAAAATTCTACCCCCTGAGAGCGTAGGTGGTTAATAACCATTAGGAAATAATAACCTGTTGGGTGATGGCAACTTTTGGATGGGTTTAAAGGACAAGGAAAGTTAAACTAAAAAAGTAGGTTAGAATTGTTGTACATTATGTATTGGGCTTCTATACCAACCCCTGACAACCACAGCACTTTAGCAGTAAAGTCTCCAAAGATGCCCCAGTAGCTCCCCATCTTTTTTTTTGCTGATTCACTGCACGTGCCCTGTGCTGTTGTCAGTTACTGAGCTTAGGGACCGACTCAAAATATACAGTACACATAGAATATAACTGTCACAGTATAAGGCTGATTAGTAATTAATGTGACAATTATTGCATGGCAGCAGAGAAACAGGTACAACTAGCATGAGAATTTAATAATTAGCCCTGTAGCATCAACTTATATGATAGGCCAACCTCATTTTCTTTGACGACCTCTAAGCTTAGCTTCTCAACATGTACTCAGAGCCCACTGAGCATGTGAGTGTCACAGACACTTTCCAAGATGGTGACCCCCTGTGACAAGTTTGAAGTCCTGGATCATTGCTGCTATTGACAAGCTGAAACTTTAGCCTCGTGCAATAAGTTCACTATATAAAACAGGGCATTTTTAGGGTTTCCTTGCCCTTTAATGACTTCTTGAACATGAATAGCCAAGGATTTTTGTGATCTTAGGATCTAAAATTAGTTAATATTGGCAGATCTGCTTATGTATTGGATACATGAGCACAGGGTGGTTGGACTCGATGGATTTTTTGTCTCCCTTCAACCCAAACAAACTAAATATTTTTGTAACTATTGACACCAAGTTTCCCCAAAACTGACACTAAAAAATTCAACTTCAATAGACTTCAGCAGGTTTTGCAGAATCACCTGCTTATGCTTACCTGGATGTTTTCTCCAATCTTCCTAATGCATCTTACCCACAACTACTCTAGTTTTAAGATGTAGTACCGTGTTAGCTATTTGAAAAAATACAGAAAATGTAAAGTTTGGGGATACCTTTTATTGGCCAACTGAACAAGTAACAATTGCAAGCTTTGGACCACACAGGCCCCTTTGTCAGGCAAAATGCAAATGAAAGCTGAAAAGACACATTATATATATACTGTTAGATCACTGAAAAAGGGTTTATGGGGAATAAATTAGAAAGCTAGACATAGACAGAGATAACTTGTAGAAGGTAATAAAAGTAATTATGGTGAGTTGTAAATAGTCCAGGGGTCTGGAATCAAACTATGTGACCTGAATGAATTCAGATCCCTGTACTATAGTCCTGCAGTGGGTCGGGTACCTGTCGGTTCCCCGCAAAAACCTGCAGTACCCTGTGGGTTGCAGGTAGAGGTTCCAGGTGTGGGTATAGATGCGGGTCGGCGGTTCTGCAGGTTTGAGGGTCCCAGGTTAGGCTGCGGATCTGCTCAATAGCGATTTTGACTCCTTTTTTCTGATCACGCCTACATCCAATGATGTCACTTCCTGATTCTTACTCCTTTTTTTCTGATCACGCCTACATCCAATGATGTCACTTCCTGATTCTTACTCTTTTTTTGTGATCGCGCCTACTTCCGATGATGTCATTTCCAGTTTACAATGACAGCACTTCCTGATTCCTGATGGTCAGCGGGTCACGGATTGGGTTGCGGAGAAGGTACTTGTGGGTTGGGTAGCGGGTCCAAGTGGGTAAGAATGCGGGTCCAGGTTATTGATTGCAGGTTGTGGGTACAGGTTGGGTATGGGTTTGCAAAAATGGACCCAGGCAGGACTCTACTCTGGACTATTTACAATCCACCTTAATTACTTTTATTACCTTCTACAAGTTATCTCTTTCTATGTGTAACTTTCCAATGTATTGCCCATTAACCCTTTTTCACTGATCTATCAGTATACACAATGGGCCTTTTCAGTTTTCATTTGTATTTTACCTGATGATGAGGTCTGTGTGCTCTGAAAGCTTGCGATTGTTACTTATTCAGTTAGCCAATAAAAGGTATCACCAAATTTTACATTTTCTACAGCTACTCTGTGAGACCTCTGGGGCCCAGACCTCTCATTGTTTTTGACAATTTTGTTTATTGATTTTTACTCAACCAAGACAGGAGAAACACAAAGCAATTGCCCACCAGCAGTGGAATATGTCATCAACCAACAGGGGAGCTGTAGAAAAACGTCTATAATGATGTATCAGCCTCAATGTATTTTAGCAGCAGTTCTGAATATACAGGAATGGCTGTTACACTGATGTTTATGTAATGATCCTGTGTATTAAAATGTTTCATAGTTCCAATGTGAAAGCAAAATCTCTATCTGCCTGCACAGGACCAATACAGAGACATCAATACTATCCCTCATATGAATGAATCAGCGGAAATCCAATTTGTGTGCATTTGAATATAAATTGGATCAATTCAGGACCAATCAAAGTGCAAATGCATGCAAATCCGCAGAAAAGATGTGCTGATCAATTCAGTCACTGCTGCCGGCTTTCATTCCCTCATCTTTATCCACAGACACACAGCCGATATTGCCATTCATATACCAGCTCACAGTTATAAACACCAAACCCAGAGACAAATGTGTGTTTTCTGTTGGCCAACGTTTGGCGGATATAAAAATACTGCAGAGAGAAATATACACCTTTGTTCTATGTGAGCCAAATGACATGGGTTTGTGTTGGAAAATAGAATTCTGTAGGGAGAGGAGAATTGAATCAAATTCTCAGTCTTTGTGAAATCCCCTATAAAGTGAATATTTCTTTTTGTGTCATTACATGACAAAGGCAGCAAGTAGAGGAGTGAATATAAAGATTATACAGACTTACAGAGCTCAATATCTCCATTTAAACTAATGTTTCTGATTAACAAAAAAAATAAAGGCGTTGTTCAACTTAAAGTTAACTTTTAGTATGATGTAGAGAGTGATATTCTGATACAATTTGCATTTGGTCTTCATTATTTATTATTTGAGGTCTTTGACTTTTTTAGCTTATTATTTAGCAGCTCTCCAGTTTGCAATATCAGCATATCTGGTGGCTATGGTCCAAGTTACCCTAGCAAGAAACTGGAATATAAATAGGAAAGATGAGTAATAAAAAGTAGCAATAAAAATACATTTGTAGCCATACAGACCATTTGTTTTTTAGATGGGGTCAGTGACCCCCATCTGAAAGCTGTAAAGAGTCAGAAGAAGAAGGCAAATAATTCAAAAACTATAAAAAAAAAATGAAGGTCAACTGCAAAGTTGCTAAGAATGGGCCATTCTATAACATTCTATAAGTTAACTTGAAGGTGAACCAACCCTTTAATGCATTTCAGTATAAGTGATATACATATTTGGTTCACTTTAAAGGACAAGGAAAGTGTAAAATAGAATAAAGGTAGAAATGCTGTATTTTGTATACTAAACATAAACATGAACTTACTGCACCACAAGCCTAATCAAACAAATGATTTATGCTTTCAAAGTTGGCCACAGGGGGCTGTCATCTTGTAACTTTGTTATACATCTTTGCAAGACTAGACTGCATACACATGCTCAGTGTGGTCTGGGCTTCTTAGGGATTGTCATAAATTATCAAAAAACAAAGCTGCTTGAGTTCTGCATGGCTGATAAGTAAGACAGGGGCTCCTCCTGCTGTTCATAAGTGATTGTTTCCCTGCCAGAAGTTAGGGACTGTCTGACAATTCCTATCCACAGCACTAAATGAAGGGAGAATTTCACTGCATACAGTCAGGTTTCTTATAAAAACGGTACACATTTTTTAATTTTATGGCTGGTGCAATAAGTTCACTATATAAAACATGGCCTTTTTAGCCCTATTCATTTTTAGGGTTTAGTTCTCCTTTAAGGATATAAAATACAGCACGTCTAGCTATTCTCCTTTAATGAATATCCCATAATAATATTCCCTATATTTATTCTGTAACAGCTCGGCCTATAGTGCATTTAGAGACAAAATATTCAATTATCTGTATTCAGACCATTACGGCTCCACTGATGGGGAACCAACTCTCTCTCCAATATTTTTATTATTTCTAAACTGTAATCCCTTTTTTTTTTTTTATATATTTTTCTACCATGTCCATGAGATCATTAGCACAAACATGAAGCAGGCAGAAAAAAGAACTTGTATTCTTGTATTCTGTCAACAGCTTGAGGAGATGAGAAGCACCTTGGTTTGGAGGCGTCATGAGTTGGATTGGGGTGTTGGACTGGATTACACATGTCGTGTAAAATGATCCCATTATGAGTTGAAGCTGTTTTATGTTGAGGAGAGGAAGCCCACGCGGGTACATCATTAGCAGCCGCAGCTTAGGCATCTGAGCTTCTGCTCACGTCTAGTAAACAAGCTGTTCCTCCCAGGAAACAAAACAAGCTAATGGCACGGGCCTCTTTAATATTTAAAGATACATGATTTCATATACAAAGATGCAGATGAGTTTAAAAAGAAAACATGGAGCAGAAAGTATAAATATTTTAGCAGTCCTTTCACTTTTTCTTCCCAGTCTTCTTATTTCAGTGACTCCTCAGGAGATTTCTCCATAATAGAAAGAAAAAGCTAAAAAAAATACATGTTCTTCACTCAATCACTCAATATCATGACTAAATGGGAACAGTTTTGTAAACAGAAATAGTCGCTGGGTTGCAGGGGACATTTGAAAATCAGTTTTGAAAATAGACTATGTTTCCTTTTTTCTGCTTTAAGTTGAAACCAACTGGGACTTGCTGTTTGTTCAGGGGTGACTTGCTAATACAGGTATGGGATCCATTATCCAGAAAGCTCCAAATTACAAAGGCAGCCTCCCATAGACTCAGTTTTATCCAAATAATCCACATTTTTTAAAAAGATTTCCTTTTTCTCTGTAATAATAAAGCAGTACAGGTATAGGATCTGTTATTGGGAAACCTGTTATCCAGAAAGCTCAGAATTGTGGAAATGTCCTCTACCATACACTCCATTTTATCCAAATAATTAATTATTTCCTTTTTCTCTGTAATAATAAAACAGTAGATT
>CM044439.1:17458214-17471319 GCA_024363595.1 Xenopus borealis | reverse complement strand
AATCCCATTACAGACACACATTAGCAACTAACGCCATACTACACACTGTGAGCAAAGCCCATTCTATACACATAAACACTGTCAACTCATTATAAACACAGCGCTCACCTTCACTACCTGCTCCCTCAGCTGCATTGAACTTCGCCTCCTGTCACAATAACACGTCACCACTGTGTGACCTCCCCTCCAACAGGACGCGTCACATTCCAGCGCCACCCGGAAGCGAAGCATAAGTGTCGCCTCCCCAGGTGCAAAACTGTCAAACCACAAGGACCCGGGCAAAGACGAAATGGACCCGGTCACTGTGAATCCGTATTAGGAGCCTTTGTAGTAGGGAGCAGGTGGTTAGCTAATAGAATGCTGCCGCCTGATCCAGGACGACTTTCCTATTCACACTGCGGTTCCATGAACTCCAGCTCTCGGCATCCTCAGTATAAATATAGAAATAGCTCGCCAGTTAAAGGGTAAACGCAAAACAACAAGATAGAAGACGTATAATGCATTAAGCTGTGGTTTTAAAGTTGTCTGCAATTGCAGTTTTTGTTTTCCCCTTGCTGCTCTGACTATCAGGTCTGCTAATCAGCTGGATTCGGCTAAATTCTTTCAGGAGTTACATTCAACATTGTACAGCAGGCGGGGTTTCCCTTTAACCACCAACCTGCAGCCATCCAGCTTTTAATCAGTATAACATACAATTCAAAGCATCCCTGCTGGAATCCTGTGACCTACTCTTCCACTGTATTTGTGCTTTAATTAGAATTCAACCCATTTTTTTTTAAAAAAAAGTCAGATTCAGGCATTGGACTTCACAGGTGCCATCTTCAGCCTCTTCATTAATGTTCGGAATGAGACCTGCGCTTCGGCAATTTTCACGAGTTTTGGCGCAGATGTAGAGAAACAAAAAATTGCTCCAACTGCACATGCGCTGACTCATCACTCTCATTCTGAAGCGGCTGAAGATGGCACCCCTGAACTCTGATGCCTGAATCTACACCGAGGGATAAGTAAAACGTTAGGGGCATTTGCACGGGGTAACAATTAGGCTGGGGGGGTTGGTGTTTTCTAAAATTGGGGTTGAATTCTCCTTTAAGAGGATTGGGCGCAAGTGTATTGCAGTGTCACAGGATTCTAGGAGTTGTAGTTTTGCAACAATCACATGGACAATTTCAAGAAACTCACCAATGGGAATATTTATTATTAACGTATTTCTATACTGCCAACATATTTCGTACCCTCGGGTGTAGGGAGTACCATGCAGCTTGCACCAGTGGAGATTCTATTCATAGACCTTTCCTAGTGTCCCATCTACAGCTTATCTCCTATAAATGTTCATTTCCAGTTGCTTAAAGGGGTTGTTCGCTTTTGAGTTAACTTAGTATAATGTAGAAAGCGATATTTGTAATTGGTTTTCGTTTTTTGCATTATTAAGCAGCTCTCCAGTGATACCATTTTAGCAATCTGGTTGCTAGGGTCCTAATGACCCTAGCAACCATGCATTGATTTGAATAAGAGACTGGAATACGAATAGAAGATGGACGAATAGAAAGAGGAGTCAAAATATGTAGCAACAACAATAAATATGTAGCCTTACAGAGCGTTTGTTGTTTGTTTTTTTAGATGGGGTCAGTGACCACCATTTAAAAGCCAGAAAAGTCAGAGGAAAAATACAAATAATAAACTACAAGAAATAAACAATTGAAAAGTTGTTTTGAATTGGCCATTCTAGAACATACTAAAAGTTAACTCAACGGGGGAGGAGATTTCCATTACAGGTTAGATGTTTTTCCTGGTAGTTTTGTAGTGAACCAACAAGAAAATGAACTTTCAGAAACACAAAGTTCCACTGCTCCAGCCAAATTAGCAGACATGTCCAAAGGGCAACAATGCCTCTAGGAATTATGTTCCTTGTACTGGCTGCAGATTTGGCAGTGGTTGCTGCTCGGCTTTGAGCAATGAATACCTTCAGGCTGGGAAATAGAGACAGTTACACCAACTGTTTGACTTTTCCTTGCAGCTGAGATTCCCTAAGACAGGGGTCCCCAAACTTTTTTGGTCTGGGGGCCGGTACAGCAGCAAAATTTTTTGCAAGGACCAGCATCCAATTCTGGTCACCGGCGTCCAATTCAGGCACGCCAGATTAATTTCAGTGGCCCAGTTCAGGACTATCCTCAACCCGGTTCTGGGCCATGGACCTGCGTTTTGGACTCCTGCCCTAAGATGTTTAGAGTATGCACAAGCTTGTGTAAAACTGTTTTTCTTGCCAGAATATTATTGCTTTCTTTTCAGTGGCACATTGGTAATGGTCCCACATGCACCTTATTTGTTGCTTTGCAGGGTAGGAGACAAGCATTTTTCCAAAACAGGGAACTGGGAACCAAACTCAGGTTATTCCTGCAGTCCCTGAGTTACTGCTGCACCTCCATAATCATGTCACTTATGCAAGAGTGGCATTTCAACTTAAAAAGGGGACACATAAAGGGGTGGTTCACCTTTAAGCTTACTTTTGGTATGCTATAGAATTGATAATTCTAAGAAACTTTTCAATTGGTCTTCACTATTTTTTTTTTTTAGTTTTTGAATTACTTGCCAGTGACCCCATCCACATTTTCTTTTAGGCTACAAACATATTCTGCTACTTTTTTTTATTCCTCATCTTTCTATTCAGGCCTCTCCTGTTCATATTCCAGTCTCTTATTCAAAGAGACTGGTTGCTATGGTAATTTAGACCCTAGCAACCAGATTGCTGAAGCTGCAAACTCGATAAAAAGCTAAAAAAAAAAATCCATAGATAATAAAAAATAAACTAACTGCAAATTATCTCAGAAAATCCCTCTCTACATCATACTAAAAGTTAATTTAAAGGTGAATAACCCCTTTAAAGGGCAAGGGAAGTGTAAAATAGAATAAGACTAGAAATGCTGTATTTTGTATACTAAACATAAACATGAACTTACTGCACCACAAGCCTAATCAAACAAATGATTTATGCTTTCAAAGTTGGCCACAGGGAGCTGTCATCTTGTAACTTTGTTATACATCTTTGCAAGACCAAGACTACATACACATGCTCAGTGTGATCTGGGCTAAGCTTAGGGATCATCATAAATGATCAAAAAACAAAGCTGCTTGAGTTCTGCATGGCTGGTAAGTAAGGCAGGGGCTCCCCTTGCTGTTCATGACAATTCCCATCCACAGCACTAATTGAAGGGAGAATTTCACTGCATACAGTGAGGTTTCTTATAAAAACGGTACACATTTTTAAATTAAAGTATATTGGAGATAGATCTCTTTTTCATTAAAGAAAGTAAAAATGGGATTTTATTTCTTTGCCTTTCCTTGCCCTTTAAGAGCTGTTAAAGAAAAGGTAAACACCAAATTCATGTCCAGGGTCCAAATCACCCTAGCAACCATGCACTGATTTGAATAAGAGACTGGAACATGAATAGGAGAGGCTCAAAATAGAAAGAGGAGTAATAAAAAGTAGCAATAACAATAAATTTGTAGCTTTACAGAGCATTTGTTTTTTTTATTTGAGGACTATGATCCCCATTTGAAAGCTGGAAAGAGTCAGTAGAAGACAAATAACTGAAACACTTAAAAAAAAATATGAAGACCAATTGAAAAGTTGCTTCAAAATGGCCATTCTATAACACATTAGTTAGCTTAAAGGTGAACTACTCCTTTAAAAAAAATTTACATTGTTGCACCATTTTTACTGATAACCATTCAACAAATTCAACACTTTTTTTTTTAATTGCATGCATAATACCCTCCAATGATTGGGCTTCATTTTTATTTATATTGTTTTAGAATGGACTAGCCTTTCTGTGTCTTTCCATCTTCTAAAGAAAATCAGCTAAAAAAAAAAAAAAAAGAGTTGCTTTGTGGAAGCCTGGTTAAACTTTGACTTTGGTTCTCCTTTAAAATAGAAATGGCCAGTGAGTTAAAGGGGCTGTGGAGTTTATGCTGAAATTCTTCAGTTTTACAGTTTGAAGAAGCCGACTTGCAGTTATTCTCTTTACATAACTGAACTTTGATCATTGCCCTGGTCTTAGCTCGTCTGTAAGGAATTTAGTTTCATTACCAGACAATGAAAACTGTAACGTTTATATCAGTATGCATTATATGTAAGCAAAATAAAGCCTTTCTCTCGTCACCCGTACATTACTTTGCCCATTATTATAATTTACATTATTATATTATGATGTTAATATTGGTAAACACTCATTGCTTAAAGGGATTCTGTCATGGGGGAAATAAAAACAGTTAAATTCAGCACTGAAATCCAATATATAACAGATTTTGTTATATTTCATTTTGAAATCTACATGGGTCAATTTCCTAGCATCCCCAAGTCATGTGACCTGCGCTTTGATAAACTTCAGTCACTCTTTACTGCTGTACTGAAAGTTGGAGTGATATCACCCCTCCCTTCCCCAGCAGCCTAACAACAGAACAATGGGAAGGTAACCAGATAACAGCTCCCTAACACAAGATAACAGCTGCCTGGTAGATCTAAGAACAACACTCAATGCGACTCCTTTAGTTACATTGAGAAGGAAAAACAACAGCCTGCCAGAAAGCAGTTCCCTCCTAAAGTGCTGGCACAAGTCACATGACTGGGACAGCTGGGAAATTGACAAAATGGCTAGCCCCATGTCAGATTTCAAAACTGAATATAAAAAAAAAAAAATCTGTTTGCTCTTTTGAGAAATGGATTTCAGTACGGAAGTCTGCTGGAGCAGCACTATGAACTGATGTGTTTTTAAAAAAACATGTTTTCCCATGACAGTATCCCTTTAAAGAACAAGTAAACGTTTTTTTTTTCTATCTCTAAATTTGCTCTAAACAGCCCCTCAAATTAATGTACCTTAGTCCCTGCTGCAAGTCTGCTCTGGTTTCTGTGTTATCAGCAGCTTGTTTCACCTTCTTCCTGGTGCAGAGTGAAGCCCAGCCCCTTAGCTTTCTGAGCTGACCTTATATCTTGGACTAGTCCAGGATATCATTTGCATACTATGACATAGCAGAGAGCAGTGTGTGTAGCAGCTTTTGCTTGGGGAAACTAGCTTACTAATGCACACACTGGCTCCCTCTTCCTCTCTATTGTGGAACAGCAGCAAATGGACTGCTCAGTAAACTAAGGGGCTGGGCTTCACTCTGCACCAGGAAGCAGAGGAAACAAGCTGCTGATAACACAGAAACCAGAGCAGACTTGCAGCAGGGACTAAGGTACATTAATCTGGGGGGCTGTTTAGAGCAAATTTACAGAAAGAAAAAGAAAAACATTTACTTTTCCTTTAAGAACAAGAGGTCACACAAAATTTTATAGCCCTGCACTCCACTGATCCTCCTTCATCTTTTTCCACCAGACCTTTTTCATTTCCAATACAGTTCTAAATGGCATCTATTACAATAAGCATTGTTTACTTCTAATTGGTGTGAGAGTGGGCCTCTGATGTTACGTGGACCCAAGGAGGCTTAGCCCACCACTGACCATAGCAACCTATCAAATTTTGCTTTTACATAGCAGCACAGTAAATGCCACCTGCTGGTTTGTTTCTATGGGTTGCTAGGATTATCTTAAATTTCGCACTTGTTATTACCCCATAAGTGCCTTGAAAATTCTTTTCCAAAGACCTTCTCACTTAAGGCTCTTCAAGACCACATTGATCAGGAACAACAAAAATGTGCAATCATATGTCTGCCATGTTGCAGATTGCAATTTCCAGCATTCCTTGATAGACTAAAATAATGCAGACTGGACTTCCCCTTTATTTTCTATGAACTGTAGTCAAAATAATTATTGCCTGTAACCAATGCATAATACTGTGTAAACTACCATAATTATTGGAACTTTTAGACTTACGAAGGAAACTATTTCCTGTTATCCATATTTACCCCCACCCCAAACACAGGTGGAAGTTGTAGTTCTGGACAAGCTGGTTGGGATCACAATACTAAAATAACAAAATTCTTTTATCCCAAGTACGTGCAAGGGCTAAAACCACTTACCGATTCAGTGAAGGGGCCAAGTGATTGCTTGGTAGTGTTGAGCAAACTGGTTAGCAATTGTATGGCTTCTGGCAATGTGACCTTCTCTGTGATAAATTCAGTCCTCTCGCTTTTCACTTCAGCTGTCATTTCTAAATAAAAAGAATGAATTGGCTTAGTATATTGTTTGAATCAAACAATGTTGATGGTTATACTGTAAAAGTTATATCCCAAACATCTCAGTGGATATTCTAAGTTGTTTTCATGTATAAAACAAAAGGTTCACTTAGACATTTTTTATTCACACCACTTCTTCCCACTAGTAGAACTTGATGGTGGAGGTGTACGCTTTTAGGCTAAGCCAAAATCACCCTGCTGAAATCCGCAGGCCGATTTCACCCCAGCAGTATCATCCTTCTTCATTTGCTTCTGGAACCCAACTTGCCCAGAGCCATGCCAAAAATGAAAAAATGGCAAGGCAACTTACCTTGCTCAGGCTCTTTTTCATTTTGGATTATTTCCTCTGGTATGACATCAGTGGGGTGTGCATGTGGTGGGGAGTCCTCAGAGAGTTTTACATCATGCTCGGGAAGGAATGGGGGTTCAATGCTTTTCTCTGTATGTGATTCCATCACGGAGTCCCCTTCTTTCTCCTCTGTGTGCTGCTCAGCAACATCTTCCGCTTTGTCAGAATCTTTAAGTTTTGCATTCTCTTGGGTTTCCTCATTAGGTGGCTCTTCTACATACATAAATAAAATTGGATGAGGTGCAGTTATTTTGGAATATTCATTTTAAATTAAATGCAATAAGTAGGTTCCTAATAGGCAAGAGATTCACAGACAGTTAAAGAGCTAGTGATGTATAGAAGATGCTCCAATGACAAATAGTCTATAGGCTGCTGTTGTCTAAATAAGACACCACATTACAGTTTTGGGTGCCCAGCTGTAAAAGTAACACAGTAGAACCGGATAAGCCTTAGAGTTGGACAAATACAATGTGTGTTAGAACTCAAAATTGGAGAATAGAAGCTTCATGGGGCTTATAATTTAGTCTCACAGAGGTAAAAAGTAATACTATGTACTAGTATGGAGAAACCCAATTCATCAAAAGTGCCTAAAATACTAAAATAAAAATTATTTCTACTTCTACAAATACACAGTACTTAAAAGGGCATTATTCTAAACACTTGTGGCTTGAGAAAGCAGTGTGTGTGTGTGTGTGTGTGTGTGTGTGTGTGTGTGTGTGTGTGTGTGTGTGTGTGTGTGTGTGTTGTAGCGTTTTCTTTGCTTGAGTAAAATAATGGCACCCCCAGTGTCCCCCTAGACATATTGTTCAGGTGATATTTCAGTGTAAAAGGCAGAAACATTCTATCATGTTGCATAATTATTCATCTATTCTTTCCAAAGTGTAATGGATCAAAATGACTGTAGGTACCTTTTTCTTTCATGTGTGAAGCTTGTTCCTTTATTTGTCCTCCAGGTGCAAGCTGAATGCTATCACTGTAAGCTGAATGTTTTTCTCTCAACTTATATGCAATTTCTTGGATATTGTCCATTAAAGAGGTTTCTTTGTCAAGCATATCCTTTTCTGATGCAACAATTTCTTCATTGCTTACTTCCCTCTGGTCCAAGACAGACTCAACAAACTCAAGAATGTGTGTTTCTGATGACTCCAAGATTTCATCCAAAGCTTTGTCAATATAGTCTTGTCTTACATGATCTCTCTTTGCTAACTTCAGTTCAGATTCCATGTCATGAAACATGGCTTCCACCCGTAAAATATTCTCAGGACCAAGGTATTTTATGAATTCGTTTATGTGTTCATCATCTAAATATGATCTTATGATCACTAAGTCTCTAATATCATCTGTGTATGATCTTAAATCATCATATGTTTCACTTTGTTCTTTGAGATCATCATCACTGGAGTGCAATGCAGGGAGTGTTTTGTTGCCCTCCTGAGTAACATCTTCTTGGATTTTGCCTTCTTTGCTTTCCTGAATCGGAACTGGTGGCATCTGTATATTTAATTCTGTTTCTCTACCTTGCTTAGTTTCTTTATCTTGGATTTGACTGGGTGATGCTTTTTCAGAATTCAGTGTGTCGGAGTTTTGGAGATTTTCAGGACTACCAGAACTTTCCTCCACTTTTTCATTAATGGGATCTTTTGATTCTTCTCTAGTTTTTCCCATATTCTGCTGAGATAATATTGCACTAACAGCATTTTCATCTTCCAGCTGATTTTCTTCATTTGGGTCTACTTCATCATCATCTTCATCAGTAGTGCCAGTCTCAGAAACATCAGAGCTATTATTTTGAGTTGTATTTTCTTCCAAATTTGACTGTATCTTTTCAGAATCAATTCTATCAGACAGTGCCTCTTTAGACAATACTGCATCTAGTATTGCACTTTTCAGCACATTTTCCTTGGATTCTTCTGTCCCTTTGCTGACGCTTTCAGATTCTTTGATAGAATGCTGCACTGCAGGTGGGCTTAGAGGTTTGTCACTTTCTTCTTCTTCTCCTTCTTCTTCTTCTTCTTCTCCTCCTTCTTCTTCTTCCTCTTCTTCCTCTTCAGGAACTATAGCTTCTTCAGTACTACTTTTTTCCTGGTCAGCAGATTTGATTCCTTCAGGCATGTTTGGTGGTTCACTTGATGATTTGTCTACTTCTATTACATCTTGGTCTGCTAATGTTGGTTTCTTAACAGCATTGCTGTTTTCTGTAGATTGATCTACTACATTGTTGCCTACAGTATTTTCTGTTGGAAGTGGCAATAATTTTTCTGTGTTTCTCAGTGGTTTATCATCTTGTTCTAAAGCCGTGTCAGCAGAATCTGCTTTGTTCTTAGTTTCTTGTGGGTCTTTGTTCTCTTCTTCCTCTGTTGTAGAATTCTCTAAATGTGCACTCTCTATTGGTAGTTCTTTGGCAACAGCTGGATCTACAGGCTTGCCATCTTGAAGAACAGAGTCTTGTGTACCCTCTTTTCTCTGACCATCTTCAGTTTCTCTTCCTTTTCTGGACTCATCTGATACGGCTGGTTCTTTCTCTGTAGATGCAAGTTTGCCATCGTTAAGAGCTGGGTCTAGTATACCCTCTTTCCTCTGACCATCTTCCATTTCACCACCTTCTTTTCTGGTGTCATCTGATGCTACTGGTTCTTCTTCTGTTGATGCAGGTTTGCTATTGTGAAGATCTGGGTCTAATGTCTCCTCATTCATCTGAACATCTTCCATTTCTACACCTTCTTTTTTGAAGTTATCCAATACTGCTGGTTCTCTCTCTGTGGATGTAAGTTTGCCATCTTGAAGATCTAGTGTATCCATTTTACTTACATTATCTTCTGTTTCTATACTTTCTTTCTTATTGGAATCTCCCGATACTGTGGGTTGTTGCTCTGTAGATGTAAGTTTAACATCTTGAAGACTGGGGTCTAATGTACCCTCTTTTCTCAGACCATCTTCTTTTTCTCCATTTGCTTCTTTTGTGTCCTTTGAGTTATCAGATACTACAGTCTCTTTCTCTATATATGTGGGTTTGCCAGCTTGAAGATCTTGGTCTGTATCAATTTTCCTTAAACCATCATCAGTTTCTCCAACTGCTTCTTTTTTGGAGTCATCTGACACGGTTGTTTTTTTCTCTGCAGATGTAAGTTTGCCATCTTGAAGATCAGAGTCCATTGTATGCACTTTCTTTAGACTATCTTCCATTTCTCTACCATTTTCTTTATTTGAGTCTTCTGATGTTGCTGGTTCAGGATCTAGTGTGCCCTCTTTTCTCAGGTCATCTTCTATTTCTCCACCTGCTTCTTTGTTGGAGTCATCCAATACTGATGGTTGTTTTTCTATAGATGTATGTTTGCCATCTTCAAGATCTGTGTCTAGCGTACCCACCTTCCTCTGACCATCTTCAATTTCTCCACCTTCTTTTTTGGAGTCGTCCAATACTGATGGTTCTTTCTCTGTGGATGTAAGTTTGCCATCTTGAAGAGCTAGTGTATCAATTTTACTTAGATTAACTGCCGTTTCTATACTGTTTTCTTTATTGGAGTCTCTTGATGCTGCGGGTTGTTGCTCTGTAGATGTAAGTTTACCATCTTGAAGACTAGGGTCTAATGTACCCTCTTTTCTCAGACCATCTTCTTTTTCTCCATTTGCTTCTTTTGAGTCCTTTGAGTTATCAGATACCACAGTCTCTTTTTCTGTAGATGTGGGTTTGCCATCTTGAAGATCTTGGTCTGTATCAGTTTTCCGAATACCATCTTCAGTTTCTCCACCTGCTTCTTTTTTGGAGTCATCAGACATGGTTGTTTTTTTCTCTGCAGATGCAAGTTTGCCATCTTGAAGATCTGAGTCTAGTATATGCACTTTCCTTAGACTATCTTCCATTTCTCTACCCTTTTCCTTATTGGAGTCTTCTGATGCTGCTGGTATGGGATCTAGTGTGCCCTCTTTTCTCAGACCATCTTCTGTTTCTCCACCTGCTTCTTTATTGGAGCCATCCAATACTACTGGTTGTTTCTCTATAGATGTATGTTTGCCATCTTCAAGATCTGTGTCTAATGTACCCACCTTCCTCTGACCATCATAGTCTTTTTTTGAGTCTTCGGATACTGCTGGTTCTTTCTTTGTAGATGGAAGTTTGTCATCTTGAAGATCAGGGTCTGGTGCACCCTCTTTACTTGGACCATCTATTATTTCTCCAGTTTCTTCAGTTTTGGAGTCATCGGATACTGCTGGTTCTTTCTCTATAGTTGCATGTTTGCCATCTTGAAGATCTGTGTCCACTTTCCTCAGGCCATCTCCCATTTCTCCAGCTCTGTCTTTATTGGGGTCTTCTAGTGCTGCTGGTTCCGCAAATCCAAGTTTGCCATCTTGAAGATGGGGGTCTAGCGTATCCTCTTTTCTCAGACCATCTTCCATTTCGCTACCTTCTTTTTTGGAATCATCTGAAATTGCTGCTTCTTTCTCTGTAGATGTACCCACATTTATCTCACCATCTTCTATTTGTTTAACTTCCTTTTTGGACTCGGCGAATACAGCTGTTTTTTCCTCTGTAGATGTAGGGTTGGTATTTAAAGCCTGATTTTTATAATCAGATTCGTTATTGCTTACAACCTGATTTATTTCCACAGGTTCATGCTCCGCATCAGTGGCAGTGTCAGCCATTTCTGTATCTTTATGTTTTAACAATTGTTCATCCAGTGTTTCTAATTCTTCTTTAGTTCCAGTTTCTGCTACTGTGCTTTGTCTGTTTACAAACAATTCAGGATCACTTGTTTTTGGGAGAGGAAGAGAAGCAGCATCATCATTAGAAGACTCAATCAAATTGTCAGAAGAGTTCTTCGGGGGTTCCGCTATCCCTGCTTGGGATTGTTCTACTTCTAATGTATTTTCCTTATCAATAGAATGCTCTATATTCGGAGTCTGAGTTTTCTCCATGCCAAGCAAAAATACTGTTTCTTCTTCTGACACATTATTATCAACCTCTTGATCTTCTTCCTCGGCTTCTTCTTCAGAGTCTGTTTCATCAAAGTTTGTGACTTCTTTTGTTATTTCACCACCAGTAACAATGGCAAAGATTGTGTCTCCCCAAGAAGTCACTAACGTTTCTTCTTGTTTTACTGGTGTTGCTTGTCCCATTCTTCCTTCTGTAGTCTTAACCTCATCTTTAGGCAATGGATCTTGTTGATGGTCAATGGTTGATTCATTTTCCAGTGATACAGCTTCATCGATATCCATGCTCTCCACATTTAACTTTTCATATGCTAACCGAGGTGGCTCATTTAATTGATCATCTTGTTCTTCTTCTACACCATCATTTAGTTTATCCTCTTCTGTGTCTTCATCTGTGAATGTGTAATCTTTTGTTATATGCCTTGTATCCTCATCATCCGTTACAACAGCATCAGCTAATGTACCTACATTGGTTTTCAAATTCTGAATGGTGTCTTCATCATTAACTGAATAGGCTTTCAAGTCTTCATTAGACTTAGCAGGTCCTCCCTGAGATATGCTGCCATGTTCAGCATGTTCACCTGGCACTTGTGATTTGAATAAAAGTGATTCTGTGGAATCATGTGCAACTTTGCCTCCTTGAGAATCTTCTGATTGACTATTTATAACTTCCTCCTGATTAGTGTTCTGATTATCTTCTTTTTTGTCTGAGCTCGGGGGGCGTTCTGTTTGATGGGGTCTATCATCATCTTCCTCTTTCTTTACCTGATTCTCATTGCTTGCATTTTCAATTGGGGAAGATTTTCCTTTGCCCCCGGACTCCTCATCAGGTGGATCCCCTGGTTGGGTTTCTTTTTCTATATTTTTTCCATCCTTGATTTCTGTGTTCTGTTTTAGTTTATTTAAAAGTTCATCAACATTATAATTGTCAAAATTATCTTGTCCTCCCTCTGAACATACAAAATCTGTTTCCTACAGAGAAAGTAAAATATAAAAAAGTTATACATTTATTGTGTTCATTTTCACGAACAAGAACTGGTATTTGGCTAATTCCTATAATAATTTACAATCAAGTTTGCATATTCTAAAAGACTATACAAAAATATGTTATTTATATGGTTGAAGTGCATCTATACTTCTAAACCCAGAGAGGAAGTATGTAGCTGCATATAACTTTATGTAGGTATCTAAATGACCATGTGAAATGCTAAGGAACGGCAATGACCAAGAATAGTTTTATGCAATTTATATAATTAACTTTCTTATGTTCCTTAGAAAATAGTTTTGGGCAGATAGGAAATCAGACTTACATCTGCTGGTAATTCAATTTCATCTGTTGTGTAAACTTGTTTTATATCGAGGAGGTCCTTTGGGAAATATCCAAAATTACTGCCAACCTGAAGATGAAATCAAATGGTTAGTCTCTCGAGTACGATTTGCCACCGATTAAATATTCCACTTGAAAATGTTCTAAACAGTTGTGGGCTCATGGCACACAGGGAAAAGGCATGGTATTGGACAATCACTGTGAATTCTCTGGCACCGCACTATTAGCCTAATCTTATAAAGTATATAAATATATGAAATAGGCACTGTGTGGGGCTGTGTGTGCATGTAGAGGCGGCAGCATTCAGGCATTCACCGGGTGCAGGAAACTCT
>CM044439.1:17252837-17272401 GCA_024363595.1 Xenopus borealis | reverse complement strand
CTATTAACTGATGTGTTCTGAAAAAACATGTTTTCCCATGACAGTATCCCTTTAACTTTTAGTATGTTATAGAAAGGTCAATTCTAGCAATATGCCTTCCTTTTTTTCTTTTAATAGTTTTTGAATTATTTGCCTTTTTCTTCTGATTCTTTCCAGCTTTCAAATAGGGGTCAGCAACCTCATCTAAAAACATATGCTCTTTAAAGGGGTAGTTCACATTTAAGGTAACTTCAATTATGTTACAGAACAGCCAATTCTAAGCAACTTTTCAATTGTTTTTCATTATTTATTTTTTAAGTATGCACTGAATCCACTATTTTGGATTCAGCCAAAACCCCGAATCCATTGCGAAAGATTCTACCGAATACTGAACTGAATCCTAACCCTTATTTGCACATGCAAATTAGTAAGAGGAAGGGTAAAAGCAAGCTGCACACGAAGTGCATGGCAGAAATTTTTTTTACTTCCCTGTTTTGTGACGAAAAGTCACGTGATTTTAAGGATTCGGTTCTGCCAGGCACAAGGATTTGGCTGAATACTGCTGAAAATGGGCGAATCCTAGCCGAATACTGAACCAAATCCTGGATTCGATGCATCCCTATTATTTTTTTCCTTCTGACTCTTTGCAGATTTCAAATGGGCGTCGCTGACCCCTTCCACAAAAAAAATGCTCTTTAAGGCTACAAATGTATTGTTATTGTTACTTTTTATTACTGGTCCTTCTATTAAGGCCTCTCCTATTCATATTCCAGTCTCTTATGCAAATCAATGCAGGGTTGCTAGGGGAATTTGGACCCTACATACCAGATTGCTTAAGATGCAAATTGAAGAGCTGCTGAATAAAAAGCTAAATAATAATAAAAACTTCAATAATAAAAACAAATCACAAATTGATTCAGAATATCCCTCTCTACATCATAGTAAAAGTTATTGCAAAAGGTGAACAACCCCTTTTAGGCTACACATTTATTGTTATTGCTACTTTTTTATTTTTCAGCTTTCTATTCTCCTATTAATTTTTCTATCTAGACCCTCTCTTATTCATATTCCAGTCTTTTATTCAAATCAATACATGGTTCATAGGGGAATTTGGACCTTTGCAACCATATTTCTGAAATTACAAACTGGAGAGCTGCTGAATAAAAAGTGAAATAACTCAAAAACAACCAATAATAAAAAATGAAAACCAATTGGAGATTGTCCCAGAATATCACTCTCTACATTATACTAAACGTAGATTTAAAGGTGAACATCCTTTTTCTTACCAGTCACAGCAGGGGGTCAAAAAATACTTTCAAGCCATCACTCTATGCTTGAGAGTATTCCATATATAAACCAATAGCACACTTTAAACCAATAAATAAATGTGGAATCATAATTGGGACATTGCAATAAAAGTGGGCGGTACAACATATTTTCCAAGGTTCACCATTAAGGATAGGATGGGAAAAATATTTGAATGGCATATATCCCTAAAACAGTAACAGCCTAGGGCAGCACAAGTTTTTATACAATTCCCGTTGATAACCATCAAAGGTAGGGACGCACCGTATCCAAGATTTGGTTTGGGATTCAGCCAAGATTCTGCCTTTTTCAGCAGGATTATGGCAGAATCCAAGTTCCTGGCCGAGCCAAATCCGAATCCAAAAAAAATCACGTGACTTTTTGGTCATGCAAACATGGAATTCAAAAATGTCTAAATTTTCTTAACAACGCTCTATCCGTTTGGATTCAGGAAGGATTCAGGATTTCGCAGAACCCTACAATAGTGAATTTGGTGCATCCCTAATCAAGGGTAATTTTTTGAAAAGGGGAAAACTCAAATGTTTATAGGAAAAAAAACTTAGAGCTGTTAAAAATATGAAAAAAACAAACAAACAGGTAAGAGCCTGTCGAGGTCATGGAAGATGTCCCTTTTACAATTTGAAGATGACGTGATCTGAGCTGGTTTCCGTACAATAATCCTGACAAAGTTGGGGTTTTCGGGTGACAATTCAACAAAAATCATACAATTCAGGAGTCAAACGCAAACAATTTTGGAAGATTTTTTGTCAAGATTTTTCCCGCACTGACTTTCTCAAGATGATTTTTTAATTAGTTTTTTTTTTTTGTTAAATTCGTAGATGGGGGTTAATTAGATAAATTCCACCCTAAATCTTCTCATGTGCCTTATGCTTGTTTAGATATCCCAGATCATGAAAAGGGCAATAAATGAGGCGGAGCTGGGATTTCTACCCACACATCATCATTTTTAACACAAAAGTACTCGTTACTAGTGATGGGCGAATCTCCCGCGTTTCGCTTCGCGAGAGAAATTCGCGAATTGGCGAAAAAATTCGCGAAACGAGTCGCGCGTCGTGTCAAACACGTCGCGTCATTGCCGACGTGCATCGCGTCGCGTCAAAAGCGATGCGCGACTCGTTTTTTTGGGCGAATCGCGTGAATTCGCCCCTGGCGAATAAATTCGCCCATCACTACTCGTTAGCCAAATACTTTTTATTGATTTACTTGTAGACCCCCCTAATGTTCTGTTGTCACCTTGAACATGTTTTAAGGACAATGGTTAGACAGCACATAAATAGTTCTCTTTTTAA
Organism: Xenopus borealis; assembly: GCA_024363595.1. Lineage (NCBI taxonomy): Eukaryota > Metazoa > Chordata > Amphibia > Anura > Pipidae > Xenopus > Xenopus borealis. The sequence goes on along the minus strand of CM044439.1, from coordinate 17,269,807 downwards.
TATAATACCATTTGCCCATTACATGAAGGAATACAGTAGTTATTATTATTGGCAGGTTTGGCCCTTTTCTCCCTTGACGTTTAAAATACAGACTATTTAGACTGACAGCTCTGATGTTTTACCTCTGGCCAGTCTCAGCTTGAAAAGGTCAGAAAAGGTTTGTCCAGATGGAACAAAAGTTCTTGTTTAGATTGTTGTTCTTCAGCAGGGACACCTGTTCACTAAAGCATTTAACATGAAAATATACAGCTCCTACAAGGAGGTTTATTTGTCATTTTGTGCATTCCAGATCAAATCTTTAATTATAACAGGTCAGTGTGTTCCCAATTCCCATTTAGAGCATTTTGTGGTGTTGTTTTTGCATGTGGTGTATATGGTTGATAGATCAATTCTTGGTTTTTTTTTTTAATGAGAATATTTAGATTGTACTTATTGTTTAACCATTAGGTTCAGCTACAGATGGCAAGATTTATTCAGTCTCTTATGGTACAGTAAATAATATGTCGCCCTGTGTTTAGAACCAGTATTTATGAAACCTGATTGAAAGCTGGAACCTAGGACAGTGTAAGACAGTGGTCCACAATCAGTGCATGATAAGCAACATGTTGCTCACCAACCTCATGGATGTTGCTCCAAGTGGCATCAAAGTAGAAGTTTATTTTTTAATTCCTTGGAGGCATTTTCTGCCTCCATATAAACCAGGTGTAGTGCCAAAAAGAGCCTCCATTAGACTGCCAGTCTAGATCTATAGGATCTACCAAATCACAACCCGTATTTGACACCAGTTACCACAAAAACTTTTTCATGCTTGTGTTGCTCCCCAACTGTTTTTACATTTAAATGTGGCTCACGGACCCTGGTGTAAGAAAACAGTTTATCATGTTATTGCTGCATGGGAACAGGGTGTTGGGCAGAGACAAGGGACTAACTGTTCATTGGGCAAGGGGTAACTGAAAGGGTTGTCTCTCAGAGCTCTAAACAATATTCTCATAATAGGACAGAAGTAAAGCTCAACAAATTTCAGTTGAAGGTATGGCAAAAAAGAGCAATAATAAAGGGAAAGGGGAACTAGGGGCTCTGGTGTCAGCAGTAGAGGTATGGCAGACTCCTCAAAAGTTGTAACCATGGCTTCCAGAATACTGGAAAAAAAGAAAACAGTGTTTTAAGGTCCAAGCGAGGCCTCCTCTCGTTAATAACATGAAAATAAATTCTTATTCCATTTTTTCCAAATTTAAAGCTTAAAGGAAAACATGTTTGTTTTTTGTTTTTTTAAAACACATCAGTTACTATTGCTGCTCCAGTAGACTTCTGCACTGAAATCCATTTCTCAAAAGAGCAAACAGATTTTTTTATATTCCGTTTTGAAATCTGACATGGGGCTAGATATTTTGTCAATTTCCCAGCTGCCCCAAGTCATGTGACTTGTGCCTGCACTTTAGGAGGGAACTGCTTTCTGGCAGGCTGTTGTTTTTTTCCTTCTCAATGTAACTGAATAATATGCAGTGGGACATGGGTTTTTACTATTGAGTGCTGTTCTTAGATCTACCAGGCAGCTGTTATCTTGTGTTAGGGAGCTGTTATGGGTGCTGGGTGGGGGAAAGGGAGGGGGTGATATCACTCCAACTTGCAATACAGCAGTAAAGAGTGACTGAAGTTTATCAGAGCACAAGTCACATGACTTGGGGCAGCTGGAAAATTGACAATATGTCTAGCCCCATGTCAGATTTCAAAATGAAATATAAAAAAATCTGTTTGCTCTTTTGAGAAATGGAATCAGTGCAGAATTCTTCTGGAACAGCACTATTAACTGATGCGTTTTGAAAAAATATTTTTTTCCCATGACAGGATCCCTTTAATGATAACAGAGAGGGAGTCATCATAAATAAAATAAACCTTGGGACATTGGTTTCTAAAGGTCTAAGGTACAAGGCATAAGGCACCAAATTATTTTGACTTTTATTTTTCACTATTGGTTAAATTATTGATGGTCTTTTGCATTTAAGCTGCTTCAGAGGTACAGAGGCCAAACATATCCAGCCAGTTGGTCAACCGGCTAAATGATCTGGTGATCCACATCAATGGGACGAGAAGCATCATCAGCCTGTTGAATCTGCCTTTCCCCTGGTGCCAAATATTTCAAGAGGGTTGGTCGATATGGTTCAAAAGGGCCTTGCACTTTCTTAAACCTTGTCAATAGCCTTAATAAATCTTCACTTCAACAAAGACAATACAAGCATGAGAAGTCCAAAAGCAATACCACATTGGACAAAATACTTTTTTTATTGGTCTTATGTCAAAAATGGTTGAAAATTCCTGAAATCCACCATTGTTGGAACATTGTCTTCAGTGTTTTGCCTGCAACCTCTTTTCCATTGCTAAAATCGAGATGTCCAAAAGTGCTCTCCATTGCCCTGTATTTGGATTCCTAGAAGCTCTAGGTACTGCAATGATACCTCCTGGGACATTGAAACCCCACAGAGTACTTATATTAGACTCTAAAGCATTCATAAACTCTTTATCAATTACAGAAATTCTTCAGAGAGAAAGCAACTGATAAAATGCATTCCCTGGGCTTCAGCCAACAGCACCTATATGATTGTGTCAACAAACCAGCCCAAACCTGAGAAAATATCAGATAAGCAATGCTGTGTCAGAATAGTCATTATGTGATATAAATAAATATCTAGATGTATAAATAACATTCCGTCTTTTGACAAATTACTATTTGATATCGTTTCTAATTATATATTTGTTTGTAGGCTTTTCCCTCTGGTTTAATCAAACTGGAGAAGTGATTTATCCCATATCTATTATTTATGCGGAAAAAATTATTAGTTGTTCATTGTTGCTTCCCCATTGTCAGCACGGGTGCCTCCAGTATGATAAAGAGGTTATTTATCCCTTGGGCCCATACATTATGTTATAGATCAATTATCCTGCTAAGCAAACGTACACAAACAATATAAAGGCAAGATCTGGGGGAAGCTCAAGGTGCCCTCATTTATTCCTTTGTGTGGATTTTAAATAACTCCTGCTACTGATAAAATATTAAATATGTGAACCTAGTAGATAATATTGTTTTTAGGTTTATCATCAATCATCTCGCAGCCTCCTTCAAGCTATTAAGGAAAAGAACATCTGAACAAATAGGAGTCGACTTCAGTGAAATGAATAATGAATAACTTCCTGCACGATTGAGAATGTGCAAAGTAATGTTCTAAGGCAGGTTCTGGTGCAAGACCAAGCAATGTCATTCTTCTTCCACCTCAGCACTGAAATTGTTTCTGATATTACCACCAGTAGTCCTTATAGTCCACTTATCTAACTCGCTTCCCATTCCATAACTTACCATGACTGGTCCCCTTTTCTCTAGGCAACAATCTCATTGTAGACTTTCTTCTGGGGCTACTATTGGATTGGACCAGTGGTCCCCAACCCTTTTTTACCCGTGAGCCACACTCAAATGTAAAAAGAGTTGGGGAGCAAAACACACTAAAGAATCGTTTGCGGTGCCAAATAAGGTCTGTGATTGGCCATTTGGTGGCCCCTATGTGGACTGGCAGCCTACAGGAGACTCTACTTGACATTATACTTAGTTTTCATGCAATTAAAAATTGATTTCAAGCTTGGAATTAAAAAATAAGCACCTGCTTTTAGGCCACTGGGAGCAACATCCAAGGGGTTGGAGAGCAACATGTTGCTCACGAGCTACTGGTTGGGGATCACTGGATGGGACCATGTACTGTTTAAAGTGGACCTGTCACCCAGACACAAACATCTGTATAATAAAAGTCCTTTTCAAATCAAACATGAAATCCAATTTCAAATTTTAATTAAAGCATTCATAGCTGTTTTAAGCTTGTTTAAACATCTCAGCTGTCAATCAAATATTGTCTGCCCCTCCTCTATGCCTTAGGCATAGAGGCAGGGCAGATAATTACTTTCACTTTCCATTAAGCACTTCCTAGATGTAACTGCTCCCCACACATTCCCCCAGTTCTCTTAACCATTTAATTGTGTAGCCAGGACATGGGGATAGACATCGGGTCCCCCATTCTGGTGCACAAACAAGATTCTGAGATGATGCAAGACTTGTCTTAATAACAGTGTCCACAAAATGGCTCCTGCCTGCTTGCTATAATTATGAATTCCCAGACTGAAGAAAACAAGATTAAAATAATTTATATAGTGTAATTAATGTTCATTTTGCTTGACTAATGTGATAAAATAGTGATTTTGAATATTTTTTTTGGGTGACAGGTCCACTTTAAAAATTGGGCCTACTATCCACAAAGTCACTTTATCTCCAACAAGTCAGTTAGGAAATTGGTGGGAAGGAGGACTGACAAGCAAAAGTCACTTTATCACCAACAAGTCATTTAGGAAATTGTTGGGAAGGAGGACTGACAAGAGCAAAAAGAAGAGTACCAAGAAAGAAATGGGAAAGGTAAAAGAAGAGGTGGGAATAGGGGAAAAGAAGAAAAAAGATATTTGGACAGAGGAAAAGAGAAGGGGACGGCATGAATTAGATGTAGATAATAGTAAACGGGTGGTTCACCTTTATGGTAACTTTTGGTATGTTAAAGAATGGCTAATTCTAAGCAACTTTTCAATTGGTCTTCATTTTTTTTTAAATAGTTTTTTAATTATACGCTTTCTTCTTCTGACTCTTTCCAGCTTTCGAATGGGGGTCATTGACCCCCATCTAAAAAAGACAAATGTTCTATAAGTCTACAAATGTATGTAGTGTTATTGCTAGTTTTTATTACTCATCTATCTATTCAGAGCCTCTCCTATTCATGTTCCCGTCCCTTACTAATATCAGTGCATGGTTACTAGGGCAGTTATGACCCAAGCAACCAGATTTTTGAAATTGCAAACAAGAAAGCTGCTGAATCAAAAGCTAAATAACTCAAAAACGACAAATAAAAAAAAAAAATGAAAAGCAATTGCAAATGGTCTCAGAATATCCTGTTTTCCCATGACAGTATCCCTTTAATGTATAATCTTTGTTAATTTGTTTGACAAATACAAGGTAATGCCGAGGCCCGAGATGCCTTAATCTCTAAAGCAGTCAATTACCAGATGACAGGCTAAAGCCTATAATTTAATTCCGAATGAAATGAATGTTCTCTGCATGTACGGCCGTGTAGGACAATTGTCTTGCGGCAAATCATACCACCAGTTTTATTAATAAAGCAGTGACTTGTCACTTTCTCCTACAAGAGTATACAGAATGGACGTGCGGAGAAATTAGCATGCAAAGAATACATCAATTGCTATTTAGATAATGGAGATGAGTAGGGGGGTGTTAAAGGAGAAGAAATAGCATTTTACAGTTGGGGTTTACATTCAGGCTTTTTGTAACATTGGGGAATAATAAATCTTGAAAAATTCGAGTTTTTTTTTTTCCTATAAAAATTTGAGTTTTCTGGTGAAAACAAAAACATAAATGTTTCAAGATGTCAACATTCGGATTTTTAATAAATAACCCCTAAAGGTGCAATGATATACAGCAAGAAGTTGTTCTGATGCACCCAAGTGGAATGGGTCCCAATGACCCGAATAGGGAAGCAGGGCTTGACGGGGATTGGAAGGAACCTATCCCCGCCCTTCTTTCAGGTTGCTGGGTCCTGATTGGCTGGCGTCCCGGGGAGGCGTGGCGCAAAAGGGGGAAAGCCGCGCGGTTTACCTCATTTGGCGCCAGGACGTGAAGACAGCAGGACGCAGCATCCCACCCCCCCTCCCTTGTGTTAGGAGTTGGGTTTTTGTCGCAGTTGGCGGAGGGTACCTTGGCAAGGACCCCCAGGGCAAGTTAAAAGGGAAGTAGTCTGGTGGGCCTGGGTCCTCAGGGGATATATACAGCCCGGTTTAGGGTTGGGAATGGTACAGGGGGCAACCCAGGCAGTTGGGTTAGAGCCCCTCCCCCTTTCCTTTATAATTAAAGTTTGTTATAGAAACGTTGGATAATGTTATGTTTACCTGTTAATATTATGCATGGAAATAAATAGCTGCGGCCATCTCTCTCCAAACCAGTGGTGTTGTGTGTTTTATGGGTTGTGATTTCGGGCGACAGGGATGGGTGCAAACTTGACAATACACCCGTCAGGGTTCAGCAGTGATAATATACAGGCGGATTTACTTTAAGATGATTGATAAGAAACAATGGGTATAAAAACTCACCACAACAATGGGGATATGAATTTAAAGCCTAACATTAACATCAATGTAGTTGTACAAGTCATCTGTTCTATATAAAACATATAACGTTTCCCCAGACCCCTTCCGCTTCGATGCAATCTTCTTTATTCTATTTGTTACACTGCAGTCAGGAAGTCAGCACCGCATTGAATCCTTTTTATTCATGGGTGCAGGTCACACTGCATGGCTCACATAGAATCTTTGGGGCAGATTCACTAACTAGCGAAAAGTTGCAAATTTGCTAGAGTGTTGCGCTCAGGTTAATTTGCATAATTTAAAGCTGAATGGATGTCTTTATGTTACATAGTGCATCAAATATATTACATTTACACTGATAAGTAGACATGTCCAGGGAACCTTAAAGGGATTCTGTCATGATTTTTATGATGCATTTTTTATTTCTAAATGACACTGCAAATAATTCACTCTGCAATATAAAATTTCATTCCTGAACCAGCAAGTGTATTTTTCTAGTTGTAATATTGGTGTGTAGGTGCATCTCAGGTCATTTTGCCTGGTCATGTGCTTTCAGAAAGAGCCAGCACTTTACGATGGAACTGCTTTCTGGCAGGCTGTTTCTCCTACTCAATGTAACTGAATGTGTCTCAGTGGGACCTGGATTTTACTATTGAGTGCTGTTCTTAGATCTACCAGGCAGCTGTTATCTTGTGTTAGGGAGCTGCTATCTGGTTACTTTGCCATTGTTCTGTTGTTAGGCTGCTGGGGGGGGAAAGGGAGGGGAATGATTTCAGTCCAACTTGCAGGACAGCAGTAAAGAGTGACTGAAATTTATCAGAGCACAAGTCACATGACTTGGGGCAGCTGGGAAACTGACAATATGTCTAGCCCCATGTCAGATTTCTAAATTAAATATAAAAACCTCAGTTTGCTCTTTTGTGAAACTGATGTCAGAGCAGAAGTCTGCTGGAGGAGCACTATTAACTGATGCGTTTTGGAAAAAAAACATGTTTTCCCATGACAATATCCTTTTAATAAAGACAATAGAGTTTTTATAATGCCCTACACATGAGCCCAAAGTAAAGTAATGTTCCCTATGTTAGAAGATGTATGGGGGGGGGGGGGTTTTGAGACTTCTGCAGCCTATCACCCTGAAAAAAAAAGGAAAAGGGGCTAGCCAAATTGGGGATGTTCACGCAGGAGAAGAGTCGCTTAAGGGGTGATATGATGTATAAATATATATGGGGGTCATATAATTATCTCTCATGTTTTATTCACCAGTAGGTCTTTCCAGCTGACACAAGGTCACCCATTCCGATTAGAAGAAAAGAGGTTCCGCCAAAATATTCGGAAGGGGTTTTTTACAGTGAGAGCTGTGAATTCTCTCCCTGAATCAGTTGTACAGGCTGATAAATTAGATAGCTTTAAGAAGGGGTTGGATGGCTTTTTAGTAAAGTGAGGGAATACAGGGTTATGGAAGATAGCTCATTATACAAGTTGATCCAGGGACTAGTCCGATTGCCTTTTTGGAGTCATGAAGGAATTTTTTCTCCCTCTGAGGCAAATTGGAGTGGCTAAGGATGGGGTTTTTTGCTTTCTTCTGGATCAACTAGCAGTTAGGCAGTTAAAAAAAAAAAAAAAAGGTTGAACTTGATGGACGTGAGTCTTTTTTCAGCCTAACTTACTATGTTACTATGTAGCTTCTTTTGAACTTTGATGCATTTTCCAATCTCAGAATATGATGTGACAGAAGATTGAGGAAGATCTATGCACTGCAGTTTACTTTGCCCGGTCTGAGCTGGTCAAGGCAAGTCCGGCGAAAGAGGAAATGTTCAGTAGAATCCTCATTTTAATGAATTTGTGGAGTAACATCCATTCACCAGAGCGAAAAGTCACCTGGTGATAGAGTTCGAATCACCGCTAGTGTCTGTCTCTTTCACTAGCGAATTTGCGCCTGTTAGTAAATTGGCAAAGTCCCTTCACCCTTTAGTAAATCTGCCCCTTTGTGTAGTCAAAATCAGGCCCAGATTTGTGGTGAGGCCACTAAGGCCCGGGCCTAGGGCGGCAAAAATTTAGGGGCGGCATTCCGCCCAGCCACGCCCTGAGGAGCACTGGGGAGTCAGAGCTCCCTGTTGCTCCACTGCTTGAAATACACAGGTGAGCTAGGCTTTACTGGCACTAGGACCATGCGGGCACCAGGTGGGCGGTGTGCATGTGTGTGCACTAGGGTTGCCACCTTTTTCTAAATAAGTTACTGGCCGGCGGGGGGCGGAGTCATAAAGGGGCGTGATGTGACGCAAAAGGGGCGGGGCGTGACGTCACATGGGGTGGAGCCACAGTGAGCGATCGTGTGAAGACGGCAAGAAAGGTAAGTTTTAATAGGAATTAAGGCAAGGCAAGGGCCATTTTTAAGGGGTATTACAAATTTACCGGTAATGTAGCTACATTGCCGGTAAATTTGTAATACCGGCCCCGGCCTTGGCTGGTGTTTTACCGGCTAGGCCGGTAAAATACTGGCTGGGTGGCAACCCTAGTGTGCACTCACGTATCGTTCAGTGCGAGACATGCAGCCTTGGGGCGCCATCTTTTTAAATCCAGCCCTGGTCAAAATGCCTTTATTTACAAAGACTAAAACAGCAATGTCATAGGTCCACATCGATTCTTTATTCTATTAATTTTCAGATCTCACTATAATATAATGGGGTTAACAATAGAGAAGGGGCTGAGCAAGCATCGGAGGCCTCGGTAGTACAGAGGGCGCATTAGAGATCCAGATAGGGTTGCCACCTCACCCCCTTTAAAACCGAACACATATGGAATACACTGCCTGCATGGCTAATTAGCAATTTATTTAGATGCATGATGCATGGCTGCACATAAATCAGTTCAGTCTGCAGCATGCATCTAAATGTATTGCTAATTAGCCATGCAGGCTGTGTATTCCATATGTGTTCGGTTTTAAAGGGGTGAGGTGGCAACCCTAGATCCAGATGCTTCACAAAGTTTGGTGACTTCAAACCTCTTGGTTTAAGGGCCACATAAAACATGTAGTAATGCTAATCAAGCACTTTGATTCAAATGAAACCAGCCCAACTGCTTGTTTTAAAGACCCTGTCTAGGCCAATAGTGGCAGCCTTTCCACTATAATCTCACAAGTATGTAGAGGAGCTGTGTAGTACACTTGTCTCTCCTCTGTGTTGTTTCTGTGCAAGGAAGGGGAGGAGCCTAGACAGTCTGTGAGCTGACAGGAAAGATGAGGGGAGAGAGGAAGTGCTGGGAGAGACAAGCAGCAGAGTACAAGCAAAGTGCTGCAAGCTCCCACCGTTTTCTGTTTGTAGTCAGTAAGCAGCGTCGGACTGGGGGGCCCAGTAGGGTTGCCACCTTTTCTTAAAAAAAAAATACCGGCCTTCCTATATATTTATCCTTTTTTCCTATTCATAACATTGGGATCAACCATCAAAAATACCGGCCAGGCCGGTAAAAAAATGGCCAGATGGAAACCCTAGGGCCCAGGGACCCTACACCAACCCCCAGGCCCCTCAGCTGTAAAGTCCTCTCTGACACTGCAACCCCCCTGCGCATGCCTACTTTTTAATGGCATGTCCTTGGTCAGTGAAACAGGGAGAAGGAGGGTAGGGAGAGAGTAGGTCTGGGCCTGTGGGGCCCAAAAGAGCCGGGGCCCACTGGGGCCCTATGTCCTGCTAGCCTAGTCTGACCCTAAGGGGTGCTCCTCCAATGAGGTGAGTTGAGAAGCTCGCCTCAGGCGGCAGGGCCCAACTAGGTGCTAAGGGTGGCAAAATTGTTGCTCCTGGTACTTTAAAAAATGAATTTCTGGTTTTCAAACGGGAAATCCGGCTCTTCTAGAGCAGAGAGCGCGATTACGCTCTTTGCTGTAGGGTCCTGGCATTCTCCACCACCCTCGTGGACCCCTCAGGCACAAAAAGGTGAGCTCATGGGTCGGCAGCAACACCAAGCTGCCTCAGGCGATGGAGCGGCCAGGATCGCATCTGTCAATAGGAATCTCACAGTGGCAGTAAACCATGCTCTTTTTAGGAAAACTGGGTCCTTGTCAGGGCTCTGAAAAGCAAAGTGTGCTCTTCGCAGGGTATGGAAAACCAATGCTAGTCCTTTTCAGGACTTTGGAGCAACTGCCACATAAGTGGGGACTGAGGTTGCCACCTCACCCCTTTAAAAACTAGGGATGCACCGAATCTATTATTTTGGATTCAGCCGAACCCCCAAATCCTTCGAGAAAGTTTCGGCCAAATACCGAACCGAATCCGAACCCTAATTTGCATATGCACATTAGGGATGGGAAGGGGAAAACGTTTTTACTTCCTTGTTTTGTGACAAAAAGTCATGACATTTACCTCCCCGCATATGCAAATTAGGGTTCAGATTTGGTTCTGTTAGGCACAAGGATTTGGCCGAATCCGAATCCTGCTGAAAAAAGCTGAATCCTGGCCGAATCCCGAACCGAATCCTGAATTCGGTGCATCCCTGTTACAAACGAACACATATGAAATGCACAGCCTGCATGGCTAATTAGCAATTAATTTGGATGCATGGCTGTACATGAATCAGTTTAGTCTGCGGCATGCAGCTAAATGAATTGCTAATTAGCCATGCAGGCTGTGCATTTCATATGTGTTCGTTTTTAAAGGGGTGAGGTGGCAACCTTAGTAGGGCTCCTGGCTGGCAGGCTGCCTGTATCACTGTAATTTAAAGGCATAGTGTCCTGCCAATAAAGCCAATAACCTTTCCACTGTGTATGTGTATTGTGGATCAGAGAAGTTCCCAGGTCGGGGAACGATTACAGTTCAGTCTGTCCTGACCTTGGGTGGAGGCACGCCATACTGTACCTACGCTCCCATATAGCGGAGGTACTGCAAGTAATGCATACTAGATCCCATGCAGTGGCAGAAGAGGGTTATATGTAGTATGATGCAGAGATTCTCAAACTGTGGAGCGGCCCCACCTGTAAGGACTATAGGAGAAGGGGCTCAATCTGGGGGTTTCATTTATAACTAAAGCTTGTTTTTTGCATCATACTGCAGCTTGACACTATTTGCTTTCAACTGAAAATATGTTGGCCTAAAATAAAAACCTCTCCCCCAATTATTCCCCCTTTTTTTGCATTTAATTTTCAACAGGGTCTCTATTTGTTTTTTTTCTCCAACCAGAACTTTTCTTCTCTGTTTCTTGTATGGGTTTCTACCAACAGTGTGAAAGCACATACTTAGGTTAATTGGCTCCTGATGACATAGAACCTATAATGTATGTAATGCAGAAATTAGATAGTAAGCTCATCTGGGTAAGTGAATGATGTACATGGGCAAATGATTGTGCTGTTAATTATTTATGCCCTATATAAATAAAGGATACTAATTAGGGATGCACCGGCTCCACTATTTTGGATTAGGCCGAACCCCCGAATCCTTCAAGAAAGATTCGGCCGAACCATATCCGAACCCTAATTTGCATATGCAAACTAGGGGTGGGAAGGGGAAAACATTATTGTGTTTTGTGACAAAAGGTCATGCAATTTCCCTCCCCGACCCTAATTTGCATATGCAAATTATCATATGCAAATTAGGGTTCGGATTCAGTTTGGCTGGCCAGAAGGATTCAGCCCAATCCTGCTAAAAAAGGCCTAATCCCGAACCGAATCCTGGATTCGGTGCATCCCTAATACCAATGCTACTGTACAACTCACTGACTCAAAAAAACTCTCGTTGCCCCCAACTCAATATTATATCCTTCCTCTCCACCCCAAAGACTGTATTTGTGGGACAGGTATGGGATCTGTTATCCAGAAACCCATTATCCAGAAATTACTGGAAAGCCATCTCCCACAGGGGGAAGTTCACTAAAGCGCGAAGCGTCTAACGCTGGCGCTAATTCGCCAGAGTGACGTCAATTCGTAACTTTGCAAATTTACTAACACCGACTCTGGCGAATTTTCGCTAGTGAAGTAGATAGACTTGCGCAACTTCGCACCCTTACACCAGGCCAAGTTGTGCACTGACGAAGGATCGTAATTACGAAAATTCACCAAGATAAACATTTTCCTGAACGTTACCACTCACGCTAGACTTTACTTCGCCAGGTCAGACCTGGCGAAGTTCAATACAATAGATAGGAGTCCCAAAAAAAATTTTTTTGGGGGGGGGGGTGTTACCCTCCTTCCCCCCTACATTTCCTAACATATGGCAACACAACTATACAGGGGGCACATGTAGGGCAATCGGACAACTTTATTTTATTTATTAAAGGTTTCCTGGGCTTGTGTAGTGGAATGTAGTGGCTGTAACATATACTTCTATTATACGCTTAAGTTCGCGCCGTGTGCAAATTAGGAATCGCTAGCGTAAATGCGCTTTGCCTGGCGAACTAACGGTAGGGCTACTTCCCTTACATTCGCCGACCTTAGTGTAACTTCGCACTTTAGTCAATTTGCGTAGTGCTGGCGAATATTGCCTGGCGAAGTGCGGCGAACGTTAGCGAAGGCAACGCTAGCGAATTTTCGCCGCTTAGTGAATTTCCACCTAGACTCTATCTTTTTCAATTTTTTTCTGAACAATTTCCTTTATCTATGTAATAATGAAACAGTAGCTTCTACTTAATCCTATCTAAGCTATAATAAATCCTTATAGAAAGGAAACAATCCTATTGTGTTTATTTGATTGTTTAATGATTTTTAAAGGGACAGTAACAGCAAAACATTTAAAAAAAAAAAATTGTTAGTATACTATGAAAAAAACCCCCCAACACATATTAAACTTTAAAATCACAAAATCTTCATTAAAAAATAACTTAGCGAAACTCCACTTGGGCTCCTCTTCAGAGAAGGCGACAATCCATCTCCTATAAGGAAGGCAGGGAGGACAAATCGAGCGCCACACAATGAATTGCCCAATCTCCTTTTTTGAAGAGAAGCGCAAGTGGACTTTCAGTAAGTTATTTCTAAGATTTTGCAATTTTAAAGTTTAATATGTGCTGGTGTGTTTTTTTCCTAGAATACTAATGAACTGTTTAACACTTTTTTTGAGGTCCCTATACTATTTGAAATTTTCTGGGGTCTGCACTGAAATCAGCCTGAAAATCTGACTTTTCGAGCAAAAGTGCAAAAAATTCAGGCTTTTTGGGGAAACATCCAGAAAAATCGAGTTTATTGAGTTTGCCCCCGATCCGACCATATCGTGCATGTTTATTATTAATAATAATAATAATAATAATAAATGTTTATTATTATTATTATTAATAATAATAATAATAATAATAATAATAATAATAAATAAGGCCCAATCTTGGATTCCAATTTGATTGGAATTTTTTTTTCTTTAAGAAATAAAATTAATTTAATAAGATAAATAAGGCCCTAAAAGTATGGCGATCCATATTATGGAAAGGCCCCTTATTCGGAAAACCCCAGGTCCAAAGAATTCAGGATGACATGGTGGTCTCATACTTGTATATCCAAGTATTTTATTCCCCTTATTTTGACTGCAGACAGAATTTTTTAGCTTTTGATGTAACGCATGTCTTATTTTTAATTTATTTTCCAGTTCATACTGACAACTTAATGTCGCACCCACTTTTCTAGATAATGTGTTAAAGTACAAGGCAACCACAGCCCTTTAGCAGTAAAGATCTGTGTCTCCCCAGTAGATGCCCCAGTAGCTCCCCATCTTCTTTTCTGCTGATTCACTGATTCACATGCTCTGTGCTGCTGTCACTTACTGAGCTTAGGGACCCACTCACAATATACACCTGATAGTGTCATAGAAATATAGTCACAATATAAGGCTGATAAGTATTTAATACAGATAATTAGAAACCAGTGCAATTAGCTGCATCAGAATTTAATAATCAGCAAACCTGTAGCATCAGCTTATATTACAGCCAGGGAACCTCATTTTCTGCTGGATAATTAGTGACGACCCCTAAGCTTAGCTTCTCAACAGCTGCTCAGAGCCCACTGAGCATGTGAGTGTCACAGACACTTTCCAAGATGGTGACCCCCTGTGACAAGTTTGAAGTCCTGGATCATTGACAAGAAGAAACTTTAGGCTGGTGCAATAAGTTCACTATATAAAACATGGCATTTTTAGCCCTATGCATTCCTAGTAGGGATGCACCGAATCCAAGATTCGGTTCGGGATTCGGCCGAATCCAGGAGTTGGTTCGGGATTCGGACGAATCCTTCTGCCTGGCTGAACCAAATCCAGATCAGGGAGGGAAATCATGTGACTTTTTGGCACAAAACTAAGAAGTAAAAAATGTTTTCCCCTTCGGATTCAGTTTGGTATTCGGGCGAATCCAAAATAGTGGATTAGGTACATCCCTAATTTTTAGGGTTTAGTTCTCCTTTAAACCATCCAGCTACTATACACATCCGAAGGATAACAAGCTCCTAATGACACATGTGAGAATAATTACCAGGATGGGAATGAGTGGTGCCGGAGTGATGCTCATAAAATCTTCTCCCTGTTTAAGGCCCTTACACATGGGCTTTGTACCTGCGCTCCCCTGCGTTCTGTTTGGTTCAGCCGCAGGTGAGCGCAGGCCTAGACGCACTCAATTCTTTTGAATGAGCTTGTACCCACACAGACGCGTGTAAGCATTGAATGCAGGTTGGGACCCAGCATGTTGGTTAAAAAGGTCCCCTGATATTTGTCTATAATGTCCTCTAATGTATTTGTAAAGTGTAATCATGTCCCCTCGCAAGCACCTTTTTTCCACAGAAAACAACCCCAACCTGGACAGTCTCCCCTCATAATTTAAGTCTTCCCTCATCCCCCTAACCAGTTTAGTTGCACTTAGTCTCTGCACTCTCTCCAGCTCATTTATATCCCTCCTAAGGACTGGAGTCCAAAACTGCACTGCATACTCCAGATGAGGCCTTACTAGGGATCTATAAAGAGGTATAATTATGTTTTCATCCCTTGAGTTTATGCCCTTTTTTATGCAGGACAGAACTTTATTTGCTTTAGTAGCTACAGAATGACACTGCCCAGAATTAAACAACTTGTTATCTATAAAAACCCCAAGATCCTTCTCACTTAAGGAAACTCCCAACACACTGCCATTTAGTGTATAACTTGCATTTATATTATTTTTGCCAAAGTGCATAACCTGCATTTATCAACATTGAACCTCATTTTCCAGTTTGCCTTTGAAGTCACCCGAACATCGGCCACTGTTTATAGCTGAATCATCAGTTACAGATAGAATATTCTATTGTCTCTAACCTGTATATCTGACGATTCAGCTCTGCGCGTGTGTATTGCAATGAATGATCTTTCTTGGAAAATATATTTTTGCTGCTCTCCAAGTCCTACCTCTCAGAAGCCATGTTCCAATATCTTGCACTGATGAGATCTAACAAGATCGAAACAGGCTGTCTGCAAGTTTGGATATATGGCTCTGAACTATTAGGCTGTATCTGTGCTATAAACCAGCGGTTCTGGATGCAGAGTTGGCCACAGGGACATAAAGGAGTGATTTACATGTCTCCGCCCATGATGCATTATGGGAGTAAAAAAACTCTCATTTTTGATATCTAGGCAGTGCTATATGTATGGCATGAGACATGTAAATACCTTCTGATTTCAGAAGGCTTCACTTTCAAAGAAAGATCGTAATCGTCTATGGCCAGCTTTATACACCAAGAACTAGACATGACACAATCTTGTCCCATTTGTACAGATGCTAAATTATAGATGTTTTACTACACCAAGTGCAAATCCATGTACACCCACTATTATTAAGGAACTGTTACAAAAAATAATGTTACATTTATATTGTGAATTACTTCGAAAAATAGAAAAGGTAATTTACAAATGCAAATGCAATGTATATAGCGCAATATTGGACGCAATTTGTCATGTCTTTTACAAAGCAGCTTTTCTAGCATCATTGTGTTTGTGTGAGCATCATCACAATTTGGCCTGCATTCCTATATGAGCCTATAGTTATGTATAAGTTTGAATTCATCACACAATAGTATTCAAATATCTAGTAAATGCCAGTGCATATTTTTCCAATACTTTATGTAAGGGGTTTCTTTTATTTCAACTGCAATTTTTTCTACCAACAGATATTTCTTGACCATGATTTGCACTGATCACATGACCATAGCCAGTACAACACGAGGTCGCAATCACCTGGCAGTTCAGATCACATGACCAGTCTAACGCATTATGACATCACGCTGACGCAAGCAGGTTTAAGCACAACACAAGGTCGCCAGTCACCTGGCAGTTCAGATCACATGACCAGTCTAAGGCATTATGACATCACAATGACACAAGCAGGTTTAAGCCCTGTTTACAGCAGAGTAGCTTCAGATTGGCGATTGAATGCAAGCATGAAGTCGTTGATCTTAACACTCCTGTTTTTCACAGTTTTATTCAAGGTAAGTTTTACTAGGGTAATATTTAGGGATTGTTAATGAGTCATTATGATGTTTTACTTTCTAGAATTGCATAATTTGCAACTTTTGTTTTATTTCTTAATGTTTCTGTTTTTTTTTTTTAAATTTCTGTACATTGTTAGGGGGAAATTCACTAAGCGGCGAAAATGAACTAGCGATGGCTTCGCCACTATTCGCCGCACTTTACCAGGCGAATTTTTGCCAGCCTGCTGCTAATTCACTAAAATCCAAATTTGTGCTCAGGGCGGCAAACGTTAGCAAAATTGAGCTACCGTTACTTCGCCAGGCACAGCGCATTTACGCTAGTGATGACTAATTTGCATATGGCGCGAAGTTAAATATATAATAGAAGTATATGTTACAGCCAGTACAT
>CM044439.1:17131798-17144845 GCA_024363595.1 Xenopus borealis | reverse complement strand
AGAACTCTTCAATAATGACTATAATGCATGCGCCAATGCATTCAACGGTCTCCGGAAAACCATTATACAGAAAGTTCTGAATTAGGGGAAGGCCATCTCCCATATACTCAATTTTAAGCAAATAAAAAATGTTTAAAATTATTTCCTTTACCTTGTACTTGTTTCCAGCTAAGATGTAACTGGAGAAGGCCTATAAATTGATATTTAGATGGTACTATACCTCCTCTAAGCTGGATCACCTTTAGAGAAACAATTTCTCTCCACAGTGTTTTGGGGAATGTGGCGAGCGGGGGTACATTTTACCACATGTGGTGGACTTGCGAGATTGTTAAAACATTCTGGAGAATGGTAGCTCAAACCTTATCTTCAAACACCCCATTGAGCCTGATCCTGCATCATTTCTTCTAAGGCTGCCTCTCAAAACACTGAAAACATCTGAATCAAATAAACTAGCAACACATATACTTATGGCAGCAAAAACACTAAGGGCGGCCAAGTGGAAAAGCACCTCCCTCCCAAACCAACAGGCCCTTATCACTAAAGTGAAATGGATAAGAAATATGGAGACCATTAGAGCATACTTGCAGGGCAAAGGATATCAAAATGAACTGTTATGGCTCCCCTAGGCGGAATTTGAGACAGCCCAGACAGATACAAACTGACTCATAGCCTTGGCCCCTCTGCAGTCACCTTCTGACCTCCCCCACTCATTTTTTCCCCCTTTTCCTTCCCTTTTACATCAGTTCACTTTTCTTTTACTTCTGGAAATTAGAGAAAAGCATCATTAACAGATTAGGCAATACCGACCATGTAACACAAGTTGAATAAAGGAAGGCAACGATAATAAAGACGCCATGCTTATATAATAAATATAAAGATTTATTTCTTGCACAGAGTTATGTATGAATACGTACCTACACATTTGACATGCCAATCTGTGATACTGTATATGGAATTACAACTTGCATGAACATATACGCCTGCTGACAATATGCTTGTAAAAGTTTTACAGAAAATAAAAATATTTAAATAATAAAAAAAGAAAAGTAGGTAAGGAAGGAGAGGAAAGGGATGGCAAAACTTTGGGAGTCGTAAGTATAATGTTCATCTTTTTGTCCTTCAAAGGGCAAGGAAAGTGTAAAATAGAATAAGGGTAGAAATGGTGTATTTTGTATACTAAACATAAACATGAACTTACTGCACCACAAGCCTAATCAAACAAATGATTTATGCTTTCAAAGTTGGCCACAGGGGGCTGTCATCTTGTAACTTTGTTATACATCTTTGCAAGACTAGACTACATACACATGCTCAGTGTGATCTGGGCTTCTTAGGGATCATCATAAATGATCAAAAAACAAAGCTTCTTGAGTTCTGCATGGCTGGTAAGTAAGGCAGGGGCTCCCCCTGCTGTTCATAAGTATGATTGTTTCCCTGCCAGAAGTTAGGGACCGTCTGACAATTCCTATCCACAGCACTAAATGAAGGGAGAATTTCACTGCATACAGTCAGGTTTCTTATAAAAACGGTAGACATTTTTTAATTAAAGTATATTGGAGATAGATTTCTTTTTCATTAAAGAAAGTAAAAATGGGATTTTATTTCTTTGCCTTTCTTTGCCCTTTAAATATATAAATCTGGGGAAGACCATTTACTGGGGTGTCTTGTCTGGCAGTTAGATGGTTTCCAGTCAGTCTATGGTTTAATCTGTAGGTGACAGTTTAATTACGCTGAGCGACATTCATATGTTAAGTTGGCATCTGTTGACTTGATTAATTCCTTTTTACTGGGGTTTAAGATGATTAATTCCTCTTTACCGTTTTTTGGTGTTATCCATTTTCTTGGTATAAGTCATCTAGCTACAGTCAGTGTATAAAAGGAGTGGGGGGAGGAGGTTTTCCTAAGGAGTTTTGGGGGGAGGTTTACATTTTTAAGTCATGATTAAGAAGAACACTGCCAATGTTAAACATGAGCAGATCATAATGGTTTGTTTTTGGGAGCTACTGTTCCAAAAAGGGGCTAATGATTGGCACCAACATACATTAAAAAAGAAACTTTTAGGGTAGATCTTGTGGATGATGTTGGCTGTTAGTATTTTTCTTTAGTATTCTACATGACCCATTATTTTCTAGGGGTTTCACCATAAATAAGTCACATGGTAGTTCTGCTTACACACATGTTGCACAAGGTTTTCTAAGGTGTTTTGTACGTGTGCTACACTTGGTCTCAGTCTCGCCCAAACTGAGGTAAAAGAGTGGGAGGTAAAAACAGGAGTTTGTGGTAACCCGTCTCTCATTCTGTAAAGGTTACACACATGGTTTGGGGGTTCCTGTCTAGAAGCTTAGACCTCAGAGAACAGAAACACAGAACATTGTCAAAAGAAAACTTGCAGAAGGCGCCATAACTATAAATAGTCTTTTATAGAAATGTCAAGCGTTTTCAAAGTCTGGTCTTTATGCATTATCTAGGAATATAATTGTAATAGAATGAAGGTTATGGTTCAGGTTACACTATAAGAACTCAAAAAGATCCGAAGAACTTTGTGACCTTAATAAGACAAGTCTGGTTAGTCTGTGTTACATGCTGATGTCTTGACCTGTATAGTAGTATATAAATATATTTTTATTTACACGTTGCTCTGCCTGTGTAGAAGATAGAACATAAAAATTATTATTCAAGCCCTTTAAATGAAATAGAAGTTTGTTACACCTTGAAATAGTCCAGAAGCTGGATTTGGTACACCTGCCCAAAACTCTACTATGCATAAATGCAAAGCATGGGTGAATCCATACTGACTACCCCTAGTATAAGTGAATATCAGCATTACAATAGAGTCTGTGATTTGTATTCTACAACATGATCACAGTATATTTAGCTTGTTATCCATATAGACAAGCCCTTCCTTCACCACTTCTTTTCTTTTTTTGTCTGATTCCATTGTAATTCTACTGAACTCCGTTTATAGTGTGTGAGACACAGAAGGAACCTGTGTGAGTGGAATGTTTAAAAGAGAACACGTCCTAAAAAAAAGAATATGGCTTGAACGGCTGAGTTTTATATACTGAAGTTACTGTACCAACTCAGAGGTCAAGCAGCCCTCTCACAGTAATGATCTAGGCCTTCATAGTTGCCGAACCTGCTCCCCATCTTGGATCTTGTTAGGCATCTTTTTTGTGGCATTACACAGTGGGCTCTTGTTGACAAGCTTCCATAAGGGGGTCATTGGAAATAATCAAACATTAGCAGAAAGTGAGGTTACATAAGTCTAGTAAAGATAAGCCTAAAGCAATTGGCCAACTACTCTTCAAAATGAGTGGCTTCTCTAGTTCGCCTGATTTGTAGGAAACTGCCAAGCATTTTATACCCCTAAGGGTAATACAGTCACCAACATCCAGGCACAATGGTTCCAGTAATGAGTGGTGAAATGGTTTGAAGAATACTAAAAAAGTCCAGTTGCTTTAGACTTATTTCTTCTAGACAGATGTGAGTTGGTTTCTAAGTTGAGGTAAGTGACAGCAGCACAGAGCATATGCAGTGAATCAATGAGACGCTACTGAGGCATCTTCAGAGGCACAGATCTTCCCTGATAAAGGGCTGGGGTGGTTTTGAGCTAATATAATAACAAAAAAAAACATAAGGGGGGGTTATTTAATAAACCTCAAATTTATCTGGTTGGGCTTTTAGGGGCAAAACTAAATTTTTTAAGTTTTTCTGGGCAAAAAGCCCAAATCCAAAAATCCGCCATCTTCGACCTGCCAAGGTTTTGTATAAGTCAATGGCAGAGGTCCTTATCCTAATTGGAAGTTATTGTAGTCTGAGCTGGGTTTAACCCTGAAAATCCGATCTTTTTGGGCTAAAACTCCAAACAGATTTAAATTCAATTTCAAATAAAAAAAAGTTCAAATAGGAGATGGGTGAAGTTTTTTAAATTAAATTATTGAGATAAAATCAGATTTTAGTAAATAACCCCCAAGGTGTACCCTAATTCTATTCATAGATTTAGTTCTGAGATTTTACCAAAAGCTTAATCCTACGCAAAAGATTTATAAGCATCTGGACCCTGATTGGCATATTCAAATCAGAGCAAAATGTAAAAATCACCTTTCGTTATCCCATGCACATGATAGTAAGGGACATATTGATTACCTGCTGAGCCTCCAGCTTGGTATAATCGATTAAGTGACGTCCTATTTTTTATTTTGTGTGTACTTTTCTATGTATAATCAGAATTTTTATTCAGGCTTTTGCAGCATTGGGGTATAATAAAGTTAGGAAAATGTGTTTTCTTTTTTTCCATGAAAAATTTGAGTTTTTTGCCTCAAAAAGCACAACCAGACAAATTCAAGGTTTAGTAAATTAACCCGTTAGCATTCGAAAAAATGTATTATGCAAAAAAAAAAATCATCCACAAAAAATAGGAATCAATTGCAGAAAACAAAAGCGAGTTTAGCTTATTTGTGCTTTCTGAAACTGATTACACCAATCTAAATGGAATAAACAGGAATAAATATACCCCAGAGAACGGAATATGGATCCTAAAAACAGAGCTGAGTAATTCTCTAAAATTGGTCCTGAGTTTATCCCCAACAGAAATTGGTGTAGGATCTCGCACACCCTAAGTCAATGATAAAGAAGCCTGGTGCACACAGGTAGAGGCCACCTCACGAAAACAGCAACAAGAGAATTCCAATGGCACACAGGTCTGAGTGAAATCTTCAATTCTTTAATAAGCGGAGTGCAGATCAGGGACGTAACTACCGGGGGAGCAGGGGGTGCAACTGGGCCAGGGCCTGCACCCCCGCAGGAGCCCCCCGGCAGTCTCGCACCGCTGCAGCCGGCTTGAATCGCTGCAGCGGCGCATCAATCACAATCACGGACTAGGGGGAGCCCAGCCTCACGATCCGCACCAGGGCCCACCCCCACCTAGTTCCGTTACTGGTGCAGACTGCAGACGCAACGTTGCATGATGCTTGACAAAGGAGGTTGTTCTCCGAAACGTTGCATCTGCCCTCCGCTTATTAAAGAATTGAAGATTTCACTCAGACCTGTGTGCCATTGGAATTCTCTTGTTGCTTTACCCCCAACAGCCCAGTGATCAAGTTTTGTTTGAAAAGTCTGTTACAGACAATAGGCTCCTCCATCAAAGGGATTTGCCCCCTTGTTGGAGGAATTGTGAATCCTGGTGTAACTTGTGTCTGCCCCTTCACTAAGCTGAACTCTTCGGTGCATGACTATATCCAGGTGTTGACATGCTGGTATATGGGTATGAGTGTGCACATTCCTTCTGGTTACTGAGTCAACTCTACCACTGAAAAACAGCAAAATTAAACAACTATCTATTGTTAAAAAAACATAAATCACTGAATAACGAGAAACTGAAGCTCAGGTATGAGCACAATGTGGTTTAGTGGTGCCAATAAAATAAAAGCTACTTTGTATTTGTATTTTTCTGTCACTGTAGACATGAATACTTGCGTTTTGCAAAAGTAACCCCATAAATCTTTATATGATGTACTTATACAGCTTAAAGGACAAGGAAAGGCAAAGAAATTAAGTCCCATTTTACTTTCTTTAATGAAAAAGAAATCTATCCCCAATATACTTTAATTAAAAAATGTGTCCAGTTTTTATAAGAAACCTGACTGTATGCAGTGAAATCCTCCCTTCATTTACTTCTGTGGATAAGAATTTGCAGACAGTCTCTAACTTCTAGCAGGGAAACAATCATACTTATGAACAGCAGGGGGAGCCCCTGCCTTACTTACCAGCCATGCAGAACTCAAGCAGCTTTGTTTTTTGATCATTTATGACGATCCCTAAGAAGCCCAGATTACACTGAGCATGTGTATGTAGTCTAGTCTTGCAAAGATGTATAACAAAGTTACAAGATGACAGCCCCCTGTGGCCAACTTTGAAAGCATAAATCATTTGTTTGATTAGGCTTGTGGTGCAGTAAGTTCATGTTTATGTTTAGTATACAAAATACACCATTTCTACCCATATTCTATTTTATACTTTCCTTGCCCTTTAACACCCAATCTGCCGAGAGAGGGAGAGTAAATACTAACTTTATTATTCATTACAGTTATAGGACCTGTTATCCAGAATGCTTGCGATCAGGGGTTTTCCAGTTAATGAATCTTTATACCATAATCCTACTAAAAAAATCAATGAAACATTAAATAAACCCAATAGACATAAATAAGGATTAATTATGTCTTATTTTGGATCAAGTACAAGGTACTGTTTTATTATGACAGAGAAAAAGGAAATTGGATTATTTGAATAAAATGGAGTCTATGAGAGATGGCCTTCCCATAATTCAGCGCATTCTGGATAACAGGTAACGGATCCCATGCCTGTATTAATAATCTCATGTATTAAATAAGATGGAAATCAGAAAGAGTCTCTTCAAAAGGGAAATAACCAATGGTCATTTTGCTATGATGTAATCGTGATGCCAACTGGGGATATCACAGAAGAAGATTTCAATCTACTCTTTGGCACTAGGGATAACATCACATGGATCAAGCTACATTCTACTCTGACTCGACTACTATAATGTCGCATTTTCATTTTAGGAAGAGTATGGAAGAATACTATACAGAGACGGTACAGATGTCCAGGGATTGATAATGGTGCAGGATATGTTATCTGGAAACCCGTTATCCAGAAAGCTCAGAATTACAGAAAGGCCGTCTCCCACTTCATTTTATCCAAATAATCCAAATCTTTGAAAATGATTTCCCTTTTCTCTGCAATAATAATCCAGTAGCTTTTACTTGATACAAACTAGGATATAATTAATCCTTATTGGAAGCAAAACCAGCCTATTGGGTTTATTTCATGTTTAAATGATTTTCTAGTAGACTAGTAGACTTAAGTTATGAAGATACAAATTAAGTAAAGATTTGTTATCCGGAAAACCCCAGGTCCCCAGCATTCTGGATAACAGGTCCCATAGCTGTAGCACAAATGAAATCTATAGCCTAGGATTTAAGTAAACATTCCTCATCTTAAGATGCAGAGTCGATGCATTTTTATTTTATTGCCCCATTGTGAGACCATGTTTCTCATCATGATTTGAATGTACAGTGATCCCTTAGATTCCCTGCCCTACATGTTTAGGGGTCTCGCTGAGAGAAACGTTGCTGCTTGCCCCGATGGCTGGTTTTTGTACAATACCAGTAAATTTTGGATGTGACACCCTCACTCCTTATTCTTCTGACAAGGACAGGAGGACCGGAGTACAGCACATTATTTTGATTTACAATAAAGAAGTCGCAGCCTTGGGGAAGAATGTGCCATATTTGGCAACCAATAAAAAATGAAAGTTTTCCCTTTTTTGTGTTTTAAACTCCTTACAGGGAGAAAATAACAGAAGCTTCAGGATCATATACTGATTTTCATACAAATAAGAGACAACTAGGTTATTTATTTTTCTCTAACAATGTAAAAATAATTAGGAATATTCAAAGTGTTAAACAGCTGGATATACCTGTGCAATATAAATTTGCTAACAGCTGGTCATGAACCAGAAGTTCCAACAAAAGGCAATATTCATCCTTTCACACCTGTATTAAAGAACAAGTAAACCCTGAGAGTAACTGCTAGTCCGCTGAAATGCGGTTCAAAATAAAGTTTAGACTCTCACCAATCCTGCTCATGATTTTCCCAGCAAGTATATGACTTAAGGTGGCCATACGTGGGCAGATTTAAGCTGCCGATATCAGTCCTTTAACCTGTGTATTGGGTGTTCCTGCAGGCCTCCCCGATTGATATCTGGCCAAAAATCATACAGATATCGGTTATTGATTCGGCAGGTTTGATTATTCCCTTGCAAGCGAGGACCAGCTAGTTGATGAGGTCCTTGTCCCGTCGGCGCTCATTGCCATAATTCTAATCCAATTGTTTGGCCCAAGGGCCGATCGATCTGATTAGCTGGATATTGCCCTGTCTTTGGTGGGCAAATAAGGAAAAATCCGCTCCTTTGGCAACCTATAGTGTAAGGCCACCTTTAGACCTGACACACATGCAGAATTGCTAGAGTAGAGAGAAAAAGTTTAAAGGGAACCTGTCATGGGAAAAATGTTTTTTTCAAAATGCATCAGTTAATAGTGCTGCTCCAGAAGAATTCTGCATTGAAATCCATTTCTCAAAAGAGCAAACAGATTTTTTTTATATTTCATTTTGAAATCTGACATGGGGCTAGACATTTTGTCAATTTCCCAGCTGCCCCAAGTCATGTGACTTGTGCTCTGATAAACTTCAATCACTCTTTACTGCTGTACTGCAAGTTGGAGTGATATCACCCCCTCCCTTTCCCCCACCCAGCAGCCTAACAACAGAACAATGGGAAGGTAACCAGATAACAGCTCCCTAACACAAGATAACAGCTGACTGGTAGATCTAAGTACAACACTCAATAAAAACCCATGTCCCACTGCGTACTATTCAGTTACATTGAGAAGGAAAAACAACAGCCTGCCAGAAAGCAGTTCCCTTCTAAAGTGCTGGCACAAGTCACATGACTGGGGCAGCTGGGAAATTGACAAAATGGCTAGCCCCATGTCAGATTTCAAAACTGAATATAAAAAAATCTGTTTGCTCTTTTGAGAAATGGATTCCAGAGCAGAAGTCTACTGGAGCAGCACTATTAACTGATGCATTTAAGAAAAAAAAAAAACATGTTTTCCCATGACAGTTTCCCTTTAATAGTGTCAAACACAATCCAATATGGCAGCCGCCTGGATAGACGGCAGTTGCAGAGTTTCTCATACTAATGCCTATGCCACTTGGAAGGCAGGGGCCGTGGCTGTTCAATGGGACCGTGACGAACGTTGGGAAATTCTCATTTATAGATGGTTTATGTAATATTACATTAGTAGGCTTCACAACAGTTTTGTTTTCAGGCTGTGAATGAAAAGCATAAATGAAATGCTGTTTACCGTCTGCATGACAACTGTGGTATTGTACTGCATTTGTGTATTTAGCTTTTTGTGATTTCACAACAAAACACTAAAGCCAAACTTTGACTGTAAGCCTTGAATATGAAACTTGCAACACTGGTTTATACTAAAATCTGACTGCTTGAATGTCTTTATTCTTCCCCTGTTTAAGGGCAAATATACGTTTCTGAAACTGCTCCTATAAAGGATATCACACAGTTATTATTCACAGTTTCACTTGGACTATTCATTCACAATACTCATCACTGAAGAATTTAGAAGGGGGAGACCTCTATGATACAGTCTAGGCGGTGTGCACATTGTATTAGGATGCTGTGTACAGACACTTATATCTTCCTAAATAGTGATGGGCGAATCTTCCAGAGAAATTCGCGAATTGGCAAAAAATTTGCGAAACGCGTCGCGTCAAAAACGATGCGCGACTCGTTTTTCTAGCGAATTTTCGCTAAGCGAAATTTTGCTGGCGATTCACGAATTTATTCGCCAGCGGTGAATCGCGGGTATTCGCCGCGAATTCGCCCCTGGCGAATAAATTAGCCCATCACTATTCCTAATGACATGAAAGTCTGTGCCACACAGGCCCGGACTGGCAATCTGTTAGTTCGGGCAAATGCCTGATAGGCCTCTTGCTTTAAATGTAAATGGGATGCTTACCTAAAAAATTGGTCTGTCTTTAGTATGTAAATGAGCCAATCACTTTAGAAATGTAAACAAGCTGTCTGTAATAGCCAGACACAGCTAAGCCAATGCCTGTATTTGTTAGTACTCATGCCTGTACTGACATATGGGAGGAACCAGGAATTGTGAGCAACTTCAGTTAGTAATATTAGAGTTGCTTGCTATATACCCAATCCCTTATGCTTATGATAGGTATGTTGGCAACAGTAGGGTTCCATGCTCAGAACAGTCACTTCAGCCTGTATATGTTACACTGTGATATGTAGCATTAATTGCATGAGACAGACTAGTCTCTTTGGCCCTGTGATACACCTGATAAGTAAAGTCCTCATTTGCCTGGGTGCATAGTCTAGCTGGGGGCACACAAAGGAAATTTTAGAATATACTGTAAGTATAAGGTCACTAATCCATCTGATAGAATAGTTATGATAGAAACTAGGGGGGAGATATTTGTTGAATGGGCCAGTTCCAGCACATAGGGTGTATAATATTGCTGGGGATTATATGGTAATGGATTCTTAAAATATCTATTAATAAACACTAGTTCTAGTTAACCTTGGGGTTGGAAATATATATCATACTTTGCATGTACATGAATACATGGGCTGCTTCAATACTTTTGCCAGGGCTGCTTTTTCCTCCCTGCCTGGCCTGAATTCCAGGCTTGGAGGAAAGTTTTGGGCTGTATAAAAACCAGGTGTACTTAGAGAAAGTTTTAAGCACAGCACTGGTCTTCTTTGGAATAAAAAGTCTTTATTTCGTTACATATAGTAACAATCTGGACATAGCAACGTTTCAGGCCTCTTATGGCCCTTTCTCAAGCTTGAGAAAGGGCCATAAGAGGCCTGAAACGTTGCTATGTCCAGATTGTTACTATATGTAACGAAATAAAGACTTTTTATTCCAAAGAAGACCAGTGCTGTGCTTAAAACTTTCTCTATGGATGCAAATGGTGATGGCCATTAACTGCACCTGCATTGGCGTTTTCCTTAAATTGGAGTTAAGTGGAGCTGAACCAAACAAGTGTACAAGTAAAAACCAGGTGTACTGCCAAACAGAGTCTCCTATAGGCTGCCAGTCCACATAGAGGCTACCAAATAGCCAATCACAGCCCCTGTTTAGCCCCCCCAGGAATGTTTTTCATGCTTGCGTTGCTCTCCAGTTTTTTTTAAGCTGGCCATAGACACAACAATCCGATCGTAGGAATCGAGGATTCGTATGACTTTCGGACCGTGTGTTCAGAGTCCCGACATTTTTCGTCTGATCTGGTTTTTTACTACTTTATTTGATCTGAAGGTTAGTGGCAGGTCGGGAGATGGACACGTGGTCCAAAAATCCTTGATTCGTAAGATCGGATCTTTTTTGTATCTATGGCCAACTTTAGATTTGAATGTGGCTTGTGGCAAAAAAAAGGTTGGGTATCCCTGCCTTAAACCCTTCTAGACACCTAAACATAATTGTGTTCAGTTACACAGCAGGTTACTCACTGTAGCAATTGTGTCCAGTTACACAGTATATTGCCACATGGGCAGCTCATTGTGTGTGTGTGTGTCATTGTGTTACTGACATGGCAAATTATGGTGCACTACCCAGAGAACATTTTTTTTCATCCCTACTTTCTTTCGAAAACGGCCGTATTCGATCAAATGAAAAATTGTTCGATTCGAACGATTTCACCAAAATCCTATGATTTCTCAGAACTTCTCAGAAAAAAATTCAAGTTCTGTGAGGTCCCTCATAGGCTAAAATGACAATAGTTGAAGTGGAATGATTTTTAAAGGGCCAGTACTTCGAAAATTCAAATTTTTTCAATTTGAATTGAAATTTGGGCTATTTCATAGTCGAAGTAGCCCAAAATTACTTAGAAATTCGAATTTTCACTTCGATACTTAGTAAATCAGCCCCTAAGTGTTGATGGCATGGTTGAGGGTTAACTAAAGTTCTGATGTCAGAAGATGCAATATATCCATATAATAGAACAAATAAAAATGAATTCCAGCTTTGCAGGAAAATGAAATTGGAACATTATTAGGAAGTTCTATAATGATACTTATGATAACATTCTTGTGTCCTCCTCAAGTGTCAGGGTTGTCTGAGAATGTGAGAGGAGACTGTCTTTGCATTTTAATAATGGCCATTAGCAGCCTGCTTAATCACCGATACGCTCACACGTGGCAGGTAGAAGAAAATGAGAATATGCAATTAAGGACTGGAAACCGTTAAGTGGAATAATTCAGCACAAATAATGGACTAACCAATATCTGGGATAAAGGAGTATGGTTAGTAAAGAATGCAGTAATGGCAGTGTTAGTCCCTTAACCAGTCATTTCTAGCCACCCAATAACATGTTTAACCCATGGCTTTAATAAAAATATGTCATGAGCAGTAGGTTACTAGTACTGAGTAAAGATTAAAGGGCAAGGAAAGTGTAAAATAGAATAAGGGTAGAAATTCTGTATTTTGTATACTAAACATAAACATGAACTTACTGCACCACAAGCCTAATGAAACAAATGATTTATGCTTTCAAAGTTGGCCACAGGGGGCTGTCATCTTGTAACTTTGTTATACATCTTTGTCTGACACTGGCACTGCACATGCTCAGTGTGGTCTGCTTGAGTTCTGCATGGCTGGTAAGTAAGGCAGGGGCTCCCCCTGCTGTTCATAAGTGATTGTTTCCCTGCCAGAAGCACTAAATGAAGGGAGAATTTTACTGCATACAGTCAGGTTTCTTATAAAAACAGTACACATTTTAAAATTAAAGTATATTGGAGATAGATTTCTTTTTCATTAAAGAAAGTAAAAATGGGATTTTATTTCTTTGCCTTTCCTTGCCCTTTAAGGAAGAAAGTGGTGATAATCATAGTCCACATCTAAGTCTCAAAAATGTGAATACAGGGATTCATTTAGCCTGGTCAGGCCAACCAGCAAAAAATAAGGGGGCCTTCACCCCAAAAAACAATCTCTTGTGTATACACATCTGTCATTGATGGTTAGGGACTGACACAAATATATTAACAATATTAATGAAGAATGCGTGTCCCCCTTGGATGACTAATATTTGTTTGGTCCCCCCTTTAGCTCATAACAAGATTACCAATAAAGACAAACCCTGATGCATCAATCAGTCAGCCATAGTTCAAATCATATTTATGGGAGCAAATAAGCATTCACCCCCCAAATGTAACCCTAACTGGCCTTATAGCTATGGCATAAAGATTGTGTTAGGTGATTGAAGGAACATAAAGGGAAAAGACCAGCACAACAGGTCAGCAACTGGTTCATCAACTATCCTCACCACTATTCTCATTACAAATAAGTGTAAAATCAAGGGGCTTCCCAGTTAGACTGAGAAAATGATGAAGAAAAGTTCATTGTCAGTAGCTGATCCTGGCATGTA
>CM044439.1:17105006-17120903 GCA_024363595.1 Xenopus borealis | reverse complement strand
TTAAAAAAACATGTTTTCCCATGACAGTTTCCCTTTAAGGTATGAAGATACAAATTATGGAAAGATCCATTATCCGGAAAACCCCCAGGTTCCAAGCACTCTAGATAACCGGTCCCATACCTGTACTAGAAATAAGCGGCAATCAGGTAGTAACGATTCTAAGAATGAACATATTCTGTGCTGTCAGTATCACAGTGACAGTGTGATCTGATACATTCAGAGACAACTCCCTGCTGGTATGAAAATGATTTGCATAATTGGAAGCAAACATGCAAGTTATAGTATTTTACAGAAGGTAGAATTCCTAGAAATGTTGCATTTCACGAGGGAAACAAAACACCCATGTGATCTCTTACTCTTGAACCAACTGATACAACAGGCTGATTCCCTAAAGTACTTGTTATATTTATTATATTGTTGACTGAATTTGAATGACCTAAAATCTGCCAGGAGCGTAGCAAGACTTAAAGGGGTAGTTCACCTTTACATTAAAGGGATCCTGTCATGGGAAAAAAATTTTTTTCAAAATGTATCAGTTAATAGTGCTGTTACAGAAGAATTCTGCATTGAAATCCATTTCTCAAAAGAGCAAACAGATTTTTTTTTATATTTCATTTTGAAATCTGACATGGGGCTAGACATATTGTCAATTTCCCAGCTGCCCCAAGTCATGTGACTTGTGCCAGCACTTCAGGAGAAGTCAGTAACAAACTGGGACTGCAGACTAATCTGTCAAAATCAGGACTGTCCCACAAAAAACGGGACAGTTGGGAGTAGGGTTGCCACCTTTTCTGGAGAAAAATACCGGCCTTCCTAAATATTTAACTCTTTCCCCTATTAATAACATTGGGATCAACCCACAATTTTACTGGCCAGGCTGGTAAAATACCAGCCAAGTGGCAACCCTAGTTCGGAGGTATGCTACTCTTTTCAGTCAATGGCTCCACCACTTCTGCATATGTATTTTTTGTGGGCTGCACCTCACTCCCAGCTGAAAGCAAAGTGTTCCTTTAAGGATGAACAAACTCTTGCTTTATGCTATTTGTGCAGAATCAGATATTTTGTTTTGCAGACGTGGAGCATAAAATATAAAAACATGAGTCATTTCTGCTTGACATTTCATTCCTACAACGTTTTTCCTAAGAAAAAGTAAACCAGCAAATAACCTGCTGAAAACTGTTCTGCACTTACAATATTCATCATTCTTTTTTTTGAATCCCAGTCTGACAGAAAGCCAGAGCAGATACTGCACATCCCCGGCACCATGACTGAATGCTCCGAGCCTCTGTAGGAAGCGTGGAGAATGAATGTAAGCAGTGATAACCAGAAGTGCTTTCTTGGAAGCCGCAGTGATGTAATGAAGGGGATAAATATGCCCATTTGCAGGACAAATGAATAACCTGGCTCTGCACAGATGCTGTGCTTTAGTATCACTATATATTGTAGATAAAGGCAATAGCACTGGGAACAGGTATTCTCATAGGCAAATGGGAACCCAGGTTTGAAACATGTCTGACAGGGCAGGACCCTAGGCAAGACAGGCGGTTGCGGCATTGGCTTAGCACTCCTGCGCTGACATATTGTCAGTTTCCCAGCTGCCCACGGTCATGTGACTTGGGCTCTGATAAACTTCAGTCACTCTTTATTGCTGTACTGCAAGTTGGAGTGATATCGCCCCCCCCCCCAGCAGCCGAACAACAGAACAATGGGAAGGTAACCAGATAGCAACTCCCTAACACAAGATAGCTGCCTGGTAGATCTGAGCACTCAATAGTAAAAGTCCCACTGAGACTGATTCAGTTACATTAATGGAATTATGTCATGGCAAAACATGTTTTTTTCCAAACACATCAGTTAATAGTGCTGCTCCAGCAGACTTCTGCACTGAAATCCATTACTCAAAAGAGCAAACAGATATTTTTATATTCAGTTTTGAAATCTGACATGGAGCTGCCCCTGGTCATGTGCATTTTGAAAAAAACATGTTTTCCCATGACAGTATCCCATTAAAGGGGTTGTATGTACTTTTGAATGTACTTTTAGTATGATGTAGAGCTGGGGTCCCCAACCTTTTTTGCTCGTGAGCCACATTTAAATGTAAAAAAGAGTTGGAGAGCAACACAAGCATGAAAAAGTCCATGTGAATGTCAAATAAGAGCTCTGATTGGCTTTTTGGTAACCCCTATATGGACTGGCAGCCTACAGGAGAGAATGTTTGGCAGGACATCTGTTTTTGATACAACCAAAACTTGCCTCTAAGCCAGGAATTCAAAAATAAGCACCTGCTTTGAGGCCACTGGGAGCAACATCCAAGGGGTTGGAGAGCAACATGTTGCTACTGGTTGGGGATCACTGATGTAAAGGGTGATATTCTAAGACAATTTGCAGTTGGTTTTAATTTTTTACTATTTGTGATTTGTGAGTTATTTAGCTTTTTATTCAGCAGCTCTCCAGTTTCTAATTTCAGCCATCTGGTTGCTACTGTCCAAATTACCCTAGCAATAGGGTTGCCACCAGTAAAATTCCTGCAAGGGCCGGTATTACATTTCAATTTGTAATACCCTTACAAAAAGCCCTCGGCCCTTCACTTAAAACTTATTTGTTCCCCGACGTAGCGGTGGCTCCGCCCCTTTTGTGTGTCATTTCCATGACTCTGCACCCTTTACGTTGCTCCCCGCCCCTTTTTTCCCGCCCCCCAGCACTAGCCGGTATATATATTTTTTTAAAAGGTGGTAACCCTACCGAGCAACCATGCATTGATTTGAATAAGTGGCTGGAATATGAATAGGAGAGCCCTGAATAGAAAGATGAGTAATAAAAAGTAGCAATAACAATACATTTGTAGCTTTACAGAGCATGTGTTTTTAGGTGGGGTCAGTGACCCCAATTTGAAAGCTGGAAATAGCCAGAAGAAAAATGGGAGAGGGTCGGGAGGGGTCAACGTCCAGTTCGGTGCTCTGGCGTCCAATTTGACACTCCTCATTTATTTGGCGCTAGACTCGGCTGTTAGGGACCCCTGCTTTAAAGCACTTTTATTTTTTTGATGTTACTGTTCTTTTAAGTTGAATTTGTATTTAAGTTGAAACTTATACATTTACTTATTAAATGCAACAAGGCAGATGTTTGTCTTAATACATAATGTACATAATATTATTATTTTCACCTTTATGTGCGCTGCAGTAGACAGCACATGCCAGAGGGGATTGGGGCAGGTGGTTTATTAAAGTTACATTCTAATAAAGGCCAAGTAAACCATAGTACATTACTGTCATAGCCCTTTCTGTTGAATGTAAGTCGAATGTATGTAACTTGAGTACTCCCTGTATATGGCCAAACAATCCCAGTTAATTAACAGGTAAAGGCACATGTTCTCTCTCCCAGAGGCGGGCTAGGCCTCCTGGGCTCCCTAGGCAACCCAGCAGGCCAGCTACCCCCCTCCCCCCCTGTAGCTTAAAGGGCACCTGTTGGGGCAAAATTGTACCCCCAACCAAAGGTGCGGCCCGCATTCCAGTTGGGGGTTTCACTATTTTTTTTTTTTTTTTAATTTCCCTCGCCAGCGCTAGCGCTCTCACTCCAGGAGGGAGCTCCCAGAGCGAGCAGCCGTCTCCCCACAAGTGCGCGTCTTACTGACATCACGCGCATGTGCAGAATGAAAAAGCTGTCACAATTCTGGCTGCTTTTCATTCTGCGCATGCGCATGACGTCAGTAAGACGCACGCTTGTGGGGAGACGGCTGCTCGTTCTGGGAGCTCCCTCCCGGAGTGAGAGCGCTAGCGCTGTCGAGGGGAATTAAAAAAAAAAAAAAAATAGTGAAACCCCCAACCGGAATGCGAGCTCTATGAGCCCTCACCTTTGGTTGGGGGTAGAATTTTGCCCCAACAGGTGCCCTGCACAGAGGTTCGCGGTCGGGTCTAGGCTTTAGGAGGAAGAGGCAGCTGCCCAGCGACCCCCTAGTCGCCCTGCTCTCTCCATACAAATAAGGTTGTGTATAAAGGATATACATATATACTTATTCATGTCTCTTGGCCTATTTTGGGTGTAAGTAAAAACTATATGTGCACCCTTCTAGGAAATACACATTATATATACTTATTAGTATATATCTCATTATACTCACATTATACTCACTCTGTTTCATTTTCAGAAAGGGAATAAGGATAACATTTTTTTATCTGTAGAGACAAAGCGCCAGGAGCTGTGGCTTTTTTTTTTTTCATATTTTGGGTCACTGATCTTAGGTTATAACTAATCTAGACGGGTTTAACTTGCTGGGCAACTGTACCTCCTAAAGGTTTGATATTAATACATACTTGGAGCATTATGTCACCAAAAGCCTAAAACAATATACAAAAGGCGTAACGTGAATTATGTGACATTTGTTTTTCATTTCTTCTGCATTTTTTCCTATCACCTTCAACAATGGTATACAATGCTGTTATACAGGTTTAAATGCTTGGTATGAATTCTCTAGTACATATAGTTACAGTACGTCATTGTAGCCTGCTCTGTTAAAATAAAACATTCTCTATTCCCCGTAGAAGACATTTAATTAAAAAAAAAAAATGGTACAGTGTTGTATATTTTTTCATTCACTTTAACCAGGAAGGGTCCAAGTCATTTTTATACCTAAAGCCATGTTGGTTCCATCAGAATCATATTCAAAAAAGCATCCACCCAGCTACCAAGACCAGTATAAAGGGTAATGGACTCTTCAGAGTACAGCCCCCAGTCCTCAAGGGCACATCCAACAAGTTTCAAAAAAATTTTCTCCAAAGATATCCAATAAATTTGGTAAAAAAATTTCAATATTTATTCATTATATATCAATAAAAAAGTGCATACAGACCCATTGATCCTCTGCCTTATGCGTTTCGTACCCCCTGGTACTTAATCATAGGCTTCATCAGAATCATAGCATCCTAAACCCTGACTATACTGCCATCATTTGCATATCGCTAGCATAGTACTATGGTACAGTAATTAGATTGATGTGTATTTAAAACTATCCAGACACACGTTATCCAGAAGCATCCAACTTATGTGTAGGCCATCTTCCATAGACTCAATTTTAATTAAATAATTCAAAATTTTTCCTTTTCTCTGCAATAATAAAACAGTAGCTTGCACATGATCCCAAATAATATATAATTAATCCTTATTGGAGCAAAAACTATCCTATTGGGTTTATTTAGTGGTTAAAGGAGAACTAAACTCCCCCAATGTGAAAAGCCCCTTCCACTACCTTTCATAGTGCCCCCTCCCTGCTTCTGCCCCCCCCTTAAAGGGCAAGGAAAGGAAAAGAAATAAAATCCCATTTTTACTTCTTTAATGAAAAAGAAATCTATCTCCAATATATTTTAATTAAAAAATGTGTACTGTTTTTATAAGAAACCTGACTGTATGCAGTGAAATTCTCCCTTCATTTAGTGCTGTGGATAGGAATTGTCAGACGGTCCCTAACTTCTGTCAAGGAAACAATCATACTTATGAAGAGCAGGGGGAGCCCTGCCTTACTTACCAGCCATGCAGAACTCAAGCAGCTTTGTTTTTTGATCATTTATGACAATCCCTAAGAAGCCCAGACCACACTGAGCATGTGTATGTAGTCTAGTCTTGCAAAGATGTATAACAAAGTTACAAGATGACAGCCCCCTGTGGCCAACTTTGAAAGCATAAATCATTTGTTTGATTAGGCTTGTGGTGCAGTAAGTTCATGTTTATGTTTAGTATACAAAATACAGCATTTCTAGCCTTATTCTATTTTACACTTTCCTTGCCCTTTAAAGGGGTGGTTCACCTTCAAGTTAACTTTTAGTATATTGTAGAAGGGCCGATTCTAAGAAACTTTTCAATTGATCTTCATTATCTATTTTTCATTTTTTTAATGATTTGCAATTTTCTTCTGTTTCTTTGCAGCTTTCAAATGGGGGTCACTGACACCATCTAAAAACAAATGCTCTGTAAGGCTACAAATGTATTGTTATTGCCACGTTTTATTACTTATCATTCTATTCAGTCCATCTCCTATTCCTATTCCAGTCTCTTATTCAAATCAATGCAGGGTTGCTAGGGTAATTTGTACCCTAGAAACCAAGTTGCTGACACTGCAAACTAGAGAGCTGCTTGATAAAAAGCTAAATAACTATAAAACCTCAAACAATAAAAAATCAAAACCAATTGCAAATTGTCTCAGAATAT
This sequence comes from Xenopus borealis, assembly GCA_024363595.1. Lineage (NCBI taxonomy): Eukaryota > Metazoa > Chordata > Amphibia > Anura > Pipidae > Xenopus > Xenopus borealis. The sequence goes on along the minus strand of CM044439.1, from coordinate 17,114,705 downwards.
CACTCTCTACATTATACTAAAAGTTAACTCAAAGGTGAACAACCCCTTTAATTGTGAATTTCATATTTCTGTGCAGAGTAGTGGAGCTCAAGGGTGCCATTAGGGGCACATTTTTCACTAATGAACTGTGGGGTCATAAGTAGGGAGGGGGCACTATGAAGGGTAGTGAAAGGAGCTTTTCACATTGGGGTTTTTAGTGTTCCTTTAAACATTAAATAAAACCCAATAGGATAGTTCCTTTATGCAGAAAACCCCAGGTCCTGAGCCCTCTGGAAAACAGATATCAAATGATGGATTCAATTTTATACATGACAAAACATCTTCCAGTAGAAAATCTTTTATGGGCTTCTTCATTGACTCAAGGAGAATGGATGAAAAATAAGCAGCGCTTACAACAAAGAGCAGAGCAACATATTGAGTCAAACTACAGATACAAAGCGGAAGCAATTCACCTGGCGCTTGTCATGATTTTCCTTTCCACATTTCAAAAACTAAAGAGACAAGAGAATGTTCTTGATGGGCCAATGGAACCCTGAGATTGTCTCATATAGTTAAAATGGAAACATAGAAGTTTGAATAGGTACTTTGGTACCAAAATGTGACAAGATGACATCAACATGCATCCCCTCGGCATCACTGCTATGTTATTGTAACATAATGAGGCCGCTGCTACATGGTTGCAGCACTATCATGAGCATGGGGACTTGCCATCACGATGACGCCAGCATGTATCACATGACATCACAGTGACATCGTTGTGATGTGATGATCTCCATGTTGTTGCAGCAGTGCCATCATGCATGGTGGCTAGATGGTGTTGGGGCACTGGTCGAGCTACCTACCTCCTGTGAGTTAGATAGAAATAGAAATGTCACAACATAAGGCCGATTAGTCATTAATACAGATGATTTCTACATGGCAGTGCAGAAACCAGTGCAATTAGCTGCATCGGAATTTAATAATCAGCAAACCTGTAGCATCAGCTGATATTACAGCAAAGGGAACCTCATTTTCTGTTGCTGGATAATTAGTGACGACCCCTAAGCTTAGCTTCTCAACAGCTGCTCAGAGCCCACTGAGCATGTGAGTGTCACAGACACTTTCCAAGATGGTGACCCCCTGTGACAAGTTTGAAGTCCTGGATCATTGCTGCTATTGACAAGCTGAAACTTTAGACTGGTGCTATAAGTTCACTATACAAAATATGGCATTTTTAGACCTATTAAGGGTTTAGTTCTCTTTTAAACACATTTGTTGAACCCTTCAGACTATAATCAAGAACACATTTGTTGTCATCCACTGCACCCTCTAAAGGGGGTTTAAACTCCACTAGGTAGACAACCTTTTTCTTTACATACAGTAAGAAACTCCGAGTGAATTTAGCAGCCTCAGCTGCTGATTTAACGAAACAGGAAAGGGAAGAGAGATCTCATCATCTCTATTTTAAGCAGAGCGATGACCACATTGCAAAATAAAAGGGCACATCTGTCAGGCAGTTCAGAAATCTGTGGCAAATGTGTCTAATGAAAATGAAACGGTTCCACAAGGCCTGAATTGCAGAAGAAATGTGCATAACGCTTATGTTTAGTGTTGTGTCAACAAAAGAACATACGTGGAAAAGCTTACACAACGCAAATCAATTTAAAACTCAAATTCACCAAAGGTCTCACTGGAAGGACTCCATATTTGGACTAATTGGCAGCGTAAACTGGGGCAAATGATCTTTGAAGCAAGTTTGGGACCATAGAGATTGGCTATACTTGCACGAAATATAAACATATATAAGAATTCCTCAAAAAGGTATTCAAAAGATCCAACAACAGTCAAAAAGCAACAACACAAGGAACAAACTATGGAAGGTTTCCTTTGTAATCCTATAATTATTGATGAATGGGTGACTCGGGAGGAAATAAAAAATAGGCTAGAATATGTAGAGGCAAACAAAGGTCCAGAGACAGATGGAAGTTTTCACCTCTTTATTTTTAGTACATCATATCAGAGTCCAACGTTTCAGTCTTTGAAAAAGGTACTAATGAGGGCTGAAACGTTGGACTTTTGGGTGTGGTGGTTTTGATATTCGTGGTGTATATACATAAATTATAACAGTGCATCCTGGTTACATAAGAATAAAAGTTTGCCTTGCAGTGTGGGTACTCATCATAAATATATCTATATATACAGTGAGACCTCAATTTTACATCTCCTGATTTATGTTTTCCCTCATTTTACATTGTTGTTTTTGGTCCCAAGTAGTCCAATATAGCAACAAAACCTGGGTGCTTGTACAAAAAACAAAAAAATAAACTGGACAAAGGACAGCACTCCTAGAATTCAAAGAATCAGCATACAAAAATCATAAAATCACAAAAAGAAAGATTTAATACTTGACGTTTCGGTCTAAAACAGTGACCTTTATATCAAGTGTTTTGACTCCAGATGAAGGTCTCTGTGTGAGACAATAGTTCAAAGAGAACAGAAATATGTTGATGTGGGGGATTATGTGAGTTTCCAATAAATCCACTTATTATTATGCAGGTGAGTGCCTCTAATACTTCTAACTGCTTGAATTAAGGAGAAGCCCCCTGGATGCACCACAGATGGAAGGGCCCGAAATTTGAGAGTCTTATTGAAAATGGATCCCATACGGTGCTATCAAAAAACAGGGACGGATACCTAGCTAAATCTCCCCAATCTAGTCTGTTTTTATATCATGAAATGCCCATGTGGACTGGTATATGTGGGCAAAACAATTACAGTACCACATTTAGAGACAGCATGGCAAATCCTCGGTCAGCAATCCATACAGCACCTTCCATAGGAAAAGGAGACACTCCAGTAGCAGCCCACTTTTTGGAATACAAACATTCTTTATCCTGCCTTAAAAGTATGACTATTGACAATGTCCACCATCCATGATGGAGATCAGGAAAAACTTCTTTTGAGAAATGAAGGCAAATGGATTCACAAACTTGATATCCTTAAGGTGGCCATAGACGTTACAATTATGATCTTTCCTGGAAATTATATTTCCAGGAAAGAACGTTAGTTTCAAAACACCTAATAGAGATGAATCATCAGATATAGAGGTAGAAGCAATAGAATTCTACCTGTGACTGAGGATTCAGCACAAACAATGGCCGATGTTCTGGTGCTTTCAAAGGTGCCTGATCAAAATTTTCTGTCCAGCCCAATCGATGAGCTGACCGATATCAGTCGGCTCATCTCCCGCCATACACGCATAGAATATTATATGAAATTAATTTTGTACGATTATCTGTGTGTCTTTGGCCACCATTAGTCCACTAGGCTTGAATAAACTGATTTGCTCTGCTCCATTCTACTAACACTACACTCTTTCTAGAGTGTGTAACTTTTGATAGACTTTTGGAGGTTACATGAGAATACCAAAAGGGTGGCTGGAAGCAACCCTTCTTGCTAGTATGTGCAAGCTTTTGTATTATTTTATATATTTGAGTTTCATATGATAAGCAATATATGTTAAATTATTTTATGAAAAAAGAAAAAAACTGTTGGTACTTGAAGAGTTAACTTGCTCCTCCCATTTTACTTGATTTTAACATCTTTCTTTATTTTCTCTATTCATACCAAACAGTACATAAACTCTTACAAAGCTATCAAAAATCAGCAGAGCAGTCTTGGAAGGGCATAGGCCCTCTATATTAACAAAATGAACACTGTTATATGGTCATCAAAGAAAACGTTCTGCTGGTTTTGACTAGGTCTGAATGCTTAAAGAGAGGCATCTCCCCCAGGCAGCATATGGATAATAGGGCATAATGCACAGAACAGTTAAATCAGCTGTTATGAACCGACCAGAAATCTCACCATCTTATGAAACACTCCATTATTATGAATCACAATTGCAGCAAAAAAAAACAAAAAAACAGAACAATGCAAGGAATATGTGCATGCCAAAGTCTGATGTATGGAATTTATATTTTGTAGTTCAGATATTCATAACACAGTAGAAAAGATCTGTTATTGGAACCAAAGATGACAGTGAACTCACTAAAACACTGTACATCATCAATGTACCTCAAACTTTTATAATGATGTGATTCCTTCTATCATCAGCCTTGGGTTCATTAAGGATTGAATAACACCATTGTTACAGAGCATTGTTACGGAGCAAGCCGTTTCTCTTGTATCACATTGTATATTTTAATTAAGTACAAGAAAATTAATCTCTGAGCTGTCTTACTGATGTAAACGACTATTTGCATTATCAGAAATAGGTTCCATGCAACCGTAGACATGCTCATTTTAATTATTTTTGCTTGTAGGACTCTACATCCATAACCTCCTTCCATCGCTAGAAACTGGAATTGTATCACATAGATTATGGTAACTTTACCTTCATTCTATTATATTCATAGAGTGTTTGATATCCAACTGTAAAGAAAGTACCTGTGGTCTAGCGGGCGTGCAACGGAGACACCTGTTACACCCAAGATGGGGATACCTGCTGCGGTCCTCTTCGGCATGGACTTCAGAGCTGTAAGGCCTGCGTTCCATTTCCAGGTTTTTGGGATGTTGCTGTACATGATGTCATTGCTCACTGGTGAAAAATTAAAATACCCAATAACTCGTTGCCCAACGAAGATCTACTCTGGGTGCGATTTCTAGTTTTGCTTATCTGTTCTTGACCTTGCCTGACCAAGTCTTGTATGCTGTCTGTCCTGACCCTTGCCTGTATTTTGACTATTCTCTCTGATTCTGTTTTTGTAACTGCAAATTGGTATACTGACCCGGCCTGTGACCTCAACTATAATTCAGATTCCTATACTTTGTATTGTGCTGTTAATTTGGTGTTGACCTGGCCTGTCCTTTGACCACGCTCCTATTCTCCTATCCTGTAGTACGCACGGTTTCCTTGCTTGCCCAGAACCTTCTCCTTGGTCCTCTAACATAAAGACCTGGCATCAAAGTAGTGGAGGGCTCCTCCCGTAGTGAAAGACGATTGCTATACGCAGAACAGTGAACTAGGTTAAGGGTTTTGTGAGGTGCCATATTTGCATAATTCTGACTTGTCAGGGACAGATCTCTTGCAATATAGGCACATAGGTGCGTTGGCACAGTTCTGCAATTGTTCACACAACCTCCCAATTCTGCTGCCCGCTTAATATATATGGAGCTTATTTAAAGGTTTTTACTCTTGGCTTAAGCTCAACAAGCAGAGGATCCCAAACTGTGCCAGTCCATTTTGTGCTCCATAAAAGAGATCACATTTCATGGGACAGCTGCAGATCTCTTTACTTTTAAAGGGGTGTTTAATTTTTAAAGGAAAAATATACCCCCCCGAACAATGTAGATATTGCATATGTAAATAAACCATTTTCATAATAATACACTTTTTTAGTAGCATGAGCCATTGGGTAATCGTAAATAGAAAATTTAGCCATTTTAAAAAATAAGGACAGCCTCCTGGGATGGTATGATTCAACGGTGCACACAAACTACCAAACAAACTATGTTAGGTCACAAGAGCTAATTAACGGACAGAGTTCTGTTGCTCAAGTATAGTTTTCCTTTAAGTTAACTTTTAGTATGTTATAGAATGACTAATTCTGGGCAACTTTTCAGTTGGTTGTCATCATTTTTTTTTTTTAGTATTTTTAAGTATTTTCCTTCTTCTTCTGATACTTTACAATTTTCAAATAGGGGGTTACTGATCCCATCTAAAAAGCAAATGCTCTGTAAAGCTGCAAATTTATTGTTACTGCTACTTTTGATTATTCATCTTTATTTTCAGGTCCCACTAGTCTTGCTTCTCTTTCAATATGTGGCATTTGGATGGTCACTCCTTGTAGCAACAATCAAGTGCTGTGGCCCTAAATGCCTTCTCTCAACACTTTTTGCTAAAATTCGATTTTATCTGATTGTTTCAATAAAAAAAAAGCATGACCAAATTCCCATCCCCGATGTTGTATTATTTAGTAACAGAATAATTTGAATAAATGGGATTGGTAAAACAATTGATAAAATCGCCCGAAAACCCCAATTTTTTTTTGGATTAACAGGCTAAACCCAGTGAATACTACGATACCTTCAAACTGAGATAGGGACAGCTCCCATAGACTTATACATGATCTCGACAGGTCTGAGATGGCGTATTTTTGCTATCGGGCTATTTGCAGCATCATTGAAAAATTCTAGTTTTTGCCCCAAAAAGCCTGACCAGAAAATCTCGAGGTTTAGTAAATAAAAACCTGAATATATGACTGTAGTCCTATGAACTATAACAGTAAAACAATCTAATATATTCCATTCCCTGAGATAAACAGAAAATGGTTCAGTATGGAGAGCTGTTCTCTTTAACAACAGAGTGTAACATTGCATTTTACAGTGGGTACTACATGAATAGGACAAATATAAATACAGTTATTTGACTAAGACAAACCAAGGGAAACGTTCTGACAATCAAGAAAAGCAATTGCCTTTCATTGTGTCTAAATTACCTGTTACACATTATTTAACTAGTTGTTTGATATAACCATAACAACGCCCATTAAAGTCATTAAAGTTTTAGGTTCTAGTACAGTTTTGCTTGAAGTAGCATGTGAGAAAGCACCAAACAGTCCAACATTACAATGACTGAATCATAATTCAGTATATTCCACGGACAGTGCCATCACAATTAAAGGAACAGTAACACCAAAAAATAAAATTGTTTTAAAGGTATGACAATATCATGTCTTGTTGCCCTGCACTGGTAAAACGGGCGTGTTTGCTTCAGAAACACTACTATAGTTCATATAAACAAGCTGCTGTGTAGCCATTGGGGCAGCCATTCAAGCGCAGGATACACAGTAGATAACAGATAAGTACTACTATAGTTTATATAAACAAGCTGCAGTGTAGCCATGGGGACAGCCATTCAAGCACAGATACACAGTAGATAACAGATAAGCACTACTATAGTTTATATAAACAAGCTGAGATGTAGCCATGGGGGCAGCCATTCAAGTACAATATATACAGTACATACCAGGTATGTTTTGAAGAATATCATTGTATACTACAGAGCTTATCTGCTATCAGCTTTGTATCCTGTGCATTTTCTACTTTTTCAGTTTTAAATGGCTGCCCCCATGGCTACAAAGCAGTTTGTTTATATAAAAAAACTATAGTAGTGTTTCTAAAGCAAACACTCAGTTGTACCAGTGCAGGGCAGCAAGAAATTATATTTGAACTACTTTTATGCCCTTTCATTGTTTGCTGTTACTGTTCCTTTAATTTTAAATGGTAACAATAGGTTTCATTTTAATTTATAAACGTGTAGGGTTTATTAACTGGAATGCTTGGGACCTATTTCTGGATAATGGGTCTTTACATAAATTGGAGCACCATTCCTTGAGGCTACTTGACATATTTAGATATTGAAAAAAATTTGACCAGCATGGATTTATGAAGCGTAGTTTCCATCAGGTACAAGCTACTGTTATTACAGAGGAAAATAGGAAACCAGGACTCCATGTAAAATGGCATTTCTATGTTTTGGAACTTTGTGGATAATAGCTTTCTAGATTTTCTAGATGCCATATCTATATTCTGATAGATGATATATATAGACATTTTGGGATAAGCCAGTGTGCACGTATTATATAATAATAAAACGTCAAATGTGCCCATTTTTATAGAGACCTGAAATGTTCTGGGGCATGTTCTGGAAACAAAGGATTAACAGAAAAGGACTAATTTGGTAGGCAATTATGAATTATATGTGGTTTTTGGTCTCACATTGTGCTATGAATTAATATTATCTTACAAATAGCCCCTTTATTGGAGCTCCCTATAGATGTTCAATGGTCCATATTCATATTTCAAATGAAGGGTGGGTGTGTCCAAATGGTCCCTGCCAGTAGGAGGGGGACAGCCAATCACAGGTCTGCAGTCACACAAGCAAAGACAGGCTTCTGTTAGCTGATTGGTTCCTATCCTACAGTGCAGTGAGCTGAGTGCCACTGGATCCCCTGCACAGCCTGACAGAGGAGGCAACAGGAAGTGGAATATACGGATGGGACTAGTAGGGTTTTTGCTGAAATTTTCAATAAATCAACCTGAAACACTACATTTTAAAGCGCTTTCCTTCTATATTTAAAAGAGTTTAATACATCGAACATTCCTGTTTATCTCACAAAATGTCTCCTTTAAATCATTGTCTGTAACATGCAATTTCTGTTTGCCAGGTATATAATATGTCACTGGCACATATTTTAGAACTGGTTTTTCCAGTTCTTAGATTTATCCTCACAGGGCTGTAAGTTGCCTTTGCATTTTAGGTGTGTTTTGCTAAAGGAATATCTGTATATTCTTAAAAAGCAAGCCTTGACTAATTATACATGATTATATTTTATTGTGTCAAATTGACTGAATCTGTAATGATAGAGCACACCCAAAACACACCTAAATAAAAGGCCATCGTATAAATGAATTGTTTAGCACTAACTAATTAACTATCATTCTATCTGATTTTTTTCCATAGGATATGAAGATCATATTCATTTTAAGTCCTGAGGTCTGCCTCAGTTACTTAACCATAATTTAGTATGAATGTTCTCAGGCCCGGACTGGCAATCTGTTGGTTCTGGAAAATGCCAGAGGGGCTGCTATAAGTTGCCATAGAAAGTCAGTATTTAGTGGGCTGGTGGGGGCTGTTTGGGCCTCTATGTGGTCTGATTGGGCCTCTGTGTACCTGAAATGCCTGGGCCTATTTTAATTCTCAGTCCGGACCTGAATGTGCTACGTGGAATAAAAAAAAACACCTATGATGAACACCAAATAATCTTAAACCTTGAGATATCCAGGGGTTATATACTCTGTACTAAAGGGAAAAAAATAGAAAAAAATAACAAAACTCCCATTATGAAGCTACAACCACCACAAGGTTTATGAATTTCATCCCCATGTTAAGCAGCAGTCTTGCCCTGCTTTATGGCAGCTGAGCAGAGCATTCAGTCCCAGTGACTGCACAGATCCTAACTGATCCCCATTGTAAGCAGCAGTCCTGCTCTGTTTATAGCATATATTCTAGTTTTTTGTATAACAGAACATTCTGTCTCTGTGGCACAAATCCTGTCTGAACCCCATTGTAAGCAGCAGTACTGCCTTGCTTTATGGTTGAGATTCTAGCTATCTGTATAACAGAGCATTCTGTCCCAGTGGCTGCACAGATCCTATCGGATCCCCATTGGAAGCAGCAGTCCTGTCCTGCTTTATGGCAGCTGAGATTCTAGCGATCCGTATAACAGACAATTCTGTCCCAGTGGCTGCACAGATCCTATTGGATCCCCATTGGAAGCAGCAGTCCTGCCCTGCTTTATGGCAGCTGAGATTCTAGCGATCTGTATAACAGAGCATTCTGGTTTCACTGATCCTTTCTAATGTCCAATGTCAGCAGCAGCCCTGTCCTGCATTATGGTATGGATCTGATATTTTATCATGGCTTATTGACAGATTCTTAGAATATTTATTACTGCAGAATTTTGAGCTCTTGACAACCATTACTAGCAAAGTGATAGGCATTAGAAAGCGTAGCAAATATAACTCTTTACTTGTTGATCAGCTAGGTTTGCCACCTTCCTATATTATCTTTGCTTCCCTATTATTAACATTGGCATCAAAGCAATATTTTTTTTTACCATTTAGTGACATGGCAACCTTAGGGCTAGCATGGAA
>CM044439.1:17056429-17078214 GCA_024363595.1 Xenopus borealis | reverse complement strand
AAGCCTAGGCTTTATAGCCCCACCTTTACTGGTTTACCGGGTAGTAGTTATCTAGATTTTCTCTGCTTGATGCACAGTTACTCCCAGCATGCTCTGTTTACATGTGCGTTAATTCAGTCTCTTATGCAGGGTCAATGACGGCAGCTTGGTAGGGTGTCGTATATTCATTAGATGGGCACTGTCCCAGCAGAAAACAGCAGTGGGGCTGTGCACTGAATGAGAATGTATTTCTTGTAGTATTTATTATGCATGCAGTCATCACCGGAACATAAAAGAATAATAAAGCGTTGCTCAAAAATTTCTAGGGAAATTGGCAAAACCCAGTGGACTTTCTGCTTACACTTGGGACTGGTAATTCTGCAGTTCACATATATGAAATAACGATTCACAAACCAAAATTTGTTTCAGGTCTAGTAACCCATAGCAGCCAACTCCAAATACAAGGTCAGTCAATGGCTGATCCATGGGCCTGATCTTATGGTGTAATTTGGGTTACACACCGTATAAAACATAATTAATACCTGCGCCCCCTCGAGCACTAATTAATCCATTGGTGAAGAAAAGGAGGCAAAGGGCAACTGGAGAAAGCCTGTAAAAGGGGCATGAGGTTCCTCAAGCAAAGGGCACAGCAGACTGCACAGTGCAGACAATTAAGGGTTACTGGGCAGCAACGTTCATGTTATATTTTCTGTTGAATGATTTCAAGTCTATTTTCGGCACCCTTACCCTCCCTGGTGCTGCTGATATTGTTGGCATGTCTGGTTTATTTTTAAGGTTTTTTTTTATGCAAGGCTTCAACACCCCCAAGGCAGAGATGATTGTGTTGCATGAAGACTAGACATGAACGCACTTTATTCCAATGTTTGTTGCTGTTTGTCACAGTGCAAAGGCTGAAGGAAATCCAAACCCTTTTCTGGTTTTTATCACAGATTTATTTTTGTGTAACAAGTTAATTTAATAATGTACCTCCTTTTTTTGACATAAGTTCAATCAGTTGGGTTATGCGGAAAATGTTCAGAAATTATATTTATTTTAGAATTTATTTTTTTTTTATCACAAAGACATACATACCTATTCCAGATATTGATATGAAACTGTGATAGTCTGTGTGCTCACTGGGACCAGTGCCCTACCCCACTTAGGCTCATTCGAACGATCGAATAGTAAAAATTAGTTCGATCGATTAAATCGTTCGAATCGATTCAAACGATTGCAACCCTTCGATTGAATTTTTACTATTCGATCAAAATTCGGCCAAACAACTTCGCAGATTGAAACTGGTGAACTAGGCAGTCGAATAAAAATTTAAAGGGGAATTAATTCGATAGTCGAGTATTTGAATATTTGAATAGATTTTTAATCTAATCATTCGATTAGATCAAATTCACTGGTCGAATTTACCTAATTTGCATATTTGAAATTGGAATCTTTTTGAAAATTCGATCAAATTTGATAAATTTGCCCCATGTGTACTGTATATTGTGAGTGGGTCCCTAAGCTCAGTAAGGGACAGCAGCACAGAGCATGTGAATCAGTGAATCAGCAGAAAAGAAGATGGGGATCTACTGGGGAGACACCGATCTTTACTGCTAAAGGGTTGTGGTTGCCTTGGGCTGGTACACACGCTCAAAACATCATGTACAACATTTCTACCTACTTCTTTAGTTTAACTTTCCTTGTCCTTTAAACAATGTAGCTATGTGAACCTAAGGGGGAGGGTGGTCACAGTAAGCACAGAGAAAGGTTTCTTTTCAATCTCTGGAATCTGATTATATTATTTTTGGACAGTGTATATCAATCACAGCCAAAATCAAACACATATTAACAACCTGACTAGTACAACCTAAACATGTTTAATCAAACTACATAAACAGTTTTTTGGGGAAAAAACTGCAGTTTTTAAAAAATCCTTTAATTTGTCAAATGGGTTCTCTCATTGATGGAGTCCATACTGTGACTACAACATGCAAATGAGTTCACGAGCATGCTCAGATTGTAGCACTGCCCTGAGTATTCTACCCAGAATGCCTAGCTTTAGTAAACTCTAGAAGTATCACAAGATTTTTCCCTATCTTATCCCCTGGGGGTAGTTCACCTTTTAGGTAAGTTATAGAATCGCCAATTCCAAACAACTTTTCAATTAAATGTCATTATTTATTTTTTATAGTTTTATAATTATTTGCCTTTTTCATCTGACTCTTTGCACCTTTCAAATGGGCATCACTGACGCCTTCTAAAAAGCATTTGCTCTGTAAGGCTACAAATGTATTGTTATTGCTAATTCTTATTACTCCTCTTTCTATTCAGGTCTCGCTTATTCATTTTCCAGTCTCTTATTCAAATCAGTGCATGGTTGCTAGGGTAATTTGGACCCTAGCTACCAGATTGCTTACAAAGGCAAATTGAAGAGCTGCTGAATAAAAAGCTAAATAACTCAAAAACCTTAAATTATAAAAAATGAAAACCAATTGCAAATTGTCTCAGAATCATATTAAAGGTTAATCTGAAAGGCGAACAACCTCCTTTAAGCCCAACTGAATGAGCTCATGTCAAAAATATGGTATATTGCTCCCATAAAGGGCTATTGATGAACCTATTTTTTGTTTTCATTGCAGGTTCTGGTAGACCACCATTAGTAGTGGGTCATGGTCAATAACTCACCCCAGGGATGTAGCAGTAGTTGCAGGTTGAACAATCTTTAAGCTTCATTGCATTTTGGGTTGTCATTAGAAATAACGGGGCCCGTTCTCTATTAGCTCCCTGCCCTCACAGGGCCACTGTATTGTGGATTTGCACTGCAAATATCTAAATATATTGCAATGTGAAAATGATATTTAAGAAGCAGTGTTGAGATGTAACAGATGCATATACAGCACTGGCAGATACAGGAGTGTGGATGGAGTGTGTAACAGAGCTCGGTTGTGTTTGTATAACATTCTGTGGCTCAGGCCGATGTTCTCTAACTCAAGTCTCCCATGAAAAGAAAAACAATTCCATTCCAGAGTCTATTTACATTCACTTAAGCTGCAGAATATAAAGTAAAAACAGGGACCTCTAGGTGTGTAACATAACAAAACAGATAAATAATGTGACTCACTAAGTTGGATACAGACCTGCCAAGTATAAACGGGTAATATACAAATTATGCTGCTGAACATGTGAATAAAGTTTATTAAGTGTGTATGCTAATATACCCAACTATAGTACTGCACCCCAGTTGGGATCCACTTCAGGGCTGCAGGATTCATCTCAATCCAACTCCTGTGAAAAGTGCCAAGATTTCACCAAATTCCAAACCCAACCCCTGATTTGATGCATCCCTACATGAAGTTCGTCGAAATTAAAAGGTTATATAAGTAATAGATCCATTTGACAAGCAGATTACCCCATTTGGCCAACTATGTGCATTGCTAATTCTAAGCAACTTTTAATTGGTCTTCAGTTTTTCTTTTTTATAGTTTATAATTATTTGACTTCTTCTTCAGACTTCCAGCTTTGAAATGGGGGTCACTGAACCCATCTAAAAACAAATGCTTTGTAAGGCTACGCATTTATTATCATTGCTACTTTTTATCACTCATTTTTTCTATTCAGGCTCTTTCCTATTCATGTACCAGTTTCTTATAGAAATCAGTGCAGGGTTGCTAGAGCAGGGGTCCCCAACCTTTTTTGGTCCGGGAAAATTGTTATTTGCAAGGACCATGGGTTGGGGGGGGGAGTCGGCGTCCAATTTGGGCATGCTGGCGTCCAATTCTGGTCACTGGTGTGCAGTTTGGGCGCACTGGGTTAATTTCAGCAGCCCAGTTCAGGACTGTCGGGCCACAGACTGGCGGTTGGAGACCCCTGTGCTAGGGTACTTTGGAAAGCTGCTGAATAAGAAAAGCTAAATAGCTAAAAAAAAAAATCCCAAATAATAAAAAATTAAAACCAATTACAAATTTAAACGTCAATTTAAAGGTGAACCCGTTTAACTTAGTCTCCGGTTTTTTTTTTTTTCTCACCCACACCTTGTTCAGTAATGACAAAAGGCAAAATATGATGCCAACTTTACCTGTAAACTCTAATTTCCCAAATCTCCCTCTGCTGCTGTACAGAATATTTCTCTGTTGTGTAAACAAGTCCATGTCCTCATGCTACATGATCTGACTGTTGAGCAAACATCACACTTGTTCAGATGCCTTCATAAATCATCTTTGTGACACTCCAGCTATTGCTGTGCTGCCATCCACCATACCCCCCTAAGCTCAGTTCCAGCTACAGCGAGCAAACACTTGCAGATTATTCCTGTGGCAGATCAATAGCAATCGAGTTGTAACTGATCCAACCTGAAAATCAATGAACTGCCATCTGTCATGCTCTCCATGTTTGATAACAGCGTTTTTCTGCCAGACTTTCTGTTTCCATGTAAATAAATGATCTAACTCCATTGGGAGAAGTGGATTCTTTACACAGGGAATGTGCTGAGCTCGCTTCCTCCAAGCAGAGAGGATGGATCTGCTGGCACTTCTTTTCCTCTGTTTAAAGGAAGTAAAGTTTAAACACTATGGGGATCCAAAATGTTGGAAACCACAAATGATTCAGTCAATAGCTTTGTCCCTGGCCCTGGGTACTTTCTTGATGAGCACCATACTGTCAGTTGGATCCAAGAGGCAAATGTGTTGGAGTGTGGAGCAAGTGGTGGGAATTGGCATTAAGGTGGACATAGACAGCAAGGGGACATTGTTGGGCCAAGCAGTATTGCCTTGGGTGCCCAACTCTATTCAAAAGACATACCTAGACCACAAAATTTGTGATTTGATTGCTGGTGCCCATTAAATTAATGATTTGACTGTTGGTGCCCATAGAGTTGCTTAATCTTTAGTTGGTTTTGCTTTTCGTTCAAACCGTTCTTTTTGACCTTCACACGCGGCTAGTGAGAACGACAATCCTTGCGCGGAAAACTAATAGTTCATGTAATTAAAAGGAACTTATGATCCGTTGCCAAGAGAGAACTGACTGAACCTTCATATCAAGTGGAAATTCTCGATTACAATGGCAAAAATGAACATTGGACCCTACATCAAACACCATTTGAGAAAATCATTTAATTACAACTTTACCATTTTTTGACCACCATTTATTTTTTTTGGTTTAGGCCACCTTACACCAGTTTTTTTTTTTTTTTTTTTTAATGGCAAAAAGTAATATGGAAACTTGTTATGCATAAAGCTCCACATTACTGGAAGGCCATCTCCTATGGACTCCATTTTAAACAAATAATTAAAAAATTTTAAAATTGATTTTCCTTTTTTTATGTTAATAAAACAGTAGCTTGTACTTGATACATACAGTAGCTAAGATATAATTAATCCTTATTGGAGGCAAAACAGCAGATATATTAAGTTGAGTTCGTATCGAGTTGTGTTTTCCATGAAAATTTGAGTTTTAGAGTTTATTTTTTTGGTCAAGAATCGATTTAAAAAAAATTTCAAGATTTATTATACCCCAACCCTGGAAATAGCTTGAATCCGAAAATCTAAACCGTTTCTATAGGAGTCGATTGCAGAGGTTCTTTGAACCATTTTTAAGATGTTAATCGCCTTCATGATGTTCAAGTTTTTTTCAGAGGGTTTTACCTGAAAACTCCATCAATTTGAGGTTGTTTTTCTTCCCAGCAAACTCAATTCATTTGATTTTTTGTTAACCCAGAACTGACTGAATCGAGTTTATTGCAGTCGCGTTTTTTCTCAGCAGATTTAAAGGAGAAGTCTACTCATCCTGCGCTAAACCGCTCACCCCGTAGATTGCTACTTACCCCCTCAGCGCAGGTCCTGACCATGGAGTTTGCAGGCGCCATCTTCTCCCCAGCCGTCTTCTTCCTGGATTTTTCGTCGCTTGCCAGCGCATTCGCAGTAGGGGCGGGGCGTTTACCGGTTCAGCTCTACTGCACATGCGCCGAAAGTCACAAACTTTTCCGATTGAAACTTTGTGACTTTCGGCACATGCGCAGTAGAGCTGAACTGGCAAATGCTCCTACTGCGCATGCGCTGCCAAACGCTGATGGATCCTGGAAGAAGACTGCACGAGAGAAGATGGCGCCTGCAAACGCCATGGTCAGGATCTGCGCTGAGGGGTTAAGTAGCAACTTAGGAGCATTTGCCTGGGGGGTGGGGGTAGGTCAGTGGGACAGATTTAGCGCAGGATGGGTAGACTTCTCCTTTAAGGTATAGGGATCCCAATTATTGAAATATCCATTATCTGGAGAACCCCAAGTCCTGAGTATTCTGGATAACATGTCCCATACCTGCAGCTCACTTTCACCAGTCCAACTACATCTTCATGGTTTTGACATTATAAATGCAAACATTAAAAAAAATTTACATGGACTTTAATAAATTGCAGTGTTGTTCCAAAGCTTTAAAAAATTCCATATGCACAAAACGGATTTAGGCTGAATTTGATATTATTTTACCATTTACAAGTTTTTTTACCCTCCACTATTATTACATCTTTCCCGGGGCAAATTTTGAGCCATTTATTACATTTCACCACCCCGCCCCACTCTAACAAAGGCTATGAAAAAATCTCGACCTATCTGACTTGGCGTGGGGTAGTTGCATTGGGCAGATTTGCAGAAAGCGCTATCATTGTCAGGCTTGGGTGTTTTTTTTTCCCTCTTTCAGTTGGGTAAACAAAATCCCGAGCCACCTGTTAGCATTACCTCATTCCTTCCCAGGAACATAGCCGCACAAGAACCATTAAACAAAGTTGTCGTTTTTTTTCTGTATTGTTTGCTTGGAGCTGATGTCATGCCAA
This sequence comes from Xenopus borealis, assembly GCA_024363595.1. Taxonomy (NCBI): domain Eukaryota; kingdom Metazoa; phylum Chordata; class Amphibia; order Anura; family Pipidae; genus Xenopus; species Xenopus borealis. The sequence goes on along the minus strand of CM044439.1, from coordinate 17,071,419 downwards.
CTGATGTCATTGTGTGCTTTTGTGTGGTCACCCTGGTAACTAGCAGGTGGAAAGCCTAAAGTTGATGTCATGGTAAGCAAGAGGTGTAAGAAATGTAAGCAAATGTAAAGCTGTTGGTTGTACAGTCAGTTACCCTTGGTCTTGTACTGTTTTGGAAAGTCTGTGCCTACTGGTTAATATTAAGTGCATATCGTCAACTCTCTAGACATTTCTCAACCCTTATTATAAAAACCTTTTCTCATGATCAAAGAAAAGTTTTCCTGCAAGAAAGGCACAGTATTCGCAGGTACAGTAGATCGTTTTCAAGAAACGGTTGGATGCCTTTTTTAGCAATTGATTTTTGCATTCAGCAAGGCTTTTTCCTTTTTTAAAGGGAGACTGTCATAGGAAAATGTTTTCTTTTCAAAATGCATCAGATAACAGTGCTGCTCCTGCAGCATTCTGCACTGAAATACATTTTTAAAAGAACAAACACATTTTTTTATAATTCATTTTGAAATCTAACACGGGGCTAGACATATTGTCCGTTTCCCAACAGCCCCAGTCATGTGACTTGTGCTCTGATAAATTTCAGTCACTCTTTACTGTTGTACTGCAAGTTGGAGTGAAATCATTCCCCTCCTTTCCCCCCCCAGCAGCCTAACAAAAGAACAATGGGAAGGTAACCAGATAACAGCTCCCTAACACAAGATAACAGCTGCCTGGTAGATCTAAGAACAACACTCAATAGTAAAATCCAGGTCCCACTGAGACACATTCAGTTACATTGAGTAGGATAAACAGCAGCCTGCCAGAAAGCAGTTCCTTCCTAAAGTGCCGGCTCTTTCTGAAATGACCTGAGATGCACCCACACACCAATATTACAACTAAAAAATACACTTGCTGGTTCAAGATGAAATTTTAATTATTTGCAGCGTAAACAGTGTAATTTAGAAAAAACATCATCATAAAAATCATATCAGAATCCCTTTAATGCAATGATATAATTAGAAAGATATCATAAGAAAGTATGTGAGCACAAGTATATGGTCCATTATCCGGAAACCTGTTATCCAGAAAGCTCCAAATTACGGGAAAGCCATGTCCCATAGACTCCATGTTAATAAAAAATTATTTCCCTTTTCTCTGTAATAATAAAACAGTAGCTTGTACTTGATCCCAACTGAGATATAATTAATCCTTACTGGAGGCAAAATAATCCTATTGGGTTTATTTAATGTTTACATGTTTTTTTTTAACAGGTATCCAAATTACAGAAAGATTCCTTATCCAGAAGCCCCTAGTATTCTGAATAACAGGTCACATAAATGTATGCATATAACTGCTATGTAACATTAAGAGGATTATTTATTAAAATTCAAATTTAAAATATCGAAAAATGTGTTATCACTATCACTAGAAAACTAAAATTTTTAGAGAAAAAACCCTTAAATTATATTTATACCCAATGCTGCAAAAAGCCAGAATTCTAAAATCCACCATCTGAGATCCATCGAGGCCATGTATAAGTCAATGAGAGAGGCACCTATCTAAATTTGAAGTTTTCATCGTCTGTACTGGGCAAAAACGCAAACAATTTGTGCAATTTGGGAAAAAATCTGCAATCATAATTAAATTGAGTTTTTTAATAAATAAATAAGCTAAAATCAGCCATGGGAGTTCGGTCAAGATTTTTTAAAAATTAAATATGAGATAAATTTGGATTTTAGTAAATAACCCCTAAAATGAATTAGTGTTACATTGATAATGTGTGTACAGTATGTGCACCTGAACCATATAAACTATGCTTAGATATCCATTTCTCTCTCTCTCAACATATGGCATATACCTGCTTCTTATTTACTGTATCGCTCTTATTTATTGCACCCGGCAATAAATCTTTTTTATTAGTCGCTTCTGACTTCTCTTCCTCATAGTATACAACCAACGCCCTCGTTGTAGACATTCAGGAAAGTTCACTCTTTAATCTTTGGGCGTTCCCTTGTTTGGCAGCGCACTGGAAATCCCAAATGTCTATTTAACATAAAATAAAAAACATAATAGCTTCCCTTTCACCTTTTCGAGCTGAGATACTTTATATCCTTCAGGCTTTGTCTGTCAACACGTTTGACAACAGCATCTGTGGGGATCAAGTCATCTCTTAATAATGAAAGATTTGCTTGTAATTGACTCGGCGAAAGCCTGCAAATCTTTCAGTACGAGCTATGAGTGTGAGGGAAAATTGTATTTGCCAAGGGGAACCCCAATGTCTTAGGAACGAGTTCGGAAACAGTGAGTTTTTGAATTGCATTTCTTTTCCTGAGGCTGCTTTATGACGCATGATGTACTGCTTTGCGAAGGAAATGACGGGTTTGTTTATTAACTTAGAATAACATTGATAAAAATAGCAATAGCATCTGATTAGCAAATAGTTGTGATCAGTCTAGAGTCCTGCGAGGAACCCGCGACCTGAAACGCAACCCGCATATTTACCCACTCGGACCTGCAACTGCCATATCTGCAACCTGCCGACTACCATTAAACAGGAAGTGATGTTGCTGCAAACCAGAACTGACATCATCATAAGTGGGCAGGGACATAAAAATGTTCTGTAAAATTTTAAAAGGAGTAAAATATAGACAGTATAAGATAAGAAATGTAGAGGATACCTGCAACCCGACCCGCAACCCGACCCGCAGACCCCCACATGAAGATCTTCCACCTTAATGAGACCATATAGTAAGCTTTCCTTGACATTAGAAGAAGGAACGCTATACTGTGAGAGTTGAATTTTATACCTGGAGTGGTTGTTGGAAGATACAGTAGACAGCTTCAAGACAGGGCAATAGCATTGGGAAAATACCAGGCTACTGATGTTTATACTGTTATATACAGACAGACAGAAATATTTGAAATGAATTGACCTCGACTTTTATAAGAAAGGTTTTACATGTACATGGTCCAGTATAAGACACTGGCCTAGGTTATTCTGCCCAGGGAGCCTTCTTTATCGTCTTTATTTCAATTTCAGTTGTTGGCAGAGTTTCTCTGCTTTGGCAGAGTAATCAGATCACCTCTCTCTCTGTAGAACTTGCCTTTTATTCTTTGCAGAGCTTCCATTTTATTAATGGGGGATTGGTTATCCGATAGACCTCAGGGTGTGACAGGAGGAACCGCAAGGAGCGAAATTTAGCCTTGTTGCCAGAGTTGCGTTTGGCTTTCTTTGCCCATGAATGGCAAGTGATTGAGTAGAATGGGAGAAGCTGCTGTATTTTAAATATCACTCATCCTGCTGTAACTGCCCCTGGTTCTGGGTTTATTTAACTTCTCCGTCTGTTATTGTTTTAAGAATGATCGAGGGCCTTGATCTAGGGCCTTATTATTATGGGCGTAATTAATATCCATTTTGGATTGTGCTCACACACATGCAACTTTTGAGCCTGTAGATGCAGAGGAACCCAGCCAATATCACCATGCTTTATAGCAGGGCTATTTTTAATATTATCTGGCCCTTGAACATGTTGTAGGAGAATTATCCTGCCCACTACATGTAATAAAGACAGCGCCGTTGTAAAGGGTCATTAACTGACACCATACCCAGAGTACAGCATTTCTCCCCCACAATTCCAGCATAGTTGCAAATTGGAGTGGAGTCAGGATGTCATCATTTATGGCACTGCACATATTAATGCAGTCTTCTCTGACAACCCTGGAGCTACTGCCTCCTTTGAAGATTCCCTTGGACCATTAGGTGTACTTGCAAGTGATTTAGAACAGGAGGTAGGATAGATGCACCAGCAACAATACGAAAGTGCAAACAATCTCTTTAAAGGAGAAGAAAAGTCTTCTTCCACTTGGGGGTGCTAAGTGTTAGGCACCCCTAAGTGATTGTATTTACTTACCTGAAACCCTGGCCAGTGCTCCTATAAGCAGAAATCTGCATGGGCCCTGGGTTATTCCAGCAAGCACCACGGAGCGATCCTCTTCCGGCTTCGCAGTAGTGCGAAAAGCCAAACTTTAACTAAAAAGTCAGCTATTTCATTCAACTGTGCATGTGTCTGCCCCGAGAAATTTGAAGAAAGAAGAAGCCGGAAGAGGATCGATCCATGGTGCTCACTGGAAGAACCCCGGTGCAGCTTTCCAGCCCGGGGTTTCAGGTAAGTCAATACAGTCACTTGGGGGTGCTTAATATTTGGCACCCCTAAGTGCAGGAAGACTTCAGTCTCCTTTAAATGGATGTACCTTTAACGAGGGCCATCAGTTTGCATGATGACTTGTGCAATTGCAGTTGCCTTCAGAAATTACCCACTAAATGAGTAACAAGACTACAGGAAGAGACAGGTAAACATATATTTCCCTGGTAAAACACTCAGAGCTGGCTTAGGCAGACTAGACTGAAGTGTTGAGGACTAATGGTTCTAGCATAGACGATTTGGTTACTAAATGGGACTAGGGGGAGACGTTGGGACTGTATGGGAGACTAAATTGAGAGAAATGTTTATATTTTGACTTCACGGTTTTACTGCAAAAATTCCTAATGGTACACTGTTCTCCTTTGTTATACTTTGGTATTTATGGGGCATGGTCCCCCAACTAGACGTTTGCAATGGTTGCAGTGGTAAAGGACAGGGAAGCCAAAAGTCACTGGGAGATGTCAAATTGTTAGACACCCTGTTATTCCTGGGCTGTCCTCTCTCTTCTTCACAGGCATACCTTGCACCAGGTCAGGGTTGGCACATGTAGTTTGAGACTCCACATAGTCCAAGCCTGACCTGGCACATGATATGCCTGGGAAGAAGAGAGATTTTGTTTGCCTGCCCTAAGGAAAACTACCAAATGGGCACTCCCCAGGGATTTAGCTTTCTTTGTAAGTGAAGGCTTTTAAGAAAGTGATCAAAACTTTTATGATTTATATGATTTAGTATTTCCAACTGTGAGTTCAGAGGGGGCATAATCCTGATCTGGTAGAAAAATGTAATAAATGTAGAAAATATTGCAATATAGGCTTCATATTAAATGTCCTTTGTATTTTTCAGGTGGGCTCAGCAGTTTTAAGCAGAACCATGAAAGCCTCTGTGACAATTCCCTCCAACTTCAAGATTGTTCCGATGGGGGAGGGGCATCTGCTGTGTCAATCACGCTACCTCAGTCCATCCCTACCACTCCCGACATCGAGAACGCAGAGCTGACCCCAATCTTACCCTTCCTTTTCCTTGGAAATGAGCATGATGCCCAAGACTTGGAAAAAATGCAAAGACTGAACATAAGTTATATTGTCAATGTCACCACTCACATCCCGTTGTACCACTATGACAAAGGGATCTTTAATTACAAGCGTCTTCCCGCCACCGACAGCAACAAGCAAAATCTCAGGCAGTACTTTGAAGAGGCGTTTGAGTTTATTGGTAGGTATAATGGGTGTATAACAAAATAGACAGCAGACACAGCGTACCAGGAGTATATATGACCCAAAGGGGGTCCTGACTGTTCTTGCATAACACACTATCTTCCCAAAGTTTGTTGGTGGGTAGGGCCTAAAAAATGTTGCAAATATGCAAATTACTTGGATTCCTTAAATTCTGCTACTCCAGCAGAATTCTGCATTGAAAACCATTTCTCAAAAGAGCAAACAGATTTTTTTATATTTCATTTTGAAATCTGACATGGGGCTAGACATACTGTCAATTTCCCAGCTGCCCCATGTCACCTGGTCTTGTGACTTGTCCTCTGATAAACTTCAATCACTCTCTTCTGCTGTACTGCAAGTTGGAGTGATATCACCCCAGCCCCCCCCCCGAGCAGCCTAACAACAGAACAATGGGAAGGTAACCAGATAACAGCTCCCCAACACAAGATAACAGCTGCCTGGTAGATCTAAGAACAACACGCAATAGTAAAATCCCATGTCCCACTGCGTTCCATTCAGTTACACTGAGAAGGAAAAACAACAACCTGCCAGAAAGCAGTTCCCTCATAAAGTGCTGGCACAAGTCACATGACCAGGGGCAGCTGGGAAATTGACAAAATGTCTAGTCCCATGTCAGATTTCAAAACTGAATATCGAAAAAGCTATTTGCTCTTTTGAGAAATGGATTTCAGTTCAGAAGTCTGCTTATTTGCTTATTCTACATTGGTTTAAGTAATGCTGTGTAAAATGAAGTCCTCCTTCCTTATACAGTCTGTCCATGTTACTATGCACTGAGAGCAGTGGTTTAAACTAAAATAAAAAAATGCTGTGGTTGCATTTGTGCACCAAAATGTTATATTCCATATATTTATTCTTCAAGTTCTACTACCAAACCAATCCAACTAGCAGTTAGACAGGTTATATATATAGACTTAAAAAGTTGAATGTGATAGATGTGTCTTTATTCAACCTACTTACTATGTTACTATACCACACAAAACAGACTGATGGAAATTCTACTGAAATCCAACTAATGACCTTCATGGAATCTTTCTTTTGCATTTTGTATTTATTGTTGAATGCTGCCTTTATATTTAAAAATAAGTGGAAATATCATATTACAGATGAAAACAGCTGGGCCTAGGCTACGGATATCTATAAAACATAATATAAGATTTTCTTTCATGCAGCTGCTCATTGTTGACTAAGTCAGCAAGTGTGACTAGCCCAGCTGTGCAATGTTCTAGGCACCTGGGATTCCATATTCCCGCTCCTTTAAACATAGCATATTTAGGCTGAAATGTGAGTATTGACCTGAGAGTACAAAAGTAAATCCACTTTGAAGTAAAAAAATAAATATATATACGTGTTCGTGGGTCTATGAGGTACGGATATGGGGCCCGCAGAGATTTCAGGCATGTTGCCTGCTTTGTTCTTTCCTCCATTCAAAATGCAGCATCAAAACCCCCAAGACAAATAGGAATTAAATAAAAACACCAGCCCGGAAGATTTTTTTTTATGTAAAAACGTATGCTTTTCTCCAATTATGGAGTGTTGTTGTCATTTCTAGGACTGAAATTAATAAGGGAGCTTTCCATCTCACATAGACCATTGCCCTTTATATTTTTCAGAGGAAGCCCACCAGTGTGGAAAAGCTCTTCTCATCCATTGCCAAGCAGGTGTCTCCCGTTCGGCCACCATTGTGATCGCTTACCTGATGAAGCACACACGAATGACAATGACTGATGCCTACAAGTTTGTTAAAGGAAAGCGACCAATCATTTCTCCAAATCTAAACTTCATGGGGCAATTGCTGGAATTTGAGGAAGACCTGAATAATGGAATTACCCCTCGAATCCTCACGCCAAAGCTTGTTGGGGTGGAGACTGTGGTTTAGGTAAAACACTTATATATATATTTACGGTATATATGCAGTCTATGTTTCAAAGTTTTCTTTTTTTAATGAGAAGTGGATTATACAGAAGCGGTTTAATATGTTAAGTGAAAGAAGGTGGATGAAGAAGAACCAGCTGTTTGAGGCACATCAAGAAGATGAACTTCATATTTGTGGTTTGCTTTCTTTTCAGAAGGGAGTGTTGCCCTTGAGGCTTTAATAAAGCAAATTATTCTATGGAAAGCAAAGCCAATGTTATATTATGAAGTCTGTGCAGGTTCATAGACTGTGGAAAGCTATGCTACAACTAGTGGCAAGCCTACAAGTGCAATGGAAAGGAGACCATTCACGACTGACCTTACCAGAAATATATTCATATAATATGAAACAATATGGAAACTGTTTATTTCGGGTGTGCTCTGTTATACTTTTTTGGGGGGTGGGGGGGTGGGCTTGATAAGAAATTCATCAGCAAGGAAGTTGACCATTACTTGCCACTCAGTGGCTTATTGTGCAATAATTTTTGTTTCTGAGTGTGAGATTTGTTAGAGCGGTTTGGATGATTACTTGGCAAATAATGTGCATAGCACCAAGGTACAAGCAAAAGCAATTATTATTTCTTTGTTTTGTTTTAAAATTGAAACTGGTTATGGTGCCATAAACCTTGTTAAATATGTATATCAGAATGTACAAACAAAGTTTTATTTTACCAAATTTTTGCACAAAAACATAGGTGTGTTCCTGTTATCTGTGTAAAATGTTTTTTCGACTATAAAACTGGTTTAAAAAAAAAAAAGTTATTTTGATAATGTCTGTGATGTGTCCATTTGTTTGCTTAAAGGCCAAGGAAAGTGTAAAATAAGGCTAGAAATGCTGTATTTTGTATACTAAACATAAACATGAACTTACTGCACCACAAGCCTAATCAAACAAATGATTTATGCTTTCAAAGTTGGCCACAGGGGGCTGTCATCTTGTAACTTTGTTATACATCTTTGCAAGACTAGACTACATATACATGCTCAGTGTGGTCTGGGCTTCTTAGGGATCGTCATAAATTATCAAAAAACAAGCTGCTTGAGTTATGCCTGGCTGGTAAGTAATGCAGGAGCTCCTCCTGCTGTTCATAAGTATGGTTGTTTCCCTACAAGAAGTTAGGGACCGTCTGACAATTCCTATCCACAGCACTAAATGAAGGGAGAATTTCACTGCATACAGTCAGGTTTCTTATAAAAATGGTAGACATTTTTTAATTAAAGTATATTGGAGATAGATTTCTTTTTCATTAAAGGAATTAAAAATGGGATTTTATTTCTTTGCCTTTCCTTGTCCTTTAAGGATTCTTTAAGATTATCCACAAACACAAAGTATTTTTGTCTCTGGTGAACCTAGAAAAACCGCAGTTGACCAGAAAAGGCTAAGCGCTGTTGTTTTGATATTGGTTGCAATGCTGGGGTACACTAGAAATATAAAACTAGAAGGAAATTTCCCATTGGTCCTTTAGAGGAGAGTGAAGCAGCTTCATTTCCACTTGCCCATTCATTCTCCTGAATATAAATCCTGAGACTGTACTGTGGGCACAGGTCAAAGATCTCATTGATGTGGCTTCCACAGCCAACCCAAGATAATTGTGATAGTACTACCCTCATTCAGGGGAACTTGACTATAGTAAGGCAGGCAATAACAAAATAGACTGTGCTAACTGAAGTAGATGAGAGCCAACAACCAACGGATAGGATAAACCATAATCACAAGGGAAGGGAACATCCCGCAATGCCTCACCACGGACCAGAAGCATGGGCAGTAAGGATCAACCAGCGAATACACTCCCCGCTGATATGCGATCTGAATATCGTCAATCTTGTAAGTACATTTAAAGTAAGGGGCCAATCTACTGGTCTCTGCTGTACTTCACTATAGTTTTTCGTCTGATAGGCATAGTCTGGAGGGGGATCCCACACACATAACATAATGGTTTTGCTGGAGAATTCTTCAAAATCAGTACTGTCCAATTTCTGTGGTACTGAGGGCAGGAATTTTTCTGGCCTACAGAGTGGAGGGCCAAAAATGGAAGCCAGTGTTTGGCACTCCTGTTTTCAAACACCAACTTTAATCCACGCCCAAGTTACCACAAGACCATGTCCTCATTAATGGTGGTAGCATGCCAAAAAACCAAATGGTTGTCATATTAAGATATACCCTTAAATCAATATGCCTCCTCTTCCTCTGTGGATAACAAAACACACCAGCACTATTAAACACCTGGGGTGCCCCCTAAAAATAATTATTAAATGCTAATAAACCCCTACCAGGCTTTTGTTCCACAGGCAGAGTAGGGTACACACAGGGAGCATACGGCAGGCAGAGTATGGCACACAGGAAGCATAGGGAAGGCAGAGTATGGCACATGCAGGAAGCTTAGGGCAGGCAGAGTATGGCACGCACAGGGGCTACATACAGTGCTGGTGCCCCTCCAGCAGTTTGTATGAGGTGTGAACAATGTGGGCAGTTTCAGTCCGGGTCTCAGGTGTGACCAGTACAGGGCTTTAGGAGTCCGAACCATAGAGATGTTACAAGTGTGAACAGTGCAGGGTGAATTACAGGTGTGACCAGTACAGAACTTTATAGTCTGAATTTTTTTGGTGTTAACAATGCATGGGCCAGTTCATCTTTGCAGTGAAACCTGTAGCGACACAGCATGCAGACTTTCATGTGGGGGGCCACACAAGGGCCTTCAGTTGGACAGCCCTGTTCCAGATGTTTAAAATGTGGGTTCTTCAATTTCTGGGGGTTACTAAAATCAAGTTATAGAAGCTGGAAGGTCTTATTGTGGCCCAACTTATGCTGGTGGACCCTGGGCAACCACCCCTTTTGCCCATTTATTAAAAAGCCCTGCCCTCCAGTTTTCCCTGGATCAAAGCCCTTCATATATTGTTCAGGTTTTTCTGAAAGGATTCAGTCACTTCTACTCCAGATTACAGGACTTTTGCAACTGAGGGCAGAAGCTGGCTCTTCAAGAGATTTTTATGGCCTCCAACCTGCTCAAGAGCTCCACTGATGCTTTGGATTACATCATTATTTCAATTTAATCTGGCCCTTGGACATGCAGTAAGGTGACTAACTGGTGTGTTACAGAGAAACAATTGGACTCCATTACCCTATAATATTAAAGGGATACTGCCATGGGAAAGCATCTGTTAATAGTGCTACTCCAGCACTTCTGCACTGAAATCCGATTCTCAAAAGAGCAAACAGATTTTTTTATATTCAATTTTGAAATCTGACATGAGGCTAGATATTTTGTCAATTTCCCAGGTGCCCCTGGTCATGTGACTTGTGCCAGCAGTTTAGGATGGAACTGTTTTCTGGCAGGCTGTTATTTTTCCTTCTCAATGTAATTGAAGTGGGACATGGGTTTTTACTATTAAGGGTTGTTCTTAGATCTACCAGGCAGCTGATATCTTGTGTTAGGGAGCTGTTATCTGGTAACCTTCCCATTGTTCTGTTAGGCTGCTGGGGGGAGAAAGGGAGGGAATGATAACACTACAACTTGCAACACAACGGTAAAGAGTGACTGAACATTATCAGAGCACAAGTCACATGACTTATATATAATATAGTATGAAAGCAAGAGCTTCTTAGTCAAGAGCTGCTTAGAAAACAGAATCTTGCTAATACAATCGACACTTAACTTCATGACATCCTTGCAGATAATGATAAACAGACGATGCTGATTGGAGTAACATTCCAGAGGATATATTCCTGAAGAAAGATCATATTTACAAGTTATTCTGCATTGAGAAGTCCTCAAGAAAAAAACACAGCAAGTCCAATTGATATTACTACTTAATTTCTTACAGAAATACCATGACCTGGATGAATGAGAATCTTCACAAATGTACTAAAGAATATCACAGGCCCAGGTTTTAAAAATATAACACAATGTTAGGACATTGTAATAGAGACAATCCCCTTCCTAAGTAAATAAATCAGTACTTTAACTGTAAGCTGAAAAGGGTACACAAGATACAATATAACATGGTAGTCAATGTGAAACATTTTCAAGCTTTACAAAGAAAAGAAAAGTTGCACTGAAACGGTTTTCTATTTTCTACTCCTTTGTACTGAAGTCGCTACGGGTGGAAAGGGATGTTTTATTTATGGGCGGGTTTGAGTCTTTTTTTTTTTTTTTGAAACCACATATTCAGCACAAATTCTGTTTTTGAATGCATATATTTAGGCTAGAGCAATATATGTCAATGACACAATGCCACATGGTCTAATATCTTTGTACAGTACATGGAAAATGCTTACACTGTTTAATGGAAGACTGTATCTATATGCAGACACAAACTATAAATGTACATGGAAATATCTATACAATGTAAAGCTGTTTATGTTGTTTCCCCCTGGGAAAGTTCTCTGCTCTACACTGGATCTTTAAGCCCTTGAGAGGAGAGGAAGTCACTGGCTCACCTTGAGTCCATCTGGTCACTATAAAGTTATCATGTTCAGTTGAGATCTATGTGGTTCCCTAACACAGCAAGGTGCACCCCATTCTAACACAGAGATCAGCCCAAGACAGAATTGCTATATCAAATGCAGGAATAACGTATATGTTGAACCTGACATGATAAAGCCACTTCAACTTAATTTTGTTGGTAAAGTCAATACAAGGAGCTTAGGTTTAGTCCATTAAAAGTGCATTCAAAAACTACAAGGAAAGAGCTATGTGTGAAATCCTTAAAGGAGAAGTAAACCCTGTCGGCCTCAAATGTCTCCCCCCCCCGGGGCAAATGCCCCTCACTTGTTACTTACCCCTCCTTCTAGATGCTCTCCAGCAGAGTTCACGCCTGCCATCTTCTCACGAGCGGTCTTCTTCCTGTAGTGAGCGGCGTCTTCTAGCGCATGCGCAGTAGGAGGCATTTCCCGGTTACTGATCTACTGTGCATTCGCCGGAAGTTCACAAGAGTTTGTGACCTTGGGAAGCATGCGCAGTAGATAAGGAACCAGCAATTGCCTCCTATTGTGCATGCGCCAGAAGACACCGCTGGATCCAGGAAGAAGACCGCTCGTAAGAAGATGGCAGCTGTGAACTCCGCTGGAGAGCACCTAGAAGGAGGGGTAAGTAACAAGTTTGGAGCATTTGCCCCGGGGGGCCTATGTGGGGGAGGCATTTGGGGCTGACAGAGTTTACTTCTCCTTTAAGGACTTCCTTAATTTTTAGTAATATCACTTTTATCAAATTGGGTTTGAGCAGTTCAAGCAGGATCCACATACCTTTGGCTCTCCCCTTGTAATGGTTGATGGTACCCTTAAATGAGTTTTCAGAGGGTAGACAGGTATGATGAAGGTCATACAGTAAAACAGGAATTTGCGATGGGATGGATGCAGGTTAGAGTCTGGTTTAGGTTCATTTATCTCTATTTAACAGAGATTGTCCATTAATCACAGTCCCTACCGTGATGTATTTTACAGTGCAAAGTCCAAACCAGGCCCACATGCTAGTTCTTCAGCTGGAAGAGCCACCAGTTTTTAAGGTGGTGCTGGTATTTGAGGTCCAAAAATAGCTTGAGGGTTACAGGTTTGATATCCCTGATTTATACAATTCTGCCCCTGTAGCTAAGAAGGGGCAAAGGGAAAAAATATTTAGATTGGTTTCAATTGGAGAACTTATTATTAATATTATATATGAATGTATAGAGGTCGGTCCACTAAGAATAATTAGCCAGCTGATTAGCACCAACACAAGATACGAGATTCAAAGACCCCTTTATATTGTCTTTAAAGGAAAGATAACTAAACCCTAAAAACAAATAGGGCTACAAATGCCACTGAACTTAAAAATAAGTTCAAAAATAAAATTTCAGCTTGTCAGTAGCATCAGTGATCCAAGATATCAAACTTGTCACAGGGGGTCACCATCTTGGAAAGTGTCTGTGACACTGTTGAGAAGCTAAGCTTAGGGGTCGTCACTAATTATCAAGCAGAAAATAGGGTTGGCCTGTAATATAAGCTGATGCTACAGGGCTGATTATTACATTTTGATGCTACATGCCATGTAGTAATTATCTGTATTAATGACTAATCAGCCTTATATTGTGACTATATTTCCATTACACTATGGGGCCAATTTACTAAGCTAGGGTGAAGGATTTGAAAGTAAAAAATTTGAATTTTCGATTTTTTTGGGGGGGGGGGGGTACTTCGACCATCGAATTGAATCGAACAATTCGAATAAGAAAATCGTACGACCATTCAATGGTCGAAGTACTTGCCCTTTAAAAATGTATTCGATTGCCTACTTCGCCAGATTAAACATACAGAGTTGCTATATTTGCCTATGGGAAGCTCCCATAGGCTTTTTCTAAGTTTTTTTTAATTGATCGTATGATTCGTCCGATGTTTCCGCGAAATCGGATGAATTTGTGCCTTTTTTTCGTGAAATCGGATGATTGCTATTCGATCGTTCAATAGATCGAATAGCAGTAAAATCCTACGAATTCAATTTCATCGTATTTTACTTCGTGAAAAATACGAGGGTCGAATTCGAGGGTTTTTAACCCTTAGGGGCAGATTTACTAAGTGAATAATTCGAATTCTGAACGTACAATTTTTTCGGATATTCGAATATGCAAATTTGGCCACTTCGATTGAGCGGATCGAATAGATCGAATGATTGGATATTCGATAATTCGACCATTCACTGATCGAAGTACTTAAAAATTTTATTCGACTGTCTACTTCGCCAGATTGAACCTACCAAATTGCAATAGAAGCCTATGGGAAGCCCCCATCGGCTTTTTTTCTATCACCTGCGAATTAGGGAATAATGTTAAATTTGCCCCTATATGTACTGTATAATGTGAGTGGGTCCCTAAGTGACAGCAGCACAGAGCATGTGAATCAGTGAATCATCAGAAAAGAAGATGGGGAGCTACTGGGGCATCTACTGGGGAGACACAGATCTTTACTGCTAAAGGGCTGTGGTTGCCTTGGGCTGGTACACAAGCACAAAACATCATGTACAACATGTCTACCTACTTCTATAGTTAGGCTTTAGTTCTACTTTTAAAGATCCTCTTGTTTAAATTTGAAATGCAAATCACTAATTTTGTTCACCACTTCTCAAACTCCTCCCCAAAAACAATTTAGAACCCAAACAAACGTGTGCCTTTTTCTTTACTCTTTAAAAAAAATAGCTTGAGTTAATCAATAAAGTATTAATCACCTAAATGGGAAGTTACCCTGACATCTATTGCAGAAAGAAATTGTCTTACAAGACATTAATACATGAACCCATCTGCTGCTCTGGCAAGCTCTACAAGAAAAATGTATAAATAACCCTCTCCGTAAGTTTTACCCAAATATTTTCTCTGATAATCTTATTCTTTAATAGTATTCTGTCATCAGAATTGCAACTTTGTTAACCTCAACCATTGTTATGTTATTTTAGCACAGGGATTCAAAAGGGAAGTGTAATCAAAGAGACAAAGTTTGGTTTGTGTCAGGTTTAGTAATGATAGCAAAAAAAAATATATATAAAAAAAAGATATTTGCTTTCCACCATGTCACCATTGAATAATAGTTTTTGATTGGTCCCTAAGGGTTACTAAACTTGCTGCAAACTTAGGGGTAATACAATAAAAGTTGCAAACTTTGGAACAGGTCTAATTGCCTATTTCGACCAATCAGTAGCTAGTATTTACT
>CM044439.1:17043199-17055274 GCA_024363595.1 Xenopus borealis | reverse complement strand
TACCTTTTCTTTTATCAACTCTAGAAAATCTTTGTGAACTTTTCTAAAGAAATGAGATTTAAAAGAAGATATTTCTCCTCTAGCCATTGCCTTCCAAGTTCCCCATAATAAGGATGGATCTTTTGAATGTATTTTGTTTTCCTTGATAAACAAATCCCATCTTTTATGTAGCATCTTTATGAAGTTCGGATTATCGTTAAGCAAATCAGGAAAAGACCAAGAGATAGTTTCTTGGGGCAGGTGAAATGGAGACCACAAATGAAATTGGTGCATGGTCTGATATATTAATATTTTATAGTTGCTTTAATAATTCTATGTATTAGATTATTGGAAACTGGAAAATAATCTATTCTTGTACCTACATGGTGAGCTGAAGAGAAAAATGTAAGATCTTTTTCAGCAGGGTGAAAAAGTCTCCAAACATCATTCAGGTTATTATCTCAGCAAAAATGATGTAGGAGAGTAGAATTCTTACAAAGATTATTTAATTTCGTTCTAAAGAACAAAGAAAGTACTCATTCAAATCCCCTGCCAGAATTATATTATTAGCTGGAAGCAAAGAAATAATTTTTTTAAGAGAATTTTTAAGCCAGATTTAGAACCATTTGGAGCACACACGGAACACAAGTGCCACAGAACATTGCTAATAAGTACTTTGGTGTAAATAAATCTGCCAAGCTCATTTTCAATTGACTTTGTTATAGCAACATTTTTTTTAACAGCAGGGGAAAAGGCTAGTTCACCAACCCAATCTTTTTTCAGCAAAATATTCTCTGCACCATTAAGATGGGTTTCTTGTAAAAATGCTATGTCACATTTGGTATTCTTTAGATTTCTGAGTATACTTTTTCTCTTAGAAAAGTGATTTGATCTATTGACATTCCAGGAAACAAAGGACAAAGAATTTGATATAGGTGAGAACATCAACCTGAAAAATGAGCGTAAGCTGATTTAAATAAAATCATACATATATAGTTACATCCACTGGTATAAACAAAGCAGAACAAACAGTACTGATCAGTAATAACATATAGAACTGAAAAATAGGGACTTGTAAAACCTAACAACAAATTAGGTATATCAAATAATAAGACACTTCTTTTTTTCCCTAAGGATGGAAAGCAAAAACTCTCTCACTATGAGATGAGTTAAGCAGGGAGAATACCACCCACTACAGGGTCATATTTAAGAAAAAGTTAGTTCCCTTTAAAAGTCAAGTATCAGAAATCATATGTTCTTCACTGGAGTCAGGGAGACTGCCTGTTCTAGGAAGAAGTGGAGATCTCCACCACTCTAAGTAAACAAGTGCAGAAGAGCCTCTGGTCAAAAGAACCACAAGCATACAAGAGATTTTAAAGCTGCACAACTATGATCCACCCGGACCTCGCAAACAAAATGACAGACTCTGAGGTAATAAGAGAACCAGGCAGACTGTGAAAGGTTCAGCACTTCACGCAGAGTCAGACAGTCAAGTTCTATTCTCCTCACTTCACTCCAGGCTCTCCTCCAGCATATAACACCTGACCGCACAGGTTTGGCAATTACAATGGTGGATTTTGTGGTAACAGGAGCGCTAAGCAGACCACAAGCACCTCAACAGTCCATGCAGATCCTTTTTGCCGAAAACAAGCCTCCTCTGTAGTGATGGGCGAATTTATTCGCCTGGGGCGAATTCGCGACGAATTCCCGCGATTTGGCACTGGCGAATAAATTCACGAAACGCCAGCGAAATTTCGCATTGTGTTGCGCATTGTTTTTTGACGCGATGCGACAAAGTTGCCACGACGTGCCGCGACTCGTTTCGTGAATTTTTTCGCCAATTATGGTCTGATGGCTTCTTGATTAAAAGCAATGTAGACGTGGAATGGCTCTCTTCTGTACAATATCTCTGATAAAAACCTTTAAATATGAATAAATATATACTGGTGTGATGTCCATTGTACTCCTATTAGGTTAAATCAATGCCTGGAGACACTGTTTGCAGACCTTAATCTAGAGGAGTTTGAGAAGATTGCTTTGTGTGAATGATCTGATACTGACAAACAATGCACACAAGCACGGGGATCTCTTCTTTCTTCCTTCCTGTTCCTTTATTTATTCCATCACTTCCATTCCTCTTTCTACAACCCTTCTCCCACTTAATGTATCCATTTTTCTTAATTTCTTTTTTATTCATTAAACCCATTCAGTTTATGTAATGTTACACCAATGGAGTAGAGATCTCTGTCCCACTAGAAAGCAATGTGGTTATGAACCCATCCACCAATTTGAGGATATTGCAATCCATGTCAGGGAATAATAAGGACTGAATTGACCTCAGGCTTCAGCTCTGCTTTGATGAAAATCATTGTGGACAGTTAAAAAGAAGAAACTGATTGTGGATTGATAAATAGTAATTGCCAAGGAGGACAGAGTTGTTTCCTCCCAAATTGAAAGGAAGCTGGTGAATGGGAAGGATGGAAGGCAGACATAATGTCTACTTTAAAGGGAAACTGTCAAGGAAAATGTTTTTTTTCCTCAAAATGCATCAGGTAATAGTGCTACTCCAATAGACCTCTGCAGTGAAAGCCATTTCTCAAAAGAGCAAACAGATTTTTTTATATTCAGTTTTGAAATCTGACATGGGGCTAGAGATTTTGACAAATTCCCAATGTGCCCTTGGTCATGTGACTTGAGTCAGCACATTAGGAGGGAACTGATTTCTGGCAGGCTGTTGTTTTTCCTTCTCAATGTAACTGAATGGAACGCAGTGGGACATGGGTTTTTACTATTCAGTGTTGTTCTTAGATCTACCAGGCAACTGTTATCTTGTGTTAGGGAGCTGTTATCTGGTTACCCTCCCATTGTTCTGTTGTTAGGCTGCTGGGGGGGAGGGAGGGGGTGATATCACTCCAACTTGCAGTACAGCAGTAAAGAGTGACTGAAGTTTATCAGAGCACAAGACACATGTCATGGGGCAGCTGGCAAATTGACAATATGTCTACCCCCTTGTCACATTTCAAAATGAAATATAATAAAATCTGTTTGTTCTTTTGAGAAATGGATTTCAGTGCAGAAGTCTGCTGGAGCAGCACTATTAAACGATTAATTTAAAAAAAAAACCCAATTTTTCCTATGATAGTTTCCCTTTAAAGGGATTTTGTCACGGGAAAATGTGTTTTTAGTGCTGCTCCAGCAGACTTCTCCACTGTAATCTATTTTTGAAAAGCAAATGTTTTTATACTCAATTTTGTAATCTGACATGAGGCTAAACATGTCAGTTTCCCAGGTGCCCTTAGTCATGTGACTTGTGCTCTGATAAACTTCAGTCACTGTTTACTGCTTCCCTGCAAGTTTGGTGTGATATCACCCCTTGCCTTTTCCCCCAGCAGCCCTTCAGCAGAGCAATGGTAATGCAACAATATAACAGATCCCTGCCACATCTCCCAGGTAGACATGAGAATAGCACTCAATAGTAAAAATCCAAATCCCAATATGACTCCTTCGGTAACATTTAGTTGTAGAAACAATAGCTTATCTGAAATCAGTGTTATCATGATGTGCTGGATCTTTCTGAAAACACAGGATCCTTCCTTACTTCCTTTTTTCATTACTTCTCTGATTAGCATTTAGACTCATTCATGGAACATATAACAAGCTTTCCTTAAGTCTCTGCTTCCTTTTCCAGCAGCAACAAAGGCCATTTTGGTGATGCCTCAATGAAATCTTCATTTAGTTAACAGTTTGTGTTTTATACATAGAGACAAAAGCTACACATTCCTATAAGAGTAAAATTCTATCTGAAGTCAGCAAATCAATTCAACCTCCATGTGAAAGACTAAAAATAGATATATTTCCTGAATAATTGAAGTTGTTCTAGTTCTCGTTGCATCTTCAGTCAGTTGAAGAGAGTGAAAGTATGGGCACAAGCTGAATTTTCAGGATCATAGAATTGGTTTTGCTTAATGAATACAGATTGATATGTTTTCTCTATACTGTATTAATCTTTTGTGAATGTACAGATGCATCTAAAACCCAAATACTACTATTAATCTAAATAATAAACAAGCGTTAGATGACAGTAACCGCTCATTCTTCGGGAGATTTGCACTGGAGGTATTTTTAACTTAATACTTAGTAGCTAATAGCCATTTCATTTTTCTCTGGAAGTGGATGGAAAATTATTCATTCAAACGAAATACAGTGCTACCACTGATGGACTGAAGGACCTCTGCTCCGCTATTTTAGAAAGCAGTCTGGTTATTAACCCATCCAGCAATTGGAAGGTAACAACAGGGAATGATAAGGACTGGATTGACCTCTGCATTCCCACTCTTCTCTGATTTGATGAAAATCATTGTGGACAGTTAAATAGAAGACGCTGATTGTGGATAGTTAAATAGCAGTTCCAATGAGGACAGATGATACTTGTAGTCCAAGTCTATTTGCAATGATTCCCCCAAAATTGCAAGGAAGCTAAAGAGCTGGAAGAATTGGAGGCAGAGAAGATGTGAAGAATTGGAGGCTGAGAAGAAGTGTCATTAAAACATGGCAAAACAAGTTACCGTATTGAGGTTAAGCAATGAAAGCTTGGAGCTGTAGGCTAACACAGGGGCCCTGAAAATAAAGAAGAGAACAGAGATAGATCAGCTGAATGGACTGTGGCTTTGAGAATTTCCAGTCATGTGTGAGTCACAACTAGGGTTGCCGGTATTCTTGATGGTTGATCCCAATGGTATTATAGGAAAAAAAGATAAATATATAGGAAGGCCGGTATTTTTTTCAGGAAAAGGTGGCAACCCTAGTCACAACAGAGACGGTAGCACAAATAATTAACGTTAAGCCCATGATTTAGGGGTTTATGGTCAGGCTTTTTGGGGCAAAACCTGAATTTTTGGGGTTTTTTAAACTTGAATTTTTAAAAATTTCTTAAAGCCTGATTCTGCAAAAAGCCCAAATCTGAATATCTGCCATCTCAGACCTGCCAAGGTTGTGTATAAGTCAATGGAAGATGTCACTATGGAGGTCGGCGCTTTTTTAGCCCAAAAATCTGTTCATTTCGGGAAAAAACATCTCACGATTCGGGAAAAAGCCATACAATACGATTTTTCGTATGATTTCTTCAGGTTTTTCCTGAAAATTGGGTATGGGATTTCACTCGTGTTTTTTTTAATTAAAATAATGAGATAAAATTGGATTTTAGCAAATAACCCCCCAAATCTTTACGGGGCATGAAACCCGTTGAGCCATTGGAGATGTATACGTTTTAACTTAAATTGGAATAACAGCTTTAAGATTTCCTGGAGCCCTTTTATAGTACAGGGACCTGTAAGTACAAATCTGCAGAACAGTGTAATGCTCCATGCATAGTAAAATGTCCTAAACATAGGATAGACCTCTGCTTATTCATTACATATATTTTCCAGTTAATGTTTTCATGCTTTTCATTCGTCAGATAACATATACGCCAAGCAAAAAGCTCAAATAAATAATTTTTATGCCCCAAAAGGCTTGAACAATAAAGAGTATGATGGGGAAATGTAGATAATTATAGCCATGCTTTCCTTGGCCGTTTGTAGCTTTGTTCAGTGAGCTCACATGCCTGGACCTTTTTTTCCATTGTATATACAGTCAGGTTACAATGAGCAGACATGTTCCGTGAGACTGTAGTGGAAAATAAAGTGATGGATCGCCAAATCTATAGCACTTATACATCTGTTGGAATACTAAGTCCATCCATAAAACTGGCACTGTTGTTGTTTTATTACCCAGCGTGCTATCATCATTTATTACACACAGTTTGTTCAGACCAGTCATGCAAACTTGGACGCATGGTTATACTATTCATAGTTTTTCAATGAAATCTTCCTTGAAATCCATTGGATACCTTGTATATGCTGATTGTCTCATTCATATAAAGCTTATATTATTCATAGGTCCATAGTTAAAAATCATCACAGATTGGATTAGTGGTCACTAGACTCTCTGATAAACTAAACTATATTAACACTTGCACAGTTTAAATTTAAATTTACCGTACTTTTTCCAAAAGACTTACTGTAGTCTGCCCAGATGTTATTAAAGGCAAACAAATAAAATAGAATTTTTACTTCAGTGAAAAAGAAATCTATCTCCAATATACTTTAAAATAAAAAAAATCTACAGTTTTTATAAGAACCCCAACTGTATGCAGTGAAATTCCCCCTTTATTTTACTTGCTCTGACTGATACGGATAGGAAACTTCATCTAGTCCCTAGGCCTTACTTCCCAGATCTCAACCAGCTTTGTTTATTTCCCTGTAGAGCATTCGGCGACTGTGTAGAGATTTGTTGCCGCAGACCCAGTACAGTCTGCAAATTCTGATCATTAATTTGTCTTGCTGTATCAGCTTCTATGGCAAATATTATTTGACTGAGTATGTTCAGAGTCTTGATATTGTATGGATGTTTAACATATTTACAAGATGACAGCCCCCTGCGGCCGACTTTGAAAGCATAAATCATTTAAATTGGGCTTCTGGTTCAGTAAGTTCATGTTTATGTCTAGTATAAAATACAAAATACAGCATTTCTAGCATTATTTTAGATTTTAGTTCCCCTTAAATCTGACCACATGTACTTTATACAGAGTTTACCATCAGCATCCCCTAGCTGTGACCTCATTCAATGTCCGTTGTAGGCCAAGACTTATTAAATCCAGTCTATTACTAGAATCTTGACTCTTGCATTTTGATCTCTAGTTCTTGATCCCTGGCCTATTCTGGTCCTGTCCTTACAGTCTCCTCCTCACAAGTTTCTTGTTCTCAAGTTTGCCTCTATATTGTTCTCAAGTTTGCCTCTCTATTGGTATAGTGCAATAAGCCCTATCTTATTACATAAACATTTGGCATCTTCATTTATTATAAATAATAGATATTTACTTCTTTTCATGCTACTTTACTGAAGAGGAAACCAACTGTAAAGTGTTGCTCACAAAAGCTGGTACTGTCATGGTTATATAATCTATTCTCATAAGAAATTTTCAGATTCAGCATGGTATTTGACCAAATATATTTGCTGATGTTTCATTGTTTGTCCATATCCAAAAATTATGAATTTTGGCTTTTATTCAGTTATCTCTTTTCATAGCCTCTTGCTCTGTCGATATATAGAGAGCTTAAATATTGTTGAGAATCATTTACTGTATCTTTTTTTTTACTCTGCTTTGTTAATGTATTCCTTCCCTTTTTAGATTATGGCCCCAGCTTTTGGGCTGAGTCTATAGAGGTATGGGTGGGAGGATACATGCCTTGGGGCAGGTGGCATTTCCCTATTGGTTAGGTGGCCTTATGTATAAAAAGCAGGGGATGGCCTTGATTAGACCTCTTTGAAATCCACCTAATGAAGCATGGTGCCAGAAGGCCGAGGCATGAGGAGGTCCTAGTGAAAGAAGAAATACAAAGGTATTATTAGTTTGAGGACTAACTCCTGTCATAGCTCAAGCTAGGATTCAGATTTAGGGTATGAAGTAGAGAAATCAAAGAAAACAGAAGGGTTAGTACCCCAGGCAATAGGGAAGAGAAAATGTTCTCTTATCTCTTACTTAGAGCATAAAGGACATGTTACTCTGGGACAAGGACCTTGTGTAGGGATGTTTGTTGACTGTACTGCCCACTATCTGCAAAACTTAGCAATTACAGGTTACACCAATTAAGCGGTTACCTCTTGCTTTTAAGAACCACTGGTGTCCAAGGTATTGAAGTTATGAGAGTTCAGCATGGCAACCCACCAGAGGGGGCCCACCAAGGGTCCACCTGAGAGAGAGAGCTTGATGTAACACATCAGTAGTGTTCAATAGTGTTACTCCATATGTATCAGTTATGAGATTCAATCCCAAAGTGATAATCTAACATAGGGATTAATTGAATAACCTTTTCTCAATTTACAGAAGTCTCCCTTGGTGAAAGATATATGAGACACAGGTGGATCTTCAACTGCCTGATCCCTCGTTCATAGGTTGTCTGAAAATATTGCATGTTAATTGTTACCAGCAGGGTTGGGATGCCATTTTATTGGTTTTCTATAAATGCCAAACTACCTAGTAAAAGAGCCAAATGGAGTTTTAGTCACCTCCTGCATTCGTTCTATTTTAGGGATCGCGTACGTACATCTGTCATCAAAAGATCTGTCTTCAGCATCTTGCTTTACTAGACGACTTTGACACATTGTCAGCTCTATATTTTAGTTGGATGTCTTAGGCTTGAGTGAAGGTCATGGCTTTTGTAATATGTTTACAAGCCCTGTCTTGTTTCATTTTGGTGTTACCCTCACTTACATGAAACCACTCTTTAGTTTTTTTCTATTTGAATGGAGGTTATAAAATAAGAAAATCAAATGTTATTATTGTAAGATATGATGTACCTTAGTAAACAATTTAGCTGGAACTACAACACAATCTTCAGAACATGTTTTTTTTTAGTTGCATTAGCAGAAATATTGTGATATGACTGAACAACGGTATTCCTATATCTAGATTCCCAAGCATCTCTCCAATACTCTAGTGATTATTACCAGTAGAAATACCCAAAGGATGACTTTGGGGGTAGTGTAACTCCCATTAATGCAGTGGTTATGGAACTTACATTTGTCCAGGGCCACCCTTAGCTCACAACATTGTAACAGATATATTGAACCCTACAGCCATAGTTCCAGAAATATCTAGTACATCATAAAAGTTTTCAACCAAAATCTGACTTGACCTGATTCTCTAGATTGGGGCTTGCTGGGACAACGAGGCTGCAACCGTAATGGCCCCTTTTGCAACCTCAAGTGTAGGGATGCACTGAATCCACTATTTTGGATTCGGCGAAACCCCAAATCCTTTGCAAAATGTTCGGACGAATACTGAACTGAATCCTAATTTGCATATGCAAATTAGGGATGGGAAGGGGGAAATATTTTTTACTTTCTTGTTTTGTGACAATAAGTCACATGATTTCCCTCCCCACCCCTAATTTGCACATTATGATTCAGATTCGGTTGAATCCTGCTGAAAAAGGCCAAAACCTTGCTGAATCCTGAACTGAATCATGAATTTGGTGCATCCCTACTAAAGTACTTCTGTCTCTCCCCAACGCATTAGATAGTCCACAGCATCCCCAGGGAGTGGATATGGATTAGAGGTGTCCCATAAGCGGCTGGGGCCCACCTTTTTAATGGTGTCCTGCCAAGTTCCGGGACTTTTGCAACAAGATATGGCCCTGTTGACTTTTTATGTTAAATATTGTTGACAGATTGATTTGACTGGGGCCCAAGATTTGTGTATGATGCATTAAGGGGCCGATGTACTAAATGCACGTGAAGGATTCGAAGTTCGATCGATTTTTGAACGTAGGATTTCTTCTTTTGGTCGAATTTTGGCATATTCGATCATCGAATAGGGAATGGTCGAACGATCAAATACATTCGAATAGAGTCGAATGGACAAATATTCGATCATTCGACCAGCGAAGGATTTTATTTTTTAATTTTCTTTGATTGACTATTTTGGCAGATTGGACCTACCGAATTGCAATAGAAGCCTATGGGAGCACTCCCATAGGCTTCTGAGACTAAGTCCTGATCGAATAGGATTCCTATGATTGAAGTGTTCGATTGTTCGAATTGTACGAATCATTCGAACGATCAAATGATTTCTTCGTTCAGTCAAATGATTTATTCGACTGATCGAATAGGTTTGTATTCGATCGTCAAATGATCGAATACGAATAAAAGGTAGCCTAGAACTATTCGATTAACATTCGAAAATCAAATGCTAATCGAATATCGAATAGAAACAAATTATTTTTGGGGAATAATAGTAAATTTGCCCTTAAGTGTACAGTTATCACCCACTTACACCTGTTTGGCACCAGTCCCTATATAGTGCAAGGAGACATAATGGAGCACATTTGCTAAATTCAAGTGAATAATTCGAAGTTCGAATATTCGATCATTCGACCATTCGATGATCGAAGTACTTCAACTTTAAAATTTTATTCGACTGCCTACTTCGCCAGATTGAACCTACCAAATAGCAATAGAAGCCTATGGGAATCCCCCCATAGGCTTTTTTTTCTATCACCTGCTCTAATAGCATTTGTACAATCGAACGACTCGATTGTTGAAATCATACAAATTTTTCGAGCGATCTAAGGAAATTTCACGATTTTTTCGTGAAATCGAACAATCGATGTTCGATCGTACGGATTTTTCAAGAAATCAAATAGCGCTCAAAAAATTGCCTAAAACTATTCGATTTCCATTCGACAGTCGAATTCCTGCAGAGTTTCTGCTGAATTCGAGGGCTAAAATGTAATGATAAATTTGCCCCATAGTGTAACTAATGTTCCACAGTGGAAGTGGCCAAAGTAGCTCTTCCTCTAATATTACTCTCGCTGCATCAGATTGTAAGCTCTTGTGAGCAGAACCTTCACCTTTTTTTGCATTAGCACAGTTTCATGGTCCCAATAGAATAGACCAGAAGGAAAAAATAAAGCTTGTAGTTGACTGGCTGTATTTAACAAATAAAAAATACAGGTTTTTTTCTCAGAATGGTCCCATCCTAAAAAAAGATAAATCACTCTTGAGCCAGAGAAAACCCTCAGTAAAGTTCCAGTAGCAAAGTGCGTGTAGTGACAAATGTTCTGCCACTTCCAAGTCACTAAGAAAGATTATCTACAGTAAATGTGTTTAAAACACTTGGAAAAAGATATTAAAGCATCTCCTGAAGAAGACTTACATCTCAGCTGTGAGATGCAATAGGGCTGTTGGATTCAGAAGCAATAAATAAATACGGATGAAGCAATAAACTTTAATTTAAATCAGAGCTTTTACCAAAGAAGAAATGAAAAACTTTACATGGAATAAGCAAGATGATGTTTAATATATATATTGAATAACAAAGTGGATATTTCTGGGTACGTGTTTTTTTTCATATTTATTCAAAAATGATATTCGGTTTACTCACTTTTATATTAGTGTGAACTATTCAATTAGTGTATTGTACAGTTCTCATCATTTATAATATATAAGCCGTACTATTATGTTTTTTTCCTCCTGCAAATGTTTCAGAATCACTGACCCTGCTAAGCAAAAAAAAGGTTAAACGTTCACTTTTATGCTTTTATATAATACTGACTGTAGTAAGTTTCATGCAATGGCGGCTGAAAAATGTTTCCTTCTCAATGTAACTGAATAGAACACAGTAGGACATGGGTTTTTACTATTGAGTGCTGTTCTTAGATCTACCAGGCAGCTGTTATCTTGTGTTAGGGAGCTGTTATCTGGTTACCTTCTCATTGTTCTGTTGTTAGGCTGCTGGAGGGGAAAAGGAAGGGGGTGCAATCACTCCCAACTTGCAGTACAGCAGTAAAGAGTGATTTAAGTTTATCAGAGCACAAGTCACATGACTTGCGGCAGTTGGGAAATCGACAATATGTCTAGCCCCATGTCAGATTTCGAAATGAAATATAAAAAAGTCTGTTTGCTCTTTTGAGAAATGGATTTCAATGCAGAATTCTGCTGGACCAGCACTATTAACTGATGTATTTTGAAAATTTTTTTTTACCCATGACAGTATCCCTTTAAGCCATTTTATTGTTTTTTTGAATTTTTTTATTTTACTGAGCCTTTAAGTTTAAAAATCAGTATACCTCAGTTTTCTCCAGGTTTGCGCTATATTTATTTTGGGCACATATTTAAATTTTTATTTATTATATGTTGTTATCCATATGCACACATATACATGGCCCCATGGGTATTGCGCATCTTATTTATTCTAGTTTACTTCTATTAGATATACCATGACCTGGATGAATGAAAACCTTCATAGACAACCCTTTTAATGGTTACTGGTGAAAAAGGTATTATTTTGTGAAACAAAACTCTCATTTTGTTGATAGAATGAATCCTGTACTATAAAATCTTGCTTTCTGTCACAAATATCTATTTTGTCATTCAAATCTAGCTTGGCATGCACTTGTTAGTTACACTATTATATATTCTGTCCAAGTTTTATTTACATAATTCATTCTGTAAGTAACTTTGTATATAAGTGCGTCTGTTACATGGAGGTTA
>CM044439.1:16992439-17009162 GCA_024363595.1 Xenopus borealis | reverse complement strand
ACCTCTATGGTATAAATTGTCAGTGAGTTGGCTCTCCGAGGTCTAGGGTTCCGATGGCTGATTTTGCACTTAATATAAAACCACTATACTCGTTGAGTAACTCGCGCTAATGTTTTTCCCATCTGAAGAAAATAAAACAGATATGTTTCGATCACTGTTATTTCCAGTAGATATTCCCTCTTTCTGGCATGTAAGTGGAGCCCCGGCAAAGGACGATTCCTACTGTTTTCCTTCCTCGTTAATGATGAGGCGCATGAGATGTCAACATGCCCATACTCAGAGAAGAGAGCAAATGGATTAACATTTGCATCCACCATTCAGCGACAAAGAAAGTTCTCTTCTTTTTGTAACTTTATCTTTCCATCCTTTAAGCCCCCAAAGCAACTGTTAATAGCTCGGGCCCCGGGAAAACCGATACTGTCCTTTTAGCCTTTGTGTGGGGCTGGTCTCCAGGCAACGCAGTGCAGTTTATGAACCAGTTGGCAGGGCGATCATATTTGCACAGCTAAATGAATTAAGTAATCATATAATACTGCAGATTATATTTGTAAGGAATTTCCATATTACAATATCTGATACTCCCAACTTGCTTTCGGTTACTGCAAATATAAGAGTTTTAGCTGAGCAGATTGTAATTGGATCCCAGGCCGAGGTTCTTATTAAGTAGTTGTGCTGAAACCGGCCCCAGTTTTATGTTGCATTAACCAGGTCACTCGCTTTATTATCACTCATTAGTTTGTTGGAGATTCATTAACCGGAGACTGACCTTTGTAGGTATGGAAATGAAGCCGTTATGAGACTGAAAGCTGGAACAGACCACACATGCAATAGAAAGCTTCTTGTTGGCCTCCATGCAGACTATTTCTAGGAGGGTCAAGAGGAACCGAGCTAAGGTTTCAATCTCACCCAACACCCTATTATGGAGTATTATTTTACAGTATATCTGTCCAGGACCACTGAGTATATGATGTTTCCATTTGGCTTGTTATTTACAGCTAGTATGCAGAAATAGGACATAGTGGGGAACCATGAACTTGCCCTTGCTCTTCATACCCAGCTGTGATTATTGGTGCCGGAGGTCCAGACGGGAAGCTTATTTGCCCTTACTTTAGAAATTGTACAGATAGCTGCTTGTCATCTCTAAGAGCTACTATCTTTGTCTAGTGACCATGACCTGTAATTCCTCATTATTGAAGCTGCGCCACTGTAAATATCATAGTCAAGTCAGTAGCTTGGATTGCACTCATAAGGTTTCCTGTTTTCATTACGTATTGAACACAACAACAAGAATAAACCCCGTCTAGGTACAGTATATGAGTATAATATGTCTTGAGTTACTTAGGGGGAGCTTTATTAAAGGGTAAAAATGAAGTTCAGGAAATGTTGTCAAAGGGGAACTCTACTGTACTCTGTTCACTTGTATCAGAGTTTTAGGGGCGTATCATCAAAAGGTGGTAAGGGAGTCTACATTTTGATAGAAATGCCCCTACCACGTTTCAATGCAACTGCATAGGGAGCTGTAGCAGTCACATCTCAATGGAGAAACCTTTTCAGATAATTGTAATACCTGCTGTAGGACTGCAGTAACATTTCCAAGATGTAACTCATGTTCCCAGTGCCCAAAAGCTCACCTTACAGCTCTGGTCTATTCGTGGGTGTGTTTGGGTTGGTTGAAGGAACTCAAACTTGAAGGGGAGCTGGGGGAACATTAATGCATGTGCCACCTTTAATGCAATTCTTATACAGGCATGGAATCTGTTATCTGGAAACCCATTATCCAGAATGCTCAAAATCACAGAAAGGCTGTCTCCCATAGACTACATTTTATCCAA
This sequence comes from Xenopus borealis, assembly GCA_024363595.1. Classification (NCBI taxonomy): domain Eukaryota; kingdom Metazoa; phylum Chordata; class Amphibia; order Anura; family Pipidae; genus Xenopus; species Xenopus borealis. The sequence continues at coordinate 17,007,330 of CM044439.1, read as the reverse complement.
ATAATCCAATTTTTAAAAAAGGATTTCCTTTTTTTTAATCTGTAATAATAAAACAGTAGCTTGTACTCGTTGCAAAACTAAGATATAATTAATCCGTATTGCAGGGAAAAACTAGCCTATTGGGTTGGTTTATTTAATGTTTACATGAATGTCTAGTAGACAATGTATGAATATCCAAATTACAGACAGATTAGTAATTCAGAAAACCCCAGGTCCAGAGCATTCTGGATAACAGGTTCCATACATGTACTTCAACTGTAAATACTTGTATGGTGTTTCCCATTTGTTTGTAGCCATTTTCTTAAAGGGCGCCAATCAAACTAAAATCATTTACTAAGTAAATACATTATGTGAAAGTTCAAGAAATCCGATTTTTTTTTTTTTAAACAGAATTGTGTGTATAATGTAAATGATCAGCTCACTATACCTTCTGCAACATCTCCCCTATCTCCACTGCAGTTCTAGCTGAGGCAGCCATCTTGGATTTCACTGACTCCTCCTACCTATATCTTCACAGCCAACTGTGGCTCTGAAATCTCGCACATGCTCAGTTGAAATTTCTTGCTTGCCTAATAAACCTTCTAAGCTATTTTGAAATCTGCCAAACTTCTGTGTTAGTGCTGCCACCTTGTGGAAGTTGCTGTGTGCCCTTCATTTGCATAATGACATCACCAGCAGGGGATAAGATAGGGAAATCTCCTGATACTTCTAGAGTTTACTAAAGCTAGGCATTCTGGGTAGAATACTCAGGGCAGTGCTACAATCTGAGCATGCTCGTGAACTCATTTGCATGTTGTAGTCACAGTATGGACTCCCTCAGTGAGAGAACCCATTTGACAAAGTATGGGATTTAAAAAAAAAAACAAAACAAAAAAAAAAAAAAACTGTATATGTTTAGTTTGTATTGGTCAGGTTGTTAATATGTGTTTGATTTTGGCTGTGGTTGGTGCCCTTTAAGTATCAGTCCCAATACACTGTGCATTGTGTGTGCTGCCCTGGTAGAGACTGGATTTATCTCAACATGTTCAACTGTTTCCTATTCATGTTCACACCAGCACGACACACTTTATATAGAGGCAAACAAGCAACAGCATTATGCTTATTGTAGCACTTGTTTATTCACCCTAAATAACTGGTGAAACCATTGATTTACTGTAAATAAGGGCAACATATAAACTTGTAAACAACAGGAGAGGTGGAAGTATAATTTAGCATTGTATTACCAGTAGTGATGGGCGAATTTATTCGCCAGGGGCAAATTCGCGGCGAATTCCCGCGATTCGCCGCTGGCGAATAAATTAGCGAAACGGCAGTAAAAATTCGCGCCGAAAAATTCGCCGCCAAAAACGAGTCGCTCGTTTCGCGAATTTTTCGCCAATTCGCGAATTTCTCTGGAAATTCGGGAATTTTTGGCCGAAGCGAAACGCGGGAGTTTCGCCCATCACTAATTACCAGTCTGTTTGTGGTATAGTTCCACTTCCAAATCTCCTACTCGCATGAATCCCTCGTCCAAGAACCGCACTTCATACAATATTTTGTCTTAATTCCACTTACCACAGATGCCCATAAATCCTCTAAAGTCAAAGAGAAAGAAGAGAGGGTGGACAGGCAGAATTGTAAGTCTTTAGACACACAGTTTTCCCACTGAAAACTGCTCTGGTTTCTGTGTTATCAGCAGCTTGTTTCCCCTTCTTCCTGGTGCAGAGTGAAGCCCCGCCCCATAGCTTACTGAGCTGACCTTATCTCTGTGACTAGTCCTGAAGATCATTTGCATACTATGACATAGCAGAGACCAGTGTGTGCAGCACCTTTTGCTTGGGGAAACTAGCTTACTAATGAAACACTGGCTCCCTCTTCCTCTCTATTGTGGAACAGCAGCAAATGGACAGCTCAGTAAACTAAGGGGCGGGGCTTCACTCTGCACCAGGAAGAAGGGGAAACAAGCTGCTGATAACACAGAAACCAGAGCAGACTTGCAGCAGGGACTAAGGTACATTAATCTGGGGGGCTGTTTAGAGCAAATTTACAGAAAGAAAAAGAAAAACATTTACTTTTCCTTTAATGCGTCATGACTTAACTCATTTATCCCATTTATCCCACTTATCACAGAATATTGTGTCACAGCATCCCATCCAATTAAAGAGTTCACCATTGAAAACAATGGTGCTTTGGTATGCTAATGAAAAGGTTAAATGCATTAAATGAGTTAAGATAACTTTAGATAACACAGTTTCTTCAATTAGCCCTGAGTCACGACGCATTTAACTCACAAATCCAAGTGACTACATCTGTATCTATCTGTCTGTCTGTCTGTCTATCATCAATTGTTATATATATTCTCTATCTATTATCTATCTATCTATTATCTATCTTTCATCAATTGGTTTATCTATTATCGATCTATCTACATCTATTTTTATCTATCTATCTATCTATCTATCTATCTAGCTATCTATCTATCTATCTATCTATCTATCTATCTATCTATCTATCTACATCTATTATCTATCTATCTATCTATCTATCTATCTATCTATCTATCTATCTATCTATCTATCTATCATCAATTGGTTTATCTATTATCAATCTATCTGTGACGTCACTTCCGGTCTTGTGTGTCCCCCGAGTCGGAAAGGTTTGTTGGTCTCTTGCGGGTCAGGTTGCGGGCTTGAGTTGTGGGTCTTGTTTGCGGGTACATGTTGGGTACCGTTTTCAAATAAATTAAGCCGTGCAGGACTCTAGTCCAAATTACCATGCATTGATTTGAATAAATGACTGGAATATGAATAGAAGAGGCCTGAATACAAAGAAGAGTAATAAAAAGTAGCAAGAACAATAGATTTGTAGCCTTACAGAGCATTTGCTTTTGGATGGGGGTCAGTGAACCACATTTGAAAGCTGGAAAAAGTGAGAAGGAGAAAAACAATTGTTTAAAAACTATAAAAAAATGAAATAATGAAGGCCAACTGAAAATAGACTGTTAGCATGCACTGGTAAATGCTGTGTATTTGCTTCAGAAAGACAATTATAGTTTATATAAACAAGTTATTGTGTCGTCATGGGGGCAGTCATTCCAGCTGGAAAAAATAAGAAAAAGGCACAGGTTACATAGCACAGAACAGATAAGCACTGTCTAATCCAATGGTGTTTAATCTGTTATCTGCTATGTAACCTGTACCTGTTTTCTCATTTTTTCCAGCTTGAATGGCTGCCTCCATGGCTACACAGCAGCTTGTTTATGTAAACTATATTAGTGTTTCTGAAGCAAACACACAGCTTTTACCAGTCCAGGGCAACAGTACATTACATTATATAATTTGCTGTTACTCTTCCTTTAAAGGTAAACCACCTCTTTCATGGAGCTGATAAACATATTGTTGAATTCTACCATCTTTGATTTACTTAGGCATTTTCCATTGCTACAACTGAAGAAGAAGGGTAGGCTAAACAGCATTTACTTACCAATTTTCCTCTATTTGGAGCCTCTGTACTGAGCTAATTCAAGTGGCTTATATATAGGTACATAGCCAGCTTCCAATGCTCCAATCAAGTAGGTACAGCCTAACAGCCAAAAAAACTATAACAAAGCTCCAGTCTCTTTCAGCAATGACAAAGCCGTGCGCAAAAATAAACAGCACGGCGCAGTGTTTATGTTTCCTGCAAACACTGCCATATTGTTGAAGGGCCTTTTACTGTTTGTGTCCAAGTCTTGTTAGATATACATCTCACAACTCTATTTTTATCCTGGCTCTTGGGGGAAACGTGTTTGTCTCTTTGCTGAAGCCTCAACCTTTGAGGCAGCAGCCACAAACACATAAAGCTTCTTATAACTTGGTGCTCCTGTACTCATATTGCGGAGTTACACAGAAGTTCACATTTCTTAATGCAATTGGCAGTATTTACATATATTGGGGGAAATGAGTATGATTTTTAAGCATGCCAAGGCCTTCTGGCAAAAGTGAGACAGAAGGAGCATTTGCCCAGGACGCAACAGGATAGTGGGACACATCATTATCCATTTCATGGGGAACATAAATAAAGTATTCCCTAGAAACGGTAGATGCCTCATTGTATTCTTCTTCTTCTGGTTCTGGAGAAAAGTATAAAAATAGTAGGGATTCTGAGAGGAAATTGGTTATTTCTTATTTCACCAGACACAGCTAATAAATACAGTAGCAGTATATGTGCCCAGCCTTCAAGCATCTCACGTTCTATTGAGGGAAGTGGGTGTTTTTGCAGATGAAATATTGTTTTTAAAACTTGTGTTCATAAGTTGCCTTGGTGTCAATGCACCTGAGCACCAGAAGAAAGCCAAGAATTCAACATGCATCCACTTTGTGGAAAACATGGAAAAACTGGAAAATCATTCCAAGTTTTACAATAGCGATGTTTAAAAAAAAAAAAGTCAGCTGTGTATCCACAAGGGGCCACCTTGGATGACCATCTAAACCTCCCTTCACCTAATCCTTGGTGTCAAAACATGTCAACATGAGTGCCTATGGATCAAATAGAGGGCCAGATGAATTTATTTGGGGTCATCCACAGTTTTTGGGGAATCCAAGTTTTTTTTTCTCGTCAAATCCAGAATGGAACAACAAAACTTATCTTGAATAAATTAAAAGTGCCTTTATTGCATATTTTTAGGGCATTACAGAAGTAATCAACAGTCTGGCACATTATCAAAATATCATATTCTTTGGACAGTTGAACACTGGTGTGTCTTATAGGGTGTTTGAGCTCATCAGCATTGCTGAGCTTTAACACAATGGGCCCATTTGCTAAATTAGTGTGAAGGATTCAAAATCCCATCGAATTCGGTTGAATTCCGATCGTACGATTTTATCCAATATTCGAATATGCAAATTTGGCCACTTCAATCATCGTTTATGCAAAATTCGATCCTATCGAATAGATCGAATATTCGATCATTCAACAATTCGATGATCAAGTACTTCCCCTTTAAAATTTTCTTTGACTGAAAAGATTGAACCTACCGAATTGCAATAGAAGCCTATGGGAACCCCCAACAGACAAGTTTTATGTTTGAATATCAATCGTACGATCAAACGCTTCGATTGTTCGATCCGTATGATTTTTTCAACAATCAAACTTTTTTTTTTGTAAAATCGTTCGATCATACGATTTTATCGACAAATCGAATAGCGGCCAAAAATCATCGAATTTTACCATGATTTTTTCGAAAATCATAGAAGGGTAAAATTTGAGGGCAAATAGCCCTCAAAAATTCGGCCCTTAGTAAATCTGCCCCTAACAACTCTTTTGAACACTGGAACTGGAACAAAGTGTTCCAGCATAGAAAAGAGATTGTTAGATATCCAAGAATTGCTATGTTCATTATTTTCATCACTACCAGGAATATTTGTAAATGTTAATATTTTTTTTTTTTAAATAGTATACATATTTGTAAACCCCGTACATTAATTGCCCTCCATAGTTTGGTCTAAAAATAATATTAGTTATGAACTAACGTTTTGGCTTTGTACATTTTTACTGCAAAAGTTACGGTTTTGGCAGTGGGGATTGAGCTAGAATTTTACCATGTGGTTTGTTTAGTTGAAAGAAAAAAACAACAACTGACTGCATTGAACAAATGCATTTGGCAAAAATTTGGAGTTTCACTATTCCTTTTTGTGATTTTGCAAACTTTCCTGTGAAGCAAAAAAGTGGCAGTTTCACTCATTACTAATAATATCACTAAAAATATTGATGACAGCAGATTTATCTACACCAGTGTTCTTTGGTCAGAGCTATTAGTTTCCATTGTTTCTATCTCCTTTTTAAGCTAAGAGCTTTTAATGACTTCTAAAAATTGTTAGCAAGTTACTTTGTTCTCATTTCTAAATAATTTACAGAACTCCTAACCCCGGACTTTCCTAGAGCTGATATAGATGTCTTGGACGTCTGGAGAATTAAATGAGAGAATAATTCTAGTAACAGCTGTTCTGTGTCTCTTGTCGAATGGAATCCATGCAAATAATGGAGGGAAAGGTCTTGAGATTGTCTGCCTGGTAGTTCTACCCACTGACCAACAGATGTCTCTCACTACACGATTACTAATCCCCGTGCAAAATCCGAGTGCCTCCCTTGCTTTAAATCCATTCATACACAGTGATTTGTTCCAGGGAGAAATTAGGCTTAATTTAAACTCATTACTCATTCCTGGTTTTGATCCCACAAGAAACAGAATTCTTCAGTTGTGTCATTAAATCAAAATATGTCCGTAAAGGGGCTCGCCAACTGTTTAGCACATTGCATCTAATGGCGGGACCTCCCAAAATCCTAATGTTTTGATTGGGTTCATGTTTGGGGTAAACTGTTTATGAAATCCATGAGCTAGACGTTTTCTGGAGAAGAGTTTTGGAAAATAGGACTTATTGTTATGAATTGCTGTTGGATTCTTCTCAATTGCTCCCCTGGGAAATACAGTTGGTTTTTAGTTTCCATACTCTTCTGCATTACAGTTATGTTGCTTCCATAAAATACAAAAACATACTTTATCGTACATGGGAAGTGACCTTGATTCTTGTTTGCATCCTTTTCTTTTGATTTTGTGCAACCTGAGTTTTCATCCTTTTTCTGGGTTTTTTTTCCATGTTTTTACGTTTAAATATATGCTGTAAATAAATTTACAAATTACATTTTTTTGACTTCTAAAAGCAATTATAATTTCAGAACAATAATTAACGTTTTTAAATTACGTTTAATATATATAAATATATATATATATGCACTCCAAAAAAGCGTTGTGTTAATGCCTGGGTGCTGTCACATGTCTTGTAAGAAGCCGTTCATGTCTTGAGAAAGGTCCAGAATGGGACCGAAACGTTGACAATAAATTTCACCTTATTTAACAGCAATATAAAGTCCTGGAGTCCATCATTCTTGGAGAACGGCTATATACAGTATATATATATATATATACAGTATATATATATATATATATATATATACTGTATATATATATATATAGTCTTCAAAGCAGGACGATGCACACCAGGTTTTTACTGAAAAAGTTTAAAACTCCATATTTATTGGTTCACTTAAAAACGGCCAACGTTTTGGTCTGGTTCTAAGACCTTTATCAAGACCATGTTAAAAGAAAAACCACCGTGTATAAATAGCTAAAAACATGACACTCACCCGAAAGTGAACGCCCAAGAAGACATGTGACCCACGACAGCCCATAGCAAAGGTAGAAAAACTTTGTGTAAATTTGAGATAGGTTTCCTTTTCATTAAAGAAACTAAAAATTGGATTTTATTTATTTGCCTTTCCTTGTCCTGTAAAATACATTTTTCTATTTTCCATATAGGTTTCTGTGGGTTACTTTTCTAGGCACAAGCTCACAGGTGGCTACATGGTAGAAACAACACTGAGTATATATATATATATATATATATATATATTGGCACTGTATTAAATAGAAAAATACTTTATAAGTGCATTCCAATGAATAATAGTAAACCCCTGTCACTTTATTACATTTATCATTTTAACTTTTTTTATCAAAGGGAAACTATACTCCTAAACATTGCAGGCCTCTAAAAACAGATTGAACATAAAATATTCCATATGTAAAACACAACTTCATCTTCATTTTTACAAATTTACTTTTCAAGTACAATGTGCTGTATAGCAGTGATCCCCAACCAGTAGCTCGTGAGCAACATGTTTCTCTCCAACCCCTTGGATGTTGCTCCCAGTGGCCTCAAAGCAGGATCTTATTTTTGAATTACTGGCTTAGAGGCAAGTTTTGGTTGCATAAAAAACAGATGTCCTGGGAAAAATTCTCTCCTGTAGGCTGCCAGTCCATATAGGGGTGACCAAAAAGCCAATCAGAGCTCTTATTTGACATCCCCATGGACTTTTTCATGCTTGTGTTGCTCTCCAACTCTTTTTTACATTTAAATGTGGCTCACGAGCAAAAAAAGGTTGGGGACCCCTGCTGTATAGTAATAGATTTCCATACACTAGGGAAATTACTCCTCAATCAAAGAGGACCTGATTAGTCTAAGAGATTAGTAGCCTATGTAGCAACCATTTTCATAAACAATTGTATTTCTTAAAGGGCACCTATCGTCAAAAACAGTTACCCCCAACCAAATGTGCAGGCAGATAGAGCCAGCATTCCGGTTGGGGGTACTGGTGTTTATTATTTTTAAAAATGCCCCACGCCCTCGGTCAGTGTTGAGGCCGATTTTCTTAATGCGCATGTGCCTGACGTCATGTGCACGCAAATGCGCATGCGCCAAAACTGTCATGGCGGCTCGCACCGGGAGCTCCCGGTGCTTGCGCGCTAGCACTAGCGAGGGGCATTTTTTAAGAAAAACCCATCAGTACCCCCAACCGGAATGCGGGCTCTATCAGCCCGCACATTTGGTTGGGGGTAACTGTTTTTGACGATAGGTGCCCTTTAAACTCTGTGACACCTAAATCAGCTTATTGATGCAGTACAGCTCGTTTTCGAAGTTTCCTTTAAAGGGGTTGTTCACCTTTGAGATAACTTTTAGTATGATGTAGAGAGTGATATTCTGAGACAATTTGCAATTGGTTTTCATTTTTTATTATTTGTGGTTTTTGAGATATTTAGCTTTTTATTCAGCAGCTCTTCAATTTGAATTTTAAGCAATCTGGAAACTAGGGCCCAAATTACCCTAGTGACCATGCACTGATTTGAATAAGAGACTGGAATATAAATAGGAGAGGGACTGAATAGAATGATAAGTAATAAAAAGTGGCAATAACAATACATGTAGCCTTACAGAGCATTTGTTTTGTTAGAAGGGGACGGTGACGCCCATTTGAAAGCTGGAAAGAACCAGAAGAAAAAGACAAATAACCAAAAAACTATAAATAATAAATAATGAAACCCAATTGAAAAGTTGCTTAGAATTGGCCATTGTATAACATAATAAAAGTTACCTTAAAGGTGAACCACCCCTTTAAGTTCTGTGAACCTTATGAAGGCTTTGTAACAGAGCCAAAACATTGATCACCATAATTTATATAATTATAATTTATATTAATTTATAATTATACATACCCAATGGTCTCCTGTGTTTATAAACTTCCCTTAGCAGTCCATGGGTATTAGGGCTACTATCTAATCAACAGCTGGCTGGAAAGATTACTGGAGGAGGAGGTAGGCAACCTAGCCAGTGAAATATATTTACAATAACCAATGGGGTAATTGGCCACACAGATTTCTTGACATATCCAGTTGGAATATGTTTAATTTTGAAAAGTGCTCAGTGATGTCATCATTTGTAATTAGTAGTGATGTCACTACTGTATTACAATAAATATGACTTAGAAGAATAAATCTTGAAAAGCTGATAGTTGTTACCTGCCCCCTGTTGACTCTTTCTGACTTTGCAACCCCTATTGTAATATGGCCACCTCTGCTATCACGTTTGTCTACCAATCCGGGCAATATACTTCATGGAACTTTTGCAGTCCATGTACCAACTTGAGGGCCATTAGAAAAACCAGAGGGAACAAACAGAGCAGACAGATGCCTTTTCAAATTTCAACAGCTACAATACTATTGCCTTCATTGTTCCGCAACTTTGAAGAAAGCACTTGCCTGTGGTCTTTTCCTTTAAAGGAAAAGTAAATGTTTTTCTTTTTCTTTCTGTAAATTTGCTCTAAACAGCCCCCCAGATTAATGTACCCTAGTCCCTGCTGCAAGTCTGCTCTGGTTTCTGTGTTATCAGCAGCTTGTTTCCCCTTCTTCCTGGTGCAGAGTGAAGCCCAGCCCCTTAGTTTACTGAGCAGTCCATTTGCTGCTGTTCCACAATAGAGAGGAAGAGGGAGCCAGTGTTTCATTAGTAAGCTAGTTTCCCCAAGCAAAAGCTGCTACACACACTGCTCTCTGCTATGTCATAGTATGCAAATGATCTCCTGGACTAGTCCAAGATATAAGGTCAGCTCAGAAAGCTAAGGGGCTGGGCTTCACTCTGCACCAGGAAGAAGGTGAAACAAGCTGCTGATAACACAGAAACCAGAGCAGACTTGCAGCAGGGACTAAGGTACATTAATTTGAGGGTCTGTTTAGAGCAAATTTAGAGATAGAAAAAAAAAACGTTTACTTGTTCTTTAATATGACATTATGGGATAGTTTATCCAGAAAATTTATATCCAGAAAGCTCCAGAATATGGAACGGTCATCAACCATAGAGTCAACTATGGCTACTCAGTAGACGGCGACTGAGTCCTATTATGTTTATTTTTTCTTTGTAGCGTTTTTAGCATTTTATGATATGGAGATGCATATTACATAACTCTTGTTTGGAAAACCCATAAGCAGCAGCAATGGACTGGGTGTCCGGGGGCCACCAGATTTGCAACCCCTGCAACATCAAGGGCCACCTCTCTTGACAGCAGCTCTCCATCCCCCCCACCATTGTGCTGCATCACATAAGGTTTACCTGAACTCACGATGAAATAGAAAGGTGGGGTGAAGGGCAGGGCCCCACAGAGTTTTCTCCTGGGTGTCCTGCCAGCCCAGTCCAATCCTGCCCATGATACCATGGGGCAAATTCACTAAGCAGCGAAAATGTGCTAGCGCCACAATTCGCCGCACTTTGCCAGGCTAATTTTCGCCAGCCCACCACTAATTCACTAAAATGTAAAGTTGAGCTCAGTGATGCGAACGATAGAGGAGTTGTGCTGCCGTTACTTTGCCAGGCAAAGCACATTTACGCTAGCGATGCCTTATTTGCATACAATGTGAACTTAAACGTATAATTTATATGTTATACGTATAAAAGTATATGTTACAGCCACTACATTCCACTACACAAGCCCAGGAAACCTTTGATAAATAAAATAAAGTTGTCCTCTTGCCCTAAACATGTGCCCCTGTATAGCTCTTTTCCATATGTTAGGAAATGTAGGGGGGGGAAAGGAGGGTAACCCCCCAAAAAATACGCTATTTTTCAGACTATCACCCTAAAAAAGTAAAATACGCCATTGTTTTTTTGGGACTTAGTATTGAATACTTTGTATTGAACTTCACCAGGTCTGACGGAGTAAAGTCTTGCGCAAGAGGTAACGTTCAGTAAAATGGTTACCTTAGTGAATTAGCGTAGTTACGTCCCTTTGCCTGGCGTAAGGGTACAGAGTTGCACTAGTCTATCTACTTCGCTAGCAAATTTTTGCCAGGGACACTGTTAGTAAATTGGCAAAGTTGTGAAATGACGTCACGCTGGCGAATAAGCGCTAGCTGGCACTTTCAGAGAATTTCAGATAATAGATCCCTTACCTGTATCACAAAATTCCTCAATCACTTATAATATCTTCATGAATTCCAGTAGGATCTACATTATCCATTTTATAATTTACAAGTGTTTTCACATTATTCCCATACTGGGTAAAAACTTTACAAAGGAATCAGTTCTGGCCCCAAAAGAGCTATGATACATTTTCCTTTCCAAATAAATATTCAGTTTAATCAGAAGGCGCACTTCACTCAGAAATTATTCTTATTATTTAAAGAGCACCAACATATTTTGCAGTGCTGTGATATTTGTAAAACCTAAGACTCACACTCAAGCGGACAAGCAGTGTGTACATACATTTCTCTACCTTTTATCCTAATGAAATCCGAAACTCCAATGCCGTCAAAGCTGCTTCCAGTTAAACATACCCGTGTCTCCAGCTGAACTGTGATACCAATAACAAATATTTACAAAGATAAAGCCAGAACTCTCTCTTTCTTTGTATATTTTCGGATGTGATAGAATTTCCAAACATTCCGGTTAGCACCATATTGATCAGGAATTATAGCAGAGACATGCGGATAGAATAAACATTGTTTAAACAGTTTATTTCCTCTTACACTTAGAGAAATCTAACAAACATTAAATGAACCCAATTTCTCTCTCTCACATGATTCATCAATGTCATTGACACTATTAAACTCTTAAAAACCCCTTTCCAAGTAAAGCGCTTCCAACAATCTAATACAAAATGGACAATGCAGAAAGGTCCTCATGCAGATTCTATGATGTTTACTTTTTTAATGGGCTTTGAAAATACCATTAGTTCACATTCAGAGAATTATAGATGTTTTCTGCAACAGAATGATTGGCTCATTGAGTGGGTGCAGAATATTGGGAGCCATTGACATTGGGCAGGAAAGGACACTGGCTTTAAAACCTGAAAGTTTTCACTGCTAATGACAAGAAAAGTGGAATGTTCCATGATTGCTTGGTTAAATTTATCTCTAAATAGGCATAAACAATTAAACTGAAACATGAAATCTTGTTGCATCAGCCTCTAAAGTAATTATTAGCAGGGATGTACAAAATCCAGGACTTGGAGTGGGCTTTGACTGATTCCTGGCAGTTTTTGCAGGATTTTGATTTGATATTCTGTTTACATTTTTTCTTAAATATGTTACATATTGTCTTAACAGTGCGTTCACAATGGGGAAAAAAATCCCCCGCTATTTGTTTTTAATGCGGAAAGGTTAATCATGTCCTCTTGCAAGTGTTCTTTTTCCAGAGAATTAACTCCAACCACGACAGTCTAAACACCATTTTACCAGTTTAGTCTCTGCACTCTTTCCATCTCATTTATATCCTTCTTAAGGACTGATACTCAAAACTGCACTACTCAAGGTGAGGTCTTACTAGAGACCCTGAAAGAGGCAAAATAATGTTTTCATCCCTAGAGTTTATGGCATTTTTATGCAAAACAGCATGACACTGCCTGGAATCAGACAACTTGTTATATACAAAAATCCCCAAACCCTTCTTATTAATGAAACCCCCAATACAATGTCATTTGGCGAATCACTTATATTTATATTAGTTCTATGAAAGTTCATAACCTTGTGTTTATCAACATTGACAGTGTCGGACTGGCCCACCGGAATACCAGGAAAACTCCCGGTGGGCCAAGGTGTCAGTGGGCCCTCTTGCTGCCTATTTCATGGCCATTCCCTATTTATATGAGGACAAAGAGGCTAAATAGATGGAATAATTTATTATAGTATGTAAAGAAAACAAACTAGGAGAATAGAGGTTGATTGAGGAGATGAAGAATATTAGTACTGAGAGTGGGCCCCTGGTCTAAGGTTTTATGGTGGGCCCCTGGTCTAAGGTTTTTGGGTGGGCCCCTGGTGTCCCAGTCCGACACTGAACATTGAAGCTCATTTTCCAGTTTGCTTCCCAGTTTTCTCATTTTGTCAAATATGTGCAGCCCCAGACCTAAATACTGTACAAGCCTGATGATAAATTTATTCCGCATGATAACATAAAAATTCAAGTCCCATGTGATCCTTCCTTAATTGTTTCACCATTAAATGAATTGAAGGTTCAGAAGAGCTTTTCCTTTATTCTAATCACATTTACAGCAATATTAACTTTTGTGGCTGCTTTTTCATTGATCCAGTTGCTATCCTGACTGAATCATGTGGACTCAGTAGGGTTCTCCAGAAGGCAAGAATGTTGGGTTCCTGTGAGCATCTGAGAAAGGAAACCCAAGATCTATTGATACATCCTCTGCAGAGCTTTGAGAGGGACTGTGACGTGGGTCTTCAGAAGATGTTTTCTAGTGAAGACATTCAGCTTATTATTGATTTGACATGAACTTGGCCCGAGGCCCTAGGGGAATGCTCTGCATGCATAATTTACTCTTCCTGCAATTGTCTTTTCAACTTGGCAATGCAAAATAATTTTTTCCTGTAAGCAGAGACTGAGACGTCATAACAGCATTGGCTGGATTAATTAATGAGGCTTAATAAGGTTCATAATAAAAGCTAATGATATGATACCTTTCCCCGCTGTTTCCTGTCCACGTCCCCAAGAGATTTACATCATGCTGTAGGTATACATGACTCATATTTCTTAAAGGGTTTCTTCATTCCTTTATTTGACGTAAACAGAGTGACAAAGACAAATACTGAGCGAGAAACCATCTGCTGTGCAGAATCCTTGACATTTTATTTCATTTCCCGTCAAAGAAACATAAAGGAAGTAAATATAAAAACAAGGGCTAATTATATTCCTCTGGCACGTTAACCCATCAAAATATTTCTCTCTTTGTATACAGTAAGCCTTGTTAATTGTTTAAATGTGACACACACCATGTTTTTTCTACCTTTATGCCTAATAAAAAGGTTTTTGTTTCATTCGACACATTATCAAGTGTGACTGAGCACATCCCTTGGGATGTATTTTCGTTTTAGATTATATTGGATATTTAAAGTTTTTTTTTCAATGTATATATTGTTTATATCCATTCATTAATGTTTTAGTCTTCTTTTGCTGCAAGTTTAGCTTTTCTTCATTTGCCCACCTTCCCTGACCTCTATAGCTAGCTAGCTAAACAAATCACATAAGTGAGTCAAACAGTAAGGATCACATATAGTTTGCCATGGGTTATCAGGTATAGGAAGCAGATCATGCATTAGGTAATTCATTCAGAATAACCTGTGTTTAAGGGTGGGCACACCCAAATGTGTATATGTGGGAACTCTGGAATTTTAATGATAGACTAATAACTCTTGGTTTTAACAGAATCCGGATCTGCACCCCTACTTGAAATGGCTCAAGTATAGATTGGGGGCTTACAAGCAGCTTACACTTGCACCTCTGGATTGAGGACAATCGTGGACATACTGTACATGAAGCATCCACTGGTATAGTGCTGTGCATCTCGACTAACCCTAGAACTATTTTGCACTACTTCACTCTCCAGTGGATCCTTCATGTATACATGATAATTTCATTTAGAAGTGGCAAATCAACTATTTTGTTCGAGGAGCTGAACTTTATATACTTGATGTGTTCCAGGGACACCTATTTCTAATTGGACCAGTGTTGTTAGTGGGGTACCGCAGGGCTCTGTACTGGGTCCCT